>OY735235.1:38370121-38627621 GCA_963457665.1 Thysanoteuthis rhombus | reverse complement strand
GACCATATTTATTCCTTCATGGAATTTCTTTTTACATCACTTCAAAATTTTGTTTCTATTCGAGCGATTCTTATATCAAAGAAAATATTTCTGAAATGACTCAATACATTTTTTTTTTTGTCAAACTACATTCGAAGTTGGAGTATTCGAATGCTCTTCCATCTTAACAACAAAGACAGTAACAATAACCACAACAACAACAATCTTCACGCTAAAACAAACCGATATATAAAATTAACATGTCTCAACCGTAATTTGGAATCACGACCAAGTGACTGGTAGGCAGCTCTCTTACCGACTGAGTTAAACTGACAAGTCTTACGTATCTACGAATTCATTTATGATATATACAAAATTCGTAATAGGCTTGGGAGTGCGACCCTGCAACAGCCAGACATTTTTATTTATGATTATTATTGAATGAAGTATTGGAAATTTATTTTTTAAATTAATTTTGACTAATTTTTGCCTTAATCTCATTTTAAGTTGTAATGTGAAAACAACTGAAAATTGAAGGAAAAACAAGTCAATAATTGAATAACCGTCGCGTCAAAATTTGAAGTCATGTAAAAAATTCAATTGAAGAATAAATATGATCTGAAAAAAAATCCGTTTATGACATTGTAGGCATTTTCCATTGGAAAACATCTAAAATAGGGTGAAAAAATTATCTAGATTCTGGAGAATTTTGGTGTTATGATTAAACCTGTTAGAATAAGACCCTTCTAAGGTCTAAAAAGCTTTAAAAAAAATTTTTTTGACAAGAAAACAAAACAAAGCAAAAACATTTTTAGAAGTGGTCTATTGGAATAGTGATGCAAATTTTCCAGTCTGTAGACAAAGCAGTATGGCCAGGAGCGCTGAAACCCACAAACACAGAAACAAACTCAGAAACAAGTACACAAACACAAAAACATATAAGAGGATAGAACCCTCCACCATCTTTGATGGCTTTGGTGGTTCAATATCACGATACTCCATCCAATAATGATAATAATTGATAAAATTGATTTATCGAGACTACAACTTCTAAAATACCCTCAACAACATGACATCGACAAATCAGAATAAAGGGTAGGTCCTCCTGTTTGACTGCGGTGCATCTGCAGTGGAAGGGCCATAGCAGCAAGGCGTAAACTGGGATTCCCCCCGGTTGAGGGATGTGAGTTCAATTCTCAATGGGGACTTACTCTTTATCTCAGATCGTGCTAAAGAATAATACCCCCTAAAACAACAACTGAAAAAAAAGATGAAGATGAAAGTTAGTCGAAATAATGACTTCATACACTTGTATCTTTCTAAAAAATTTTTTCTACTCATCCAATTCCACATGGGGTAGAGCATCTACCTCTGGGTCTGAAACGAAAGTTTCGATCCTACCGAATGGTACTGGTAGAGACTTTGAATTATCTATTGCCACACTGAACAATTGTAATACAACGAAACAGCTGTCTGTGGATGACACAATGATTAATTGTCATTATAACTAACGCTCCCTCCTTTGAGGTTGAGCACTCTCAGGTAGGGCACTCGTCTACTGTAAGCAATGCTCTTCAAACTCTGGAATAGAGCACTGGTAGATGAGGAATTATGCGTAAGTACGTATATCACCTAATTTGGTCCTACTGATCGTCCAGTTCTGCATGGGGCAGGGGTAGAGCATCTGCCTCTGGGTCTGAAGCTGTGCTGGAAGGGACTGTCTATTGCCACACTGAAGTAATACAACGAAACATACACACATATATATATATATATATATATATATATATATATATATATATATATATATATATATATATATATATATATACATATATATATATATATATATATATATATATATATATATATATATATATATATATATTAGTCTCTGGTCAGTTTCGCCTATACAGCCATTTTAAAAAGGAGAGAGTGAATGAATGCGGTCGATCAGTTCTAATTTGTATTTTTTCCCTCTTTCCATTCACTTTTCTTTAGTCGACCTCTGGTGTTTCATTTGTCAAAATGGTTATATTTCACAATTATCTGTTGGGTTGGGCCAATACTTTTTATTATTCTTTTGTCACTTGGACCAAAAGAGGTTGTTGTGAAGAGGGGGGAAGTGTGGTCTGGTATGACAATAGTAGTAGTAATAGCAAGAAATATTTTTCACAGAGTCAATAGCCTTTTCATTCGTGGATTGTTCAAATTCATTTATGATGAAATTCGAGCGGGTAAGATTAGCTTTGAATTTTTTTTATACATCAATATTAACAATGATTCATCATAGAATCTATTGGAAAATTTAAATGGCAATTGGCAGGCAATGTTGCAAGAATGTCCGACTACTGATTGACATTACGACTCATAACATGGATCCCCAGAGATCACATGCAAAACCGAGGCCGATGAAAGTTGGAGAGATGAACTAGACAAATTTAGAAAATACTGGCGCTGCGACACCCATGATAGAGAAATATGGCGGATCCAAGGGAAGGTCTATGTCCAACGACAGACGTTAGAAGGATGATGATGATGATGATGATGATGATTAACATTGATTATGATTGTTAATGTTTGATGTTTATATTAATTTTACAGAATTATTGTTATGGAGTTTGTATAGGGAATTAAGCTGGGAGAATAGATGTATAAAGTGTGTATACGTGAAAATGTAGCATATTTATAGTTGTGTTATGAGGAGTGTGATATAATGTTTTCAGGATGGTTCTGTTCGTTAATCTAGAAATCCATCTATCTTCCAGCGATTCGAAGGTCTGTATGGTGATATTAGTCAATCTTTTTCCCCAATTCTTTCTCTGATAATGAATTTAGCGTCACGGGCGGAGTCATGGTCTGCTAATTTAAAGTGCTGTTCTACCGGTAACAGGCCGTTGTGGTCTATCGATTTTTCTCGGTATCTATAGTTGTTTAATCTATGATAGAATGGTCATTCTGATTTTCCAATGTATTGCTTGGATCAACGTGTGCATGCCAAGAGGTAAATCACGTCTTTATTTTTGCAATTAGATTTATCGTAAATTTCATAGTGCTTTTTAGGTATTAGAATGGTGTAGAGATTCATAAAGTTGAGTATTTGAGGCTTATGTATATATATATATATATATATATATATATATATATATATATATATATATATATATATATATATATAGTAGAATGTGGATTCGCTACACAAACTAGCTCATGTTTCTGCCCTCTTCGGGTCTCATCACGCAAATCTGTTGTATGTATCGAGCACTCTATGAAATATATCCATTACATTTCAGAAGTGGCCTTATATTATTGATATATCATTATATTATGTTATACTGCTAGCCTCGTTTGTACCACATATACTGTGTTACACACACACACACACACACACACACACACACACACACACATATATATATATATATATATACTATACAAAACCTATGACATCTGACCAACTCTCTGAGAGGAAATTAGTGCGATCTAAAGTGACCAGAATGAAATCAAATTTTTGTAAGCATTTGCAAATAAAAAAATAAATAAGGGAGACTACTTTATAAATAGCATTAAGTCGTTATCTCCCTTGACCAAATTGGTTATCATATTATAGAAAATGATAGGTGTGAACGGAGACCCAAAAGTATCATCATTAAGTTGCTTGGATATTTCTTGCATCATTTCAAGTTAGACTATCTTAGGGATACAAAATCAAATTTTTGATATTATATACATATACATATATGATCCATATTGAGCATTGTGAAATTGTAGAACTTTTTACAAAAATAGATATTTATGCATTCTTGTTAGATATCTCTCTCTCTCCATCTCTCTCTCCCTCTCTCTCTCTCTCTCTACATACATACATACATACATACATACATATATATATATATATATATATATATATATATATATATATTCACGAGGAGATACAAATAACCAAAAAAAAGCCACTACAATATCCAGAGAAAATCCATTACACTCTTTAACTAATAAACCCGACTGCATACCACTTGTAACCATCTTCCACAACGTCCTCACCTTTGTCACATACAATCAATAAGAGATGGAATATGCTTAAACTAAAAACAGAATCAGAAGAAATATTCCAAGAGCCATAAGTCATCGCCTACCGCTGACCTCCAAACATTAAAGACATTTTAGCAGTAACACAATAATAAACAACAAAGTCACACAGTCACAGGGACTATAAAAACCTATGAATGGTCCATTTCACTTGTACTACTCTAACCCATCTGACTTTTCAGGACATCAACAATGACCATTAGAGATACAGAACATGCATTTCCCAACTGATACTCAATCATACATAACAAGGACCCCTTCTAACCTTATCCCATTACCTTGATTGACACTTGAGATAGCCTCATCCCTAACGAACCAAGTACCCAAAGAGTCCAACACTTACTTACAACCTAGCTCTCCAGTATCCATGAAAACCAATAAAAGTCTATAGACACACTGATGAGATGTAATACATCGAAACAGCTGTTTGTGGATGACACAATGATATATATACGTATATGAAAAATTATACTGTATGTAACGGATCATTATTGTATTCATCATAAAAGTTGAGGCGATTTACGATAGCATTATTTTACAATTGGTGCCATTGTGAATGATATTGCTATACACTTAACAAATTGCAATAATTAATGTTACCGTTGTTTACACGCTTTGAATAGAGGCTATTACAAGACGAATGTAAATAATAATAAGTTCATGTCAGACTGACAACTTTAATCTTGTAACTTCTCAGCCTCTTAGGATCATTAATCATTCTTTGTGTGTGATTGAAATTACGCCTGAATCAAACAACCAAAAGAACAAACTTCGTTCAAAGTTTGCAATGTTGTATAAACAGAAATATATATATATATCTAGATTCTTGAGATCTAGATGTTATCAATAAACCCGTTAAAATAATGGCCCCAAAGCTTTTTTCCACAAGAAAACAGAAATACATATTTTTTCAAAATGTCCGAAACAAAAGTTAATCATCATTACGTAAAGGAATTGTAATTCAATTCATTGGCAAAAGAAAAAGATATATAGATATGTATGAAATGTATACGTTAGTTATAAACACTGTTTACTCTTCTTTCTTTTTCTTTCTTTCTTTCTTTTTATATTATCTTTTTTATCTCAAGAATTGATTTAAAAAAGAATAATATGACGAAGTATGACGTAAAAAAGAAATAATTTACTTTTCTTTCTCTCTCATATCACCCCGTCTTATTAATACATTTTTTCTTTCTTTTTAATCTCTCCCCCTTCGTGTCTTTTAATTCCTTAAAAACGTTGTTCCCTATTCATAATCTGGTTTTGAAATGTATTTTACCATGGTTTTCTATGAAATGTTGTGTAGATAGTATTCTGCATGTATTGTGCAGTGTTCATCTTTAATCATTTTCCAGGTAGATTCATCATCACTGATGATGAGAAATTCATGTTTCGATGACAGCTGACCAAGTGTATATCCATAAGAAAGGGATATCTCTCATGACGGCGTTATGGCGAAATAACTGACCCGGCTTATATTCGAGTCAGTCGATTGTCTGAAATTATTTGCTCAAATCCAAACTCGTTTTATATTCACGATCGATTTATATTCAGGGATATACGGTACCAATTATGTCGTCTGGTATTGATGAGTTAAAAATTAGACAATTGATTAATTCATAATTCATTTAAGCCATCTTGACTGGGAAATACGATTACAATCAAATAATGTGATTGGTTTGTGTCCTCCTCCCCCTTGTGAGACCCATCTCTTCCAAGTTCGTCCTCACTTCCTGCCAACAGATGGTCTTTGGCCTGCCTCTCTTTCCATTCGCATTTAAGGTCCATCTTGAAGCAACTTCAGGCATAATAATGGGCAACTTCAACCCAGGTTCCTTAATTTCATGAGAGACATCCCTTATACGTTTCTTCATTATAGATCTTGTTCAGCCAGTAAATACTGCAGATCTTATAATTAAAAAAAAAGAAATGATAACGAGAGATTATACAAAAAACGGGGTTACTTTTTTTGTTGGAAATACTATTTTTGTCAAAATCCAGTCTAGATTGACCTCGTTTTCCTAACAGCAAGAACAAGGGCAAGAATTATCCTCACCTGATTCAGGGGTGTGAACACTTCACTGATTGTCTATCCGGTCACGTTGAACTAAATTAACATTTCCCTTCTATGATTTGATATGAAGGCTTGTGATCGGTAGGCAACCCTCTTACCAATCGAGCTAAACTCACAAGTCATATATAGATAAATTTATTTGTTATATTTACAATACAAAAATGGCTGTAATGATCTTCAGTCGGAATGGAAGTAGGGATGAAATGTGACCCTGCAACAGCCAGGCTTGTCCCCCCCAAAAAACAAACTAAAAACAAAACACCGGATGTTATTAATACGGGGCAATGATTATGTCTTCATTTATCGAACTATCGAGGGGGGGCAATCATTGTTTGTCGCAATCGTGGATTATCCTATGACCCGAGATGGACCATCGTACAGGACCAAAGGGTTCCGGCTATCCCGTTATTTACCCATAGCAGGAATAAGGGGAGCGGTGAATCCATACCTTTTCCAAGGACGTGAGTGCGAAATGAACACAAACTTTTCCTGCCGGAGTTTGAAGCTGGTTCATCGATTCTGTTCTCCATACCGGTAACCATTGGGCTACCTTCTTCATAGAAAAATGCAAACCTGAGTATCATTGGATGATCACCCCAAATTAGTCAATTTTCCGTGTCTGGGGATGTGAGTTATGGCGCTTGTTCGTCTCTACGACTGACATGTTTTTCTATGGAACGCTACTTCTACCATTTAAGACTGAACATTCCTAGATTGGTTGATAAAAAGAATACCAAGAGATTTCATCCAATCTTCTTCAATAAGAATATTTATAGAAATGACAATCTTTGGAGACTTTTACGTTGTTCAGAAGAAGATGCAATTTGCCCTCAATTACCAGATTATGTTATTTTTGAATGCCATTGACTAGAGTGGATATAAGAATTACTTTAATACATCCCATTATGCTTACTCAATAAATGCCTTTGTAATATATATATATATATATATATATATATATATATATATATATATATATATATATATATATATATATATATATATTATATATATATATATATATATATATATATATATATATACCTTGGATTGTGCATTTTTGATTAGTGCGGGTTTTGATGTAGTAGGGTTAAGGAATTGTTGTTCAAACTAATGCATTTAAGTACGAGCTAAAAAAAACATTGAATTGCAATATAGCCTTGAACAGTGCGGTTTCGAAGATCACTTCTATATATACGCAAGTGTGTGCGTGTGCGCGTGTATCCGTAGGGATGATCAGTAAGTCCGTAGCCTGATACCGATACTAGCAGAATCATGATCTGAAGAATGTATTGTGGAATATTCTGTGTGATAAGTGGAGAAGCGATGAGTGAAGTGCATTTTCCAAGATGCTGATCATGTTGAAAAAACTGAATATTTGTTGTGTTAATAAATGTTTTTTTCATCTATAAACTACGAACTTATTGACGCAACTCTATATAGAACATGTACAAAATCATTGGAGCATCTTTGCTATTCGTCCTATGAATATTGTAGATTATGCCATTACATACTCTTGTAATACATATATATATATATATATATATATATATATATATATATATATATATATGTATATATGTATATATATATATATATATATATATATATATATATATATATATATATATATATATATATATAAATTAATTATTGTGTCATCTACAGACAGTTGTTTCGCTGTATTACAACTCTTCAGTGTGGCTATAGACTATTCATCCAGTACCCTTAATTGATCATCTCAAATGCACGATTCCACCCAAAGTAACCGTTTCTATGGATTGACAAACGAGATCTACCTATCTATCAATCAATCTATCTATCTATCTATCTATCTAAGTATGCCTGGAAAGTATCCAGCCAGTGGATATTAACGAAAAAAAGCATGTGAAGTGACTCCAAAATGTTAAGGTGAAATGAAGCCCCGAAAACACTTTTCTGATGAATTTCGTTTGAGAGGTGTCAGTAGAAAAAGCTTTCAGGATTTATTTTATGAACATAACCCCCCCTCTTCTTTAACTTATTCATGCTTTTGCTATATATCCGAAATTTACGACAATATCTATCTATGTATAAAAAAATCTGTCACTTCAGTCACTTATTTCCCAACATCTGTCAATATCATTTATGTATTTTTCTTCGGTGTTTTTGCCCCTATTTTGCATATACTTTGTTATTATGGTACAATGTATAAATTGTCTCTTGTTGGGATCATCAATTATGTACCATGTAACCGTTTGGGGTATTTAAAAACAAAATATTATATCAACATGACACTAAATATATATGAGAAGGAAATTGAAAAAAATTAGGCATTCCAGTCAATATTTCCCAAAATCTTCTATTGTAATTTTTTTGTGTTTTTACATCTGTTTTTTCAAGTTTTACACAGAATCAGATATTATGGTACTATGTGTGAATTTGTCTTGTTAGAATCATCTGTTGTTTACCATTTGAACCAAACCATTTCGGCGTTGGCCTCCATTTGACACCAATAAATCGCAATGGTTATTTTTGTGAATCTCTTTAGCAGTTCAACAAATACCCTGAAATCAATTTTTTTTCATTCAGCCATACAACATTTTTTACGCAATTTTTTTTACTCAGACTAGAATTTCATCATTTTAATTCTATCTTCAAGTTTTCTGTTTTTAAACTAGTTTGATTTACACCTTGTGGCGGTTGTGGTCCTGTTGGTAATAACTCAATTCCATGGTTCTGTAGGCATTAATTCTACTTAATATAGCAACCCCCTCAAACTGGCAATCTTTTTAATCCGGTACCTCTCCTAATCCGGTAAACCCCTTAAAGATCAAATAAAAAAAAAAAAATTGATTTCTTGGGTTATAGTGAGTCACTACCGTGAATCACGATTTTGGCAACAGCCACTGGTTATTATATGGAATAGGTTTCCAGCAAAATATTACATCACAATAGATTGCAATCTTTGAAAGCAGTCGCTCGTTTCTCGGTACAGAACTATCAGCATCCTTTATTCTTATTGTTATTTCAAGAATTATGGCTTTCGTCTCTTCTGAATTACAGAGAGAGGCAGACGATATTACCCCATCATTCTTTTCCCTATTACAAGAATGTCTGGAGCTTAACAGAATCGAGAATGGAATCGGCGAACCAAGTTCAAACTCCACCTGACGCAGTTTGTATTCACTCCTCTTGTATTCACTTATGTCCTTGGGAATGGCATGCATCTATCTTTTGTCCTCTCATCTATGCACCAAAAACAAAGCAGCTTGGACTCTCTAGCCATGGTTGACAACCAGTCTAGCAGACAACACTGATTGAAACCAGACAGTGGTGCCCCTTAAAGGAAGCTGGATTCCGGCCAGGCAGATGTCAAACGTATTGCTCTGTTTTTTTTTAGGGAGGGGCTACATTAGCGAAGCCAACAAGTTTGGATGGGTACTCTATGATCCCTATACGCGCCCCCAGACTTAAACCCTGGAGATGACACTTCAGCGTTTGAAATCAGTTCTGGCCAATTTCATTCTCCATGATGTTAACTGTTAGGCCACCCACACTTCCTTTCACTACATATATACATTATTGATGAAAAGGTCTACAATAGCTGCTCACTAATCAACACTCTACGGCAAATGACGATATACTTATCACTAGGATAAGCAAGGTTTATAGATAAACGGGTCTGGTTAATCACTCAATAGAAACCATCACGTGACCAGTGTCTTTTGGGGTGATCAGTTAAAAAATTGGAAATATAGGTTATCAATGGAAAAAATTACTTCTCTTTTGTTGGGCTGTGATCTCTAAAAAGGACTCAATTTTCAAGGGTCAAATTTAGCCCACACATATCGTCAAAATTATTTAGAGTGAATTTAAAAGGAAAAACACACACAGCGTTTTATGAGAATGTTTAGATTATCAGCCCTTTGGCTCCATCGGCTCAGACTGTAAGCACAACGCATACATACATAGTCAGCAAGTCAGACCATCTTAAAAACTGAAAGAAACCTATGTTGACAGTGTGATGACAGTTTTGGTTAACAGTTTCTGATATGAAAAATAAACAAATGAAAAATTAAGTTCATTAAGTAATAAATACGAAGAAAATATTCAATAATTTTATTGTCTGATAAATGTTGTTAAGACGTACACAGGACTTTTATTTCGTTCTATAAGATATCAGGGATAAAATAGATTATCATAATGATAAAGGAAATCCGATCCTTCAGTAGTCCGAATTTCTCTTAATCAAACCAAAACTTGTTTAAAGGCTTTACTCGCAATTATTATTTCGTGATTCTATTAATCTACAATACAGGCCCAAGTCCTGTAATCCGACCTCTTTTAAACTAACAAAAATTTTGATTTTTGACTTAAAAAAGATTACATTTACTGTTTATCCGTTATGCCATCAGTCTATACATAGTGGGTGTATAATGAATGGATCAGAAGTATTTTGTGGAAATATCATAGTGTAATCGAAGTCTTTACCGTATGTGTCTAAAAATCTGGCCACGTGGCTAATCTTGCCCGACGCTAAAACTGTTGAGATTGGTGTTTTAAAATAAAGTATACACAAATTTATAAGCTCTATTTTATTAGTTTATGTATCAAATTATTAAAATATAAAGCACTGTGTATTCAGGATAGATATGTAACGCACACACACATGCAAACACCTATATATATATATATATATATATATATATATATATATATATATATATATATATATATATATATATATATATATATATATATATATGATGAGGCCCAAAGAGGGCAGAAACATGAGCTAGTTTGTGTAGCGAATCCACATTCTACTGTTTATTTCCAGCTCTACTCTAAAACAACTTAACTTCATGAGTGAAATGTTGTATGTATCGAGCACTCTGAAATAAATCCATTACATTTCAGAAGTGGCTTTATATGATTGATATATCAATATATTATGTTATACTGCTAGCCTGATTTGTACCACATATACTGTGTGTGTGTGTAATATATATATATATATATATATATATATATATATATATATATATATATATATATATATATATATATATATATACTAATTTTAACTTAGTCTGCCACAACGCATTAATTGTATTGACTTACAGTCGAATTGCTCTGCAAGACAAAACAACAAACAAATAGTCTAGAGCGAAGAGTCCAATTTGAAAGCTTAATGCAGACTTGTTTTTTTTTTCTGGACGCAATGATGATTACTGAGTTTTGAAAGCATCGATTCTAATTCGTTTTCAAAAGTCAAATTCCCAATCATTTGTGCAGTGTTGCAGATAATTCGTTAATTAATTAGTCTTAATTAAGTCTGCTTCGACTCATCCAATCAATCTCGAGATTTTTTTCTTTTCATCTCCCACTTGTACTTGAGGAGTCCCGGGGAAGCGGAGACGTCAGTCGTATTCATCCATCCATTTATTTTCTCCTACAGTATTTGCTTTTATTATGTTCATTGGAATCAACCCCCGGCTTGCTAAGCTTATCGAAGCTTTTTCAGCAGAGCCTCACAAACCGTAAATTTTGTGAGCTCCTTCCTTAATATGTCTGCTGCCAATATTTTACGACGCTGGGCAAACAATTGGACTCTGCCGGTTTGGAATTAAAGTTGTTCGTCACCCAGATTGGCTGCCAACTTAGGCTCGACTTCCCTGCCTGTTCCGTGGTTTTGAACTTGGAGGAGTGGAGGTGGATTTATACCTGAACACTAACTGCCACCGCCAGAATTTGAACTTTATAAAATGTACCAACTTCATTTTCTGCCCTCTAACTCATTAGATCACTGCCACCGCCAATTTTCTTACTTAGTAGTCTTAATTAAACCTTAATTAACTCTGCTTCTACTCATTCGGAATAATCTTGATATCAATCGTAATTTTTCGAATTTGATGCCACGTATCTTGAATTGAGAGATAAAGCAAGTTCGATACAGATTCGAATTAATTGAGGCAAATTTAAAACAAATGACTTTCCCTATGATTATTCCACTATGAAATCCACAAAAGAAGAAATCAAGCATGATCAACCTTACATGGAGAGATCACAAGGCAGCACAATATATCAGAAAGAAAACGGGGGTCAGAGACATCATAAATCCATAAGAAAACTCGAATGGCAATGGGCAAGTCATGTTGCGAGAATGAAAGACAATCGATGGGAATCATGACTCACAACATGGATCTCCAGAGACCACAGGCAAAACCGAAGCTGATAGAATACAAGATAGAGAGATGAACTAGACATATTCAGAAAATACTGGCTCCACGATGCCCATGATAGAGAAATGTGGTGGATCCTTGGGAAAGTCTATGTCCAACGACGGACGTTAAAAGACTGATGATGATGATGATTATTGTTATTATTCGTGGAAAATGACTAAACCACTGAGCAATATTCAGCTATTCGAAATAATGATCAACGCCCATTTACAAGAAAAAGAAAATCCATTGATGATATGAGCTGAATTTAATTTACACCAGAATAAAGAAGTGAATAAAGTTGACCACGTTACCATTAAACCAACGTTAGTTGCCAGATCCTGGAAAAATTCAGTTTAGATATTATCGCTGTCTTTAATCAGTCTGCCCCTATCAAAGTAAAGTCTCTCTATATTTGTTACTTCATCGTTCTTTTTCCATATACATTAATTCAAGGACTATGGTAATAGTTGTCACCTTCTTATATCTCTTTTAGAATCTTTAAAACGATACCTTTTATTCCCTATTTTTCAAGGTTCATTCTACGATCCGACTGTAAATACTGCCAGACAAAACTTTTCTATGCAAATTATTGTTGTTACAGCCCAGACATGTGTTTATGTTGGGGTCAGATCAGTTTTTATTGAATCGAAGCAAGAAATCATAAGATTATCGATGATTAAGAAATTGAAAAGCGTTGGGCCTTTTATTATTAAATTCATTTTGAATCCGGTAAGGTTTCGCCGTTTCATTGAAAATGCATAATTGGCGAAATTAACGCCGTTTTTCTTACACTTTGATAACATAAACCTTTGAACATAATAAAAATAGTTGTTTGGTATCCTTATTTTGATCAAAGAAACTTTCGATCAAATTAAAATTACATATTTATTTGTTTTTTTGACCGGGACAGCCAGGACTGTCCGATCTCTAACATTGTGTCCGTTTAGGTTCAGTATGTCCAGTAGAAATTTAAATCGATCGGACATCCAAAATTGTCCGAATTTCATCCATCTAAAATAGAGTTAAAAAACAAACAAACAAAAAACATCTAGAATTCAGGATAATCTAGATGTCATTCATAAACAAAGTCCCCAAAAGTCAATAAAGCTTTATTTCTAAAAATAATGAAAAAATATTTTTAGAAAGGGGTCTAGTGAAGTGCTGATGACAATTTTCAAGTCAGTTGACAAAACGGCACGGAACACACAGACACATGGAAATATAAAAAAAAGGATAGAACTCTTCACCATCTCTGATGGCTACGATAGTTCAATAAGGTAAATGAGACGAATTTCATCTGCTGATATCACAGTTTTCTTATACCAGAACCAACTTTTATTTGGAAGCCATTGTAAGTTATAATAATAGAAAGCATAATAAATCCAGCGAAGGAACAAACTATTAAAACAAGGGAACAAACTATTAAAACACTGCCTCTACGCAGAGTGTAAATAAAGAAACCAAGCGAAAAACATAGAGCAGTGCCGTATGTACTGACTACCTGTCACTGATGGTCAAGGCTGTCACATTTCGGACACTGTGTCAGTTTTTGCTCTGTTTATCCAATAAAAATTCAAATCGACACTCAAATTTATCTGAATTTCGTCCTATTTAAGACTCCACATAAATCCAGATTGATATTTCCGAAACCAGAAGAGCTCTGTATACAAACTCTCCTCCAGGAAGCTATAATCAAAGTCTATCATTTATCAATTTCTGTTTTGTCACCAAGTACAAAGATAGAAAGGTCAATACATTCGAATTACAAGTTAAACTACAATATAATTGCTAGAGCACATTCGAAACAGGATAGCCAGAATTTTCCTTGAAAACGCCTTCATTGTTTGAATCACAAAGAAATTTTGGTTTTTCATTTTGTAAAAGCTGTATAGTCTCTTTCATAAAGGGCCTACTTTTGTAAACGAAGTTACCGATTATAATCGAAGAGTGAGATTGACTGTTAACAAATCTCCAGCGCAGATGCATGATTCGTGGAACAGTGTGATCTTATCCTGGCAACAGTCAGCCTTTAGATTTACAATGTCGTTTGGTTATGTGGAGTGATTAATTGTGCATAATTTAATCTTTGGTAGAAGTTCATAACAGGGAGGGGGCGCCGCTATCACAATTAGATATTTTCTCTCAACTTATTAGAGCGCGGAATTTCATAGACTTATTACAATTTTACCCGAACGCCTACTCACATACAACTAAAGATACTTTTCCTCAAAAACGATGAAGTCCGGTAATTTAAACTCTTTCAAAACTCCTGTGCAACTCACCCTCACTTCATTGAAGTAATTATTTTTGTTTTGGGGGTTGTTCAATTAACGATGTAACCGTACTGCAAAACTGGACCCTCTCTTTCCGGGCGAAAACTCGGCTTCGAAGAATTGCAGTTAGTTCCCTTTACTTCATTGTGGAATAACCAAAACTTATCAATGTTTCTAAATTCAGTATAAATAGTCCTGTACTAATAGATTACGTGAAATTGCAGTCTTAATAACAAAATAACGACAAAAAAAGAAACAAGCAAAATTTTTCCAATGCATAACTAGTATATTTTTTTACGTTTGAACAGGAAGTTGGCTGATGACGTCAGTATTTTGCCACACTTTTGGTTTGCCAATTTTTGACTATAGACGAGTTATTTCGAGTAATCCCCAGGGTGTAATTTTCTGCATTATTTTTCATCATATATATATATATATATATATATATATATATATATATATATATATATTCTACTTATCCTTATGTTGGCTAAGGCTTCAGTCGTCCCTACCAGGGCTCTACATATGACATTATAGTTACTCAATCCGTTTGTCATAAGTGAAATTGACTTAGAGGCGAATAGCACCCTATTTACCCATAGCTAGGTGTTGGAGAATGGATTCATTCCTTTCCCAAGGGTATTAGTGTGAAGTGAACTCGGCTCATCGAATCCTTTCTCCGAACCTTTACTTACTGGGACCACATCGCATCCCACTCGATTAGTCAAATTACTAATTGAACTAAGGCATACAGATCGTGAAACGACAAAGTCCAACAAATATTGGCACGTAAACAAGACTAATTGAAACAAGAGTTCAAATGAGGTCAAATTGGACTCACCTAAGGAAGAAGATGAAAGAAGACAGACGACATTTTTGTTTCATTCAGTCTCTGAACGCGCATGCGTGAATCAACTGCCAAGCATTGTGCAGAGACACGAACCTGAAACGCCACGTATATGGAATTCTGCCAGAAAGACAATTAATAGAGGCGTGATATTGTTTCTAGATTTAATGAAATTGGGTCATATCCAAAAGCAAGTTTTCTCGAATGCTCAATGGAGATCGAACTCGATAAAAAGAGTTTGCATGTGAACTCAATCATTGTCCAAATGTTCAGCTTGATGGCGACTGAAAAGGAGAAAAAGAAGTGATGCAGGAAATGAGAAAGAAAGAGAGAGAGAGAGAGAGAGAGAGAGAGAGGGGGGGGTAAAAAGGGAGAAATGTTTGATTAGGAGAGAAAGACAAAGATATTTAGTTATGTATATATTTAGAGAGGGAGAGAGAGAGAGAGAGAGAGAGGGGGGGGAGCGGGGGTATGTAATTATGAGTAAATTTTTGAGAATAATTTTCGCAAGGTTTGGGGAGAAAAGATTTGATAAATTTATAGCCCATCAAAGCCAAGATTTGACACTCATGAAAAAAACAACAAAATATAAAAAGTAGATACGATATCCAGGCTCAGAGCCCCTCCAGATTTGGAGAAATATCATTCAAGGTGGAATTATTTTGGTTTAAGAGGATTAATATATTTTGAAGAATACAAAGAAAACGAGAACTTTGCGTAAATTTTTAAATCGCAGAATTATGAAACCTTGAGATTTGAAATTTAGAAAAGAAAAGTTATTTGGAGAATTAGGAAAAGGAAGTGGTGAGTTGTCTGAATTTCTTTGCAAAAGTTCTGGTCAATATTTATTTGCACTCTTAATTTTAATCTTAGTTTTTATTTATCCTATTTTTTTAAGCTGTTTCAATCTGGAAATAATATTCTATTTCATGTATGCAATACATCTATGCCAAAGATATGTTTTTTAAAATTTTTTGAGAATTTAATGACAAAAAATAATGCAGAAAATTACACCCTGGAGATTACTCGAGATAGTGGAAAATTGGCAAACCAAAAGTGTGGCAAAATACTGACGTCATCAGCCAACTTCCTGTTCCAACGTAAAAAAAAAATATACTAGTTTTATATTAGGAAAATTTTGCTTGTTTCTTTTTTTCGTCGTTATTTTGTTACCTAAACTGCAATTTCACGTAGTTTATTAGTACAGGACTATTCATACTGAATTTAGAAACATTCTAATGAATGTAGTACTTCTTGAAACATAGAGTGATACAAAAGCTTTCTTTGTATTGCTCTTACTGGTACTGGGTTTCTTCCCTGATTTCTCCTGCGTCCATTCTGAGCACAAACGACAGACTTTCAAATTTTTCTGCTCTTTCTTCTCAGAAGGAGGAAGTTCTATCCAACAAATCGCCCAAGTCATTTTCATATCTTTCTAGCCATTATAAATTAGTGGCATTAACTTGAAACAATAAATTCCAATGTACGATAAAACTAGTCAATAGTAACAAATTCCAATGGTTATTTAACTGTGTAAGAGCAAAAAATGTAAGAAGACCCATGCCAAACGCGCAACGTAGTGGAATATTTTTGTTCATCACCCATAGCGTAGGGATGCAAGAATTTGTGTCCATTTATAGAAACTGTAAACCAAAACTGTCAACTTAGGTTTCTTCAGTTTTTAAGTTGACCTGGCTTACTGGCTGGCTGGGTATATATGTATTACGCGAACAGGCCGCACTAATGGTGCTAGAGGGCTGAAAATTTGAACATTTATCCCTTAATATGCCTAGAAAATACTTTTCTTTCTGGAATCCCTCCTTTTAATGGGGATCTTAGTGTAAGATCATGCTAAATTGATCCCTTTCTTTGTGTCCGGCAGCATTCACGCTATTTTTTTGGGGGGGGGGAGGATTCAGACCTTTTTTAGTTATCACTTCATAACAAAAAGCAAGGGAAGTAACGTATACTTTGATACCCGCTTTTTAAAAACATTTTTTTAATTGATCATCCCTAACACTAGATGCTGTTTCTAAAGGGTGACTAACCAGACCGCTACTATTTTTGTTCTGAAAAAAGTTTTTGGACGAGAATTCTCGGCATAATCCAAATACCTTGGGAAGATTCTGGTGTGAATAATTGGTAGAACTTGTTAAGTGGTTAACAAAGAAAAGAAACGGAAAAGCAAAACCGGAAAGAAAAAAAAAAACGAATAAAAGACGTGATTTTCATAAAAAAAATCTCTTGGGTTTGGAGCAATTGTGATGGGAGATGGAATCCTGTAGATATGCTTTTTTGTGTCTGGAGTACAGATATACATATATGGGTTCTTTTTATTTCTTTATTATTCAAAACCCTGCGTGAGTGTTAAGTAAAATTATGGGTAAAGTAGACTTTCTGGTTTATTGTTAAAATGGGCCAATTTTTCTTCGACAGAAATTCGAAGATGATTCTATAATTTCCCTTGTAACTACAGTCATTGATCTGAGGTATCATCGATTTTCCGGCACTAAAGGAAGTCTGGCACAGGGGCCAAATGGAGGGAGATTGAGATCGGAAGGTCTGGAATCTCTCCCTTTTCAACGGCGAAAAGACAGATCTTACAGGGAGACAACTGTAGCGGTTGGGGTTAGCAGACCTTGGTGAAGCAGTGTTTTGTACCCTCACCAACTCTGCGAGAAATGGGAAAAAGGGCTGCCTACTGAGTGACTCGGAGAGAGAGAGAGAGAGAGAGAGAGAGAGAGAGAGAGAGAGAGAGAGAGAGAGAGAGAGAGAGAGAGAGAGAAGGGAGAAAGTGAGTGTTCACGTATGCACACCACGGTTTCCTCTGATGCGTTGCCAATACACATCGGAACCACGCGACCAGTTCTCGAGATATTGATAATGGCTCGGTACTTTATGGACAGACTTTATATACCAGACTAAGAGCACATCGGCTGAAACTTTAGGAAGCGAACTATCAAATGCTGGTACGAAAATTCAAGTAATAATACAATATCTCATATTAGAATCTCAGACAATACAATGAAATCTAATTATACATAATCGATACATCCCCGAATTGTAAATTAGTCTACGTGTGTCTGGCGTTGAACTCACTGAGATACATTCCGTCTGAATTAAAGTTATTCTAAAGCCTTATTATTTTTCACTGACATAAGAACCTAGTTATATTCTGTTAATATTTTCAAACCAGACTGAGTAAAAAAAAAAAAAAAGAAAGAAGATTGACGCGATTACTTCATGGTGTATATTGTAGAAAAAGTAAGGAAGAGGCATTGGAAAACAATTTAAACCGGTGAACACGGGTTCTTTAATACATTGACACTAAAAATAGATCAGTTGAAAAATGATTTTTAAAATGGAATTTTATTGCAAGAGGTGCGTAGAAAAAACGGTTTTAATCTTATACAGCAGAAGCCACCGATTGTGATCATATTGGAATAGGGTCACTTGGATAACATAACCGACTGATAACATTAAGCAAAGGAATTTTATTGCAAGAGGTGCGTAGAAAAAACGGTTTTAATCTTATACAGCAGAAGCCACCGATTGTGATCATATTGGAATAGGGTCACTTGGATAACATAACCGACTGATAACATTAAGCAAAGGATATAAAAATCGGAACAATCCATAATTATTGTAATGAATCTATTGTTATGCTTTTGAAATGGTAGTTATGAACATCTTTGCATTATGAAAATTAATATGAAATTCATTTTTTAATTAAAAAAATGAATTTTATTTTAGATGAAATATTTGGGACGGACTAATTTTGATAATGATAACTGTTTGATAACATTATCCGTCATTTTAATGGGAAGGCTGTCTCATTTTGAAAATCGGCATTGGATCTAAGCTTGGGATTGGATATCAACCCTTAGCACCAGAAAGTACAACTCTTTGAGCAATCGAACAGACTTCGTGGAGTACAAAACATTGAATAATCGAAGCTATCAAAGATAGTGAAGGGTTCTCTCCCTTTATCTTATATGTGGGTGTGTGCATGTGTTTGTTTATGTGTTATGTGTGTTCCAACTCTCCTACCCATACTGTTTTATCTACAGACTTGATCATCGGCATCAGTACTCCACTAGACCCCTTCTAAAAATCTTTTTGACCTTTCTGGGGCCTCATTTTGACTAACATTTAGATTTTTGTTTTACTTGACTTCAAAATTTGAGACTACAATTGTTCAATTATTACTATTAATTTTTCTCATTATTTTTATCTTAATTTTTATTTGCCTTTGATCGCAACTTACTCGAGCCATCTGTCTACGGCAGTGAGGAAACAGCGCAGATCACATTAAGACTGACAGTCCGGGTAAGTTGTAACAAAAAGCAGCTGAAATTAAATTGAAAGAACATACAGAGAAAAAATATACCTATGTAATGAACATTGTGATTTTCCCCAGCTTTTCTGATCGTATCTGTAGACTTTTCCACTTGAAGGTAACAATTTTGCCGATGAAAATATCTACCAAACCATTTAAAACAATGGACTCTTCCACTGTCACATATTAAGAGGTTTCTCTTCGAAAAATAAATAATTAAATCGAAATTCTAATACATCTGTGAATTTTTCACTAGTATCAACTAGTTTATAACAATGGCTGAAATGCCCCATATAATGAAGAAAATAAAAATCAAGATGATATTTCTGATACAACATTATATATCATATGATGTTCAAGGCCTAGCATTATGCGTGACAACATACACGGGATGGGTGGGTATCATGGCTCTGGAAATAGATTATCAAGGTTTGGTTAGTCACTCAATAGAAACCGTCACGTGGTCAACGTCTTTGCTGTGTTGGTGGTGATCAATAAAAAATGGAAGAAGAGGGGATCAATAGATAAGTTACTCCTCTCGCCTTTCAAAAGTCAAAATTTCAAGCCCCCACCAAACAACAAGTGAATCAACGGACTAATTTAGTATGAACTTACATTACCAATAGAGGCCCTTACTAAAAATCTATTTTAGAGGGAGATTTAAAAAAAAAGTTCTTCTCTGAACATAACAAGGAGTAAATACGTAAAGTTTCAGAGCTCCACTCTTATTGGTGCGGCCTGCACATGTGATACAATCCCAGCCAGCCAGCCAGCTAGCCAGCCAGCAAGCCAATCAAGCCAAAAATGTAAAAAACATTTTGATATTGACTATATTACAGGAACTGGTAGAAAACTCAAATGGCCCTAAGCTGGTCATGTTGCAAAATGTCAGACAACCGCTGGGCACCACGACTCACAACATGGATCCCCAGAGATCATACGCAAAACTGTAGCCGGTGAAAATATGAGATTGTGTGACGAGCTAGACAAATTCAGAAAATATTGGCTTCGCGGCGCCCGTGGTAGAGAAGTCTGGCAACATTGGGTAATCAATGTCTAACGACGGACGGTAAAAGGCTGCTGCTCTTGCTGCTGATGATAACAATTTTGGTTGAGAGTTTGTAATATTGTTGATACAACATGGTACGATGTAAAGAGCACGACACAACACATACAGGGGGATTTATCATGGCTCTAAAAAGGGATTATCGTGAAAATAGAAATGGTCTCTCTGACGAAACGTCATTCAAAGACTTGCACTTATCGGAAAACTCGCAAGAAATCTTATTCATGAAATGCAAATGGCTGTTGGCATTTTCGCTTTTTGAATAAAGATAAACCATGAAACAATTGTCTTGTCGTCTCCATAGCCAACGAAAAATCGATCCACGAAACGATAGTTGTGATTAGCCTATAAATCTTTGGCATCTCGCTCAAGTATGAGGCGTTTTTGTGATTCGAGTTGTTGCTTTGCATAGTTCTTTCTAAGCTGCGTGCACACGCAGGTTTAGCAACCAGCACAACAACGAAATTAATGTGTGCACAAAAGATTTCGAATTCGATAGATAGTTTACTGAATTTTTATAGAAAAGAATATTGTTTCGCGATGTCGAATTCAAAAATGCGCACAAACTTTGGTTACAAGAAAATTGTACAACATAAGATTTTTGTGCTCAGTGACAACAAAAAATTAGAGGGAACATTCTTGGTCACTGGCTGATCATTAGATAAATCATCGATTTTGTATTGATCTGTGTTGTACGAGTAGAAACAGAGATGCAAATAGAATATAGATATTATTGAACTTTCACATGATTATGTATTAGGTTGGTGCAAAAATTATTGCAGTTTTTCACTATGAACTTCAAAGCAATATATCTCAGCTTGGAATAAAACATATTAGTTGAAAAAAGAACTTTCAGAATCAACTTATTCTGGACAACAAGAAACAAGTTTATTTCGGAGGCATAGAATTCTGGGGTCCTGAAGTCATGGAATTCTTCGAAGGCGTTTCCAGCCGCTGTCAGATTCTTGAAGACTTTCCCTTGCAGGGAGTGATCTAAATTCTTGAAAAAGTGGTGGTCTGTCGGACATAATTGATTTGGTGAATAAGCTAGGTGAGGTAGAGTTTCGTAGCCTAGACCATCTAATTTCTGCAATGTCATTCGAGTGATATGTTGAGCCTTTTTCGCTTTCCCAATTCGGTTAAATGGTCAATATTCAGCTGTTCTGAAAATCCTCGAGTCGTTTTGCGTTGGTTTGCCTCAATAATGGCCCTCAATTTAATGTTGCCAATCACAGAAGGACGTTCAAATTTTCAGGGCCCACGTCTCTGTTTCGACATTTTTGGAACCGATGTTGAGCAGTACGTTCGCCGACGGTCTCCATGTCAAACATTTGATTGATATTGCGAGCAGTTTCCTCTGATTTTCATCTTGAACGCATGTAGCAAAGTTGCTCGAATTTGCTTTTATCCATTTTTGATTTGACAGCCTCATATAAACCAGAACAAATAGTGAAAAGAAAACACCCAGCTTGAATAGAAAGAACGAAATCCCTGCTTTAAAATGGTGTACCACATGAACATACTTAAATAATAGTTTATTCCAAAAATAAGCGTCAGTGTTTAAATTAACAAAGACTGCAATTATTTTTGCACCGACTTGATATTTACATAATTAACAGTCTGTTCCCTCGTCTGTAATTATAGACTCATCGAAATTAAAAGTATAACTACAACTGTGGCAAAATAATTAGCGATGCATTTCTACATATGCTTTCGATAATGGACGGGGAAGGCAAGAAGGATAAGGTAAAAGAACAGGCATTAGGCTGAGCTACTGACAGTGAAAGAAGCGTAATGGATGACATTTGTTCCTTTCATTCCTGGAAGGCAAGGAAAACCTCAGGGGCACAGTACAGATCTCTCAGAAAAAATATTAAGTTCAAGCAGCTGGGTATGTAAATTTTATAAAAACCCACCGTTTGACCCAATGTAATCATTACAGTGAATAAAAGTTTTGACATAATCGTTTAATTAATGCTACCCTTGATATCGTTATTTACAAAAACAGTAAGTATTCAAATAACAGCCCACAAAAAGCGATTGATGAGAACATGACATTAACTGGTAATAAAATAGAAGGAAGGCGGGAAAGAAAGAAAAAAAAAGAGAAATTGCCAATCGTTATTTCCTTAAAAAAGAGTTCCATTTCCGGTGACATCGTGTTCGCTGTCTGAGTGCATTATTGCTGGCCATGGAATTCGACAAGGTATCATTGCTAGATAATAATAGGCTCAATCATTGGCGCGTTTGGTGAACAGATTAGATGTTCCATCTCCTTTCTTTCGCAACTTCCTCTAATCAGCCGTTAAATTAACGCCCTCATTACGTGGGCGTTGGTGGTTATTCACAGGGTTGATGAAATGGCAATTAAAATCTGTTTTTATTTTCTTTTGCTTTGAAAAATTATCTGTTGCTGACAGAAGGACGATCATTAGGAAAAACGAACAAGGTACAAAAAAGCAATCTTAAAATAACCATCTACCCAGGGATTATACGAAAAGTTCGGAACAGGCTGAAATTTGAGGTTTTGTTGGCAAAAAGCTGAAGGCTGAATTCCTTGTCTTTCCCTGCAGTTTCCTAATTAAAACTGTCAATCAAATACTGTCACTAAAACTATCAATTTATATTCATTCAGTTTCCAAGTTGGTCTATCTGTCTGGCTGGCTATCTATGTATGTATCGTGCGTACAGGCCGTACCAATGGAGCCTGAGGGCTGAAATTTTAAACATTTACTTCTCATCATGTGTAGAGGAAATGTTCTTTGTTTAAAAAATCTCTCACAAATACATTTTCGATGGGTATTCAGTTAACAAAGTAAATTTATGCTAAATGGATCTTTTCTAGTGATCACGACCCAACAAAAGTTGAGTGACGTAGATTATTCATAGATCACCCCCTTTTCAATTAGTTAATTGCCTTACACGGTATGCTGCCAAAAGACTTTAGTCGTATGAAGGTTTCTATTGAGTGACTCACCTAACCTATTTATGCTTCTATTTTTTTAGAAAGCTCTTTTTATAATGTCATTTTCCTGCAGCATCAGGTGATTTTTGTTTAGAGTGTATAGCATTAGACTAACATCACAATGGAGTTAGTTTCCAACACAAGATTCGCTAATCTTAAGGATAAAACTGAAATAAATTATTTTTGGAAATGAGCGAAGCGGGTACTGAAAAGCAAGACGAATGCGAGCGTTTTATGCGCTCCTAGCGAGACTTGAAATCCAGCTGCTTCAACGCGAGGATTTTTCTCTGGAAGGTCAGTACTGTACCCCTGGGGTTTCCCTTGTCTTCCCGAAGAAAAGGGAACAAATTTTCATCCATTACGATTCTTTCACTGTCAGTAGTATAGCTAACTGAGTGTCAGTTCTTTTACGTCATCTTTCTTGCTTTCCCTATCTGGAGAACTTGGAATAAAAGTAGTGTATAGATTGCATTCTCTGTAGCTAGCCATCAATAAGTTGACGGAAATTTTCGTCATTTGCAATTGATATTAGCAATGATTGAATTTCCCGTCCTCCGCAGTTAATGTGGTTTTAGATCTTATGGGGACGTATCTGCGATCAGATGTAAATCGGTCGGGCGTTAATCAATGTATGACAATATTTTTCATTTTTCAAGACCGAATACTGTCCAACCGTTAAAGTAAATGGCTTGATGTACGATGATGATGATGATGATTTCGTAGAAGGTCCATGTAACGCTTTTCATCATTATCATCATCATCCTTCAAACGTTCGTCGTTGGACACAGGCCCTCCCCAAGATTCGCCTGACCTCTCGATCGTGGGCGTTATGGGGCCAATATATATTGTCCCGTTATCTTATATCTTGCTGACTGTGATTTCGCATATGATCTCCGGGGATCCATGTTGTTAATCATGTTGTCCAGCAGTTGTCTTAAATTATTACAATATGACCAGCCACTGCAATTTGAGTTTTTAATGTTTAATTCAAGATTTACTCCAGTGCGCACACACCCCTGCACACGCCCCTCTCTCTCTCTCTGTATATATATATATATATATATATATATATATATATATATATATATATATATATATATATATATATATATATATATATATATTCAACTCCATTTGAATTGACCTCCCCTTATTACAAGGTGAATGTATTAGTTGGCTCAGACAGCGTAAAAGCTTATTCTATTCTTACTTTTCGGGCCAACTGACGAATTCATCGTGTAATATCAGGAGATCAGTTCAAATAACGTTTCAAATGAAAATAACGCCAATATATATATATATATATATATATATATATATATATATATATATATATATATAAGAGCGAAAGTAATGATCAAATAGCAGCCCATTTAAAAAATTTCCACTGGATGAATTCGCAGTGTAAATACGACACTAACCTCATTTTAAATATTCAAACACACTCATGCTGCAATATTGAAACCCTACGCCATCTATGTCTAAATAAGATAATAGAAATTTTCACCTTCATGAAGAAGACAGACTTACTAAATACAAAAAAAAATTCAGTAGCTGTTAAGTGTTGGCATCTCTCAAAATTTCCATTTAAAAACATAATTTAACATCCGACATACATATATACAAAAAATATACTTATTTCATTATTATTAGTAGTAGTGATATCATGCTCACAGCAACTGTAAGCACAATTTAATCATTTAATCGTCTTTTCATAATTATTTTTTATAAATAGAAGCCAGCACAACATGAGTAAACAAACTAAAGTTATGTAAAAGTGAATCCTAAGTAGTAGATAGAATCATGATATATCGCCTAAACCTAAAACCACCACATTAAACTGAGAGGTGACCAACATACTGATAAAAAAATGGTGACTTTTCCTTCGAGATACATAAATTGACAAACAAATACAAAAAGACTTAATTGAAAAGAAAAAAAATTACCAACAGATAGATCAAGTATATATATATATATATATATATATATATATATATATATATATATAAACCAGTCCTGTTTTTTATACTCCCGAAACAGGGCTATAGTAAAACAGCTGACGAACTCCATAATAAAGAATAGAATTAGAAATGTTGATAAAACTAAAATATGCATCAAGGATCTAAAATTATATAATAAAAAGTTATAAGCCAGCACAATGAAATAAAACCGATCAGATTAAAAGTGGCTTGCGAGACACACGGTCTTGGATACTCTGGGACTATATTTAAACATTGACTAAAAAATGTTCTTTTTCAGCATTACAAAATGGAAAGATCACATGACTCTCTCTCTCCCTCCCTCCTTATATATATATATATATATATATATATATATATATATATATATATATATATGTATTAAAGTTGACTAATCTTTGAATTTTGTTTTTACTCTTACATACTGTGATATCTTCTGATCTCTCTGCGAATAATTACTAGCGTTTAAAGAATTGTTTCTTGGCTAACAACAGTTTTCTGTGCAAAAAACTGGTTTGGAGGTCAAATCGTTGAAGCAATGATACAAAATAACAATTAAAATAAATAGAAAAGGCCCTACGATATTCATTTTGCTGAGCTAAAATCTAGCATAAAAATACTTTTATTGTAGGTAAGGAAGATATTTACCAAGTTTAGACTCGTGAACAAACCATTCGTCACACCACTGTGAGACTACTTTGCTAACCATTACGCCATAGCATTTTATCACGGAATCCCCTCGCTGTGTTGATCGGACACAACGCACACACTCTCTCTCTCACACACACACACACACACACATATACATATACACACACATACATATATATATATATATATATATATATATATATATATATATATATATATACATATGTGTAGATCGGGTAAGCAATATAGCATAATATAAAGCATCGTCTGATTTGTGATGGATTTATTTCATACAATGCTCAATACATTCAACATTATACTATGAAAGTCAAGTTGGTTTAGAGTAGAGCTGGAAATAAATAAATAATAGAATTTTGGATTCTCTACACAAACTAGTTCATGTTTCTGCCCTCCTCTATTCGATTCAAATTCTGGAGAGGGCAGAAACATAAACTAGCGAATCCACATTCTATCATATATATATATATATATATATATATATATATATATATATATATATATATATATTGGCATCTAGCCAGAAAACAGTCGATATAAAGTGAATTCTCACTAAGTGCGCCAGCACTGGCTTTGTCAGACAAAACTAACCTTAATATCTATATCTACCATCTATCACTGTAGTGAATCTTAAGCCCATCAGGTTCTAGCTCTTGCGACCGGACGAAGTTCTTTCCCATTACCTTCCTTCTACTGCCCCATGAGCATCAATCGGTTACAATTTTGCTCCATCTGTAGCCCTATCTTCTCGTTATGCGTCCCACCCATCTCCATTTTGGTTGCTTAATCTCTTGTACGATATTCCTCACCCTGGTCCTCTCTTGGATCCATATCGATCTTTTTCTATTGTTAACAGTTATTCTGAGCATTGCTGTTTCCATTCTGCTTTTCCTATTCTGGTTTGTTTTCAAGCGGTTTTGTGAGTTTCCCGGTTTTACACCCATACTTCTTTGCTGGTATCATGCATTGATTGTATACTTTAAATTATATATATATATATATATATATATATATATATATATATATATATATATATGGCAGGCGTTTGGAGACTTGAATAAAAAGTGCACGGCATATGACTGACCGTACTCGGTCGGGGGAGGAAGATGTAGCTCGTGGGTAATGGAGCAATTGATTGATGTATCAAGAGACGCTGTAGCATGAAAGAAAAAGAAAGAACAAGAGGGAGAGAAATGTAAATATAGACGAATTTAGAGAGGAAAATAAGGAAGAAAACTAACATGAATGCTATACAAAGACGAAACAGATCCAATATAATGAAGGAAGAAAGATGGAGGCAAAAAGGGGAAAGAGGAAAGAAATGTATGGCCAGATCTCCAACCATCTTACCATCACCCAACAACAACGTACCCAGCAAGAAAAAAGTGTGTGACTCATGAAAAGGGAGAAAAAAAAGGAAACAAAGAAACAAACAATGGGACAAAGAGAGAAAAGTACAAGAGAATCCAAAGAAGGAAAGGGAGAAAAGAGAGGAAAGAGAAGAGGGAGAAAGAAGGAAAGAAAGGACGAATAGTAGAATAGGAACTCCTGAATGGAGGACAAAGCCAAAACAAATAAGGGAGAAGAAAGAAAGAAACATTGAAGGGGCTCTGAAGAAGAGGGGGAAAGAAAAGAGAAAAGAAAGGAGAGAAAAAAGAAAGAGAGAATAGTTGAAGGGGCCCTAAAGAAGGAAGGCAAGAGAAAAGAAAGGAGAGAAGAAAGAAAGAAAAAAAAGTTGAAGGGGCCCTAAAGAAAGAAGGCAAGAAATGAGAAAAGGAGGAAAAGAAAAGAGAAAAAGGAGGAAAAGAAAAGAAAGAAAAGTGGAATAAAATCTCTAGAACAAAGAGAGAACAGCAAAAATAAAAAAAGAGAGATAAATGTAAGAAAGAAAGAAAGGAAGAAAGAGAAAAAAGGAGAAAAAGAAAAAAGAAAGTAGAGGGGAACCTAAAGAAAAAAAGAAGAAAATAAAGGATAGACGCGAACGAAAGATAGGAATGGAGGAAGAAAGAAGGAAACGAAAAACAAGAGAGAGAATAAAGAGAAAAAAGAAAGGCCGGAGAAAAGGCAAAAAAGAAAGAGTGAGAGGAGAAAAATAAAAATGTCTGTTTATAAGTTCAGAGACGAATAAAAACTAATTCCCTATCTTTGGAGATTGCCTGTTTATAGATGCATTTTCTGTCGTCTGTTTGATTCAGAACAAGATGGTCCATTCGATGTCAGTCAAGCGGAAAAGAAAAACACACCGATCAGATGCTCTAAAGAAAAATGGCGGATAAAACAAAACAAACCATATTATTGCAACAAAAGGGCATTATAGAAACTTGAAAAGTGATTTGCCTCAAGAATATACAAGTGTTTTATATCATGTCAAATCAAAGCAACAGGACGGAGGATTTACAGAGTCAAGTGCTATGGGTAATATGATTAAGCTAAAAACTTTCGATTCAATATGCCACGATTATGAAGCATCCAGTAAGGATTGAACTCACTACACAGTAGCGTATGCTGGACTAGCTCGTTAAGCCAATGGTGAGGCACCAAGTGAGAATCAGACTTTCTTCAATACCGGATTGTTTAACGAGACGAACATGCTTACTATAACTCTATGGTAGGTACCTAAACTAAAGATCACTATGAATGCGCGTAAAGCTGTTTTCCAAAGCTATTTTGTGACGATTGCTGGATTTAAAAAAAAAATTATATCCGGGTATTTGAACCCTGTTCTTATGCAAGCAGTTCACGAATAGAAACTACTCACATGCTTACAATACCCGATGCCCCCAAGCAGTCCCCTATGCTCGACGTAGCTTAACTTCGGGGATTGGATAGGAACGGTTTTTTTCAGCGTAATTTCACCATAAGCTCATCTATTGTACGTGATTTGATTTAATCAAAGACAGATGATGATGATGATGATGATGATGATGATGATGATGATGTGCATGCAAAGGGACGTAACTCAGAGTCGAAAGTAACTTTCAGAAATACTTCTACTTTCATTATAGATCCACAACAATTCAGAATTTTCTAATGGTTCTAGATTAAGTGAGATTAAGATACATTTCATGTACAAACTGCAATCACTCTGCTTGCACTTAAGAGAGATGTAATGCTATCTTTCTCAATGGTGTATACGGGACAGATCGAATCAGGGCACAGTTGATATTTCCTTGGAATGGTCCACTTCAATTCTTTTCATTAAAATCCATTCTGCTGATTCATGTCATGTAGTTCACTAGGAAACTGCTCTTATATATATATATATATATATATATATATATATATATATATATATATATATATATAAAATTACTTTTGAGACTTTGTGAAAGTAATCTTGTGTTGAATGTGTGTATGTTTAGTGTACCTATGGGTTTGAGAGATTTTTATGATCACTTTTTGGTGACTTGTGTTTAAAATTCAATAATATCTTTATAAAATTAATGGTTGGTTTCAGTCTGGGACTTCTATGGATCATTCAATCTTAAGTTGATTCACTGTGTACCAGGGATGGGGCACAGTGGATCAGAAGTAATGCAAAAAACAAAACAAAAACAAACTCAAGTGCTCACCAGCATCTACATTAGAGAGGTAATCCTTTCTCATCTTCTTATAACTTATCCCACAGCCAACAGAATTGGTCTTTCTTTTTTTTTTACCCAGAGATACTTATAAAATTATCTCCTACCTACAATTATTTTTTGATCTGCGTCCAGTTTCCCCTACGTATTCAGAAATTAATGTAGTTTTACATGCACTTTGTTCTATATAACTTTGTGGTTATTCATTAATTGTTAAGATTTTCTTTAAAATGTCTTTGTTTAAAAAAAACAATGCACTGGAATGTTCAAGTGTTGTTGCTGCAATCTAATCTATGATAATAATCTTGCTAGAAAATAAAAACAAACGTGCCGTTTGAACACGTGTGTCGTTATGAATGATGAATAAGAATAAGATATGCAATGTTTGGAAGAGAAAATAAGTTGCCACCTTTGAGTTCAAAGCCGATCAGTAGACAGTAAGTTTATGTGGGGGGGGGGGCATCTCCAAATTTCCTTTTGAATAGTTAAATCTCTTTTAAATGTTGTGTTTTTTCGCAGACACCCTGTATAAAGCCACCAGAATGTATCATGATTAAATCGCCGTGTCCGATAAAATTCGGACAAGAACTGTCAGACCCGTCAGCGTTTGATCCGGCAATTCGTTTTAGAAATTCTAGCTAAACACAGGAGACTACAGTAGTGAATCCTCACAAGTGAGACACAGCAATGAAGATAACGAAATCCGATGGCTTAGTTATTTCAATTTTAGCCGTAATCTTTCGAAGAATTTTAAAAATACATTTTTCTGGTCTAAAACGGGAAGTTATCTTAGCTACCAACACGGAACGTTCACAAATTTGCATATGAGGCTTCTCAACTCTGATAGAAATGTTTGTTTTTGAAGAATCGTTTATGGCTTCTGGTGTAGCAAGTCGTGAACATAAACGTTTCAATATTCTGTTCGTGGATATCAGTCGGTTCTCATGGTTGGCTGGTTTGAAGAGAATTAATTAACCTTTATGCCCTGTTACCTTTCCTAAAGGGAAAGGGTTGTTTCCTCTTTTGTTTATTGGTAATGCGGTCGGTGTATTTACTCGTTTTAAATCGATCATTCTCAAATTACTCATGCGCGCTTTTGCGATGCAATCCCTTAAGTGATAATCAGAAATGCAGTCTCACTGATCATAGGCATTGCAATGGGTTTGGTCCTCACTGAGTTCTCTTATATTGTTGCCTTGTGTCAAACTCATCCAAGTTGGATACCTACCCTAACCAATAGTCAGCAAGTTTGTATCGAAGATCAATTGGGCTGTGTATTGAGTTCAATCCTAACTAAGTGTCCCGATATTGTTGGCATGTGATAGATTTCCTTTGTCTTATTTCTTCAAATCTCCAGCAGACTATGTCCGCTATCCGAAAGTAGAGGCTCCCAAAATGTAGAGAGGTCCGGTGAAAACTTTCGTAAACTAATAAAGTTCAAAGCGAAGATGCTATTGTCATAAATTTATTTCGGAATGATTTTTGGGTGCTCTCAGATCCAAAAATACCAATTTTTATATCTTCCAGTTATATGCTAAGTGTTATATCCGAACAGACTCTCTTATGTCTTTCTGATACCCTAAGACACATCTTGCTAACAGAAGCACAAAAATAGAGCACAGATGCTCACAGACACAGTTCACTGCTATGGTGGCTTGTGATCCTTAGTAGAAGCAAAGTGGCGTAAAAGAAACTTTCATAATGTTGTTAATACCATAATATAATATGTATTGGATTACAGATTTGTACTTTGGTATATAGATATAAGCGAAGGTTTCGATCCTGTCTCGTGATACTAGATGGGATAATGGATAGTCTATAGCCACACACAAGAGTTGTAATAAAACGAAACAGCTGTCTGTGGATGACTTAATAATCAATTATTATTATAATTAACGCCACCTTCTCCAGGGTTCTTTAGGTAGGGAAACTCATTCATTATAAGCGAACGCTAGGATGGAGCGCTCTGGTGGATGGGGAATTGTGCGTAAGTAAATATATCACAATTCAGGGCAGGGGTAGAATGCCAACCTCTAGGTCTGGAGCGAAGGTTTCGAACCTACCTCGTGGTACTGGATGGGTTGTTTATTCGCTGTCCCACAGCAGCAAAATATGACACAAGGTCGAGCTTAACGTGGGAAGAATAGGAAAACATCCGTCCAAAAATGGCTCCAGCCGACGCGGCTACCGCTGAAAAGCTCATCGTAATGGCTAGACAACGTCCGCCACGAAAGCGTCCTCAACGGGACCTGCTCCTTTAAGTGCAATGGAGCAATGCAGCCCCGGGGCAACGGATTCCCTGCAGCTGGGCTGAGTAATAATAAGGGAGCCCAAGGACGAGTCCAAAGGCCTCCAATGCGCTTAGCAGTGGTAGCCTCAGTAAAACCTCATTGGCTAACGCTTGCACCGACGCACTCAGTCTTTGACACCACCCACACGCCAATCTCCGGCCCATTCGACGGGCAAGTGTCAATAACTGCGCCTCAGGCTCTGCCTTGGAACAGATACTACACTTTGATCCCGAAGAAAAGTCCAGAAAAAGGGGCGCTGGATGGGGTGTTGGATAGTCTACAGCCACACTGAAGAGTTGTAATACAACGAAATAGCTGTCTTTGGATGACTCAATTATTATATTCATATATATAAAGGTACAAATCTTTAATCGAATATACGATGAGTGATGGGGTTATTTAATAAAAGTGCTCGATACAAAAGCATTTACTTAGAATAGAGATTTAAATATGATGGAATAATAGATTTGATACACAGAGACGCTTATGTTTCTACTCACTAGGCTTCTTCAGGTCGCCTTTCAGCAAAAAAAAATCACGGTCAAACAAACTTTCGCTGAGATCTGACCATTTTGTTCCCGACCCCTCTTCTCACTACCCTTTCCTATCTAGGACAAGCCCAACACCCACGGAGACTGAGAACAAACACCCTCGGGCCCCGTCTCGCACAGAGCCCTCTTATTTCAGACCAAACTTGAATCTCACCTACACAGATATAAAGATGTCTCCTCCTACTCCTACCAAACAATTCACAACAGAAATATCCCAATTTTTTTCTCAATCTCAAACATGTAAACGGTACACAATTCTCTCTGCACTGCTGCAGGTTTCTTTGAAAAGGATGGCTGGCAACCGTCGAAACGCATCGGAACATGTCCCATGTGATGATTCAAATTTTCAAGGTGTAACACCTACCTCTCTCTCAACACACACACACACACACACACACCGCAGTCTGAGGCGACCCAAAGGCTCCCCTTTCATTCGATACTATCCTATCGAATAAAGAATGGTGCGACTCAATTTGCAACGTTCCCCATATTCTGTACTCTTCGCCCATGCCGGAATTGAACCCATATCCTTCTCCTTGTGTGTCAAACGTGCTAACTACGACACCATCTGAATAGACCGAGAAAAAACGTAAACAGTCCTTTGAAATCTATTGCAAACTGAAATAGCTCAAAGCGAAGATTATTCTTAGTACAAGTAAAAGACCGCAGCTTCGCTAATGGCATATCAGAAGCTGTTTCATGTGTCAGTATGTTTACACAGTAATTTGAAAATTTTATTCGTGGTATTGTTTATTGAAATTCTTGATTTGATTTTGGGTCTAAAACGAAATTGACACATCAGCAACAGTACTAGCAGTATTTGTTGCTATATTATTAGCAACCAGCAAACGGACACACGCACATACTCACAGCAGAACAGTTATTTTGTGTTCGTGTGTTCGCGTTACCCCGTCTCTTTCTGTTTGTATTAGTAGCAGTATTTGTAGCTATATCATTAGCAGCCAGCAGACGGACACATGCACATACTCACAACGACAGGTATTTTGTGTTCGTGCGTTTACATTACTCCCTTCCCCTCTTTCTGTTTCCTATGTTATAGACAGATAGACAGTTCAGAAATTATAATTAAGATTATTGCTAACAGAATTAACCATTTCTATTGCGGATCTAGATGCTTTTACAATATTATCATTCTTTTCTTGTTTTTCTTTTCATAATCATCCTAACCCTCTTTCTTCTTGATAATTACTAAGCTTTGCTCAGTCTGGAACAGGGCCATAAGTTTGGAGCACTCAATGAGAATTGAACTCGCTACAGTAGTGAACAGTACGTGTTAGTAGTTTGCTAACCATTACTCTACAAGATATTATTATTTGCAATCTCACATCAGTTGCCTAGTGGTTACTGCTGGAGGTTGAGTGTCAGCAAGTCTCCTCAAGTCTCCAGCCCTCCTTTCTACATTCTCGTTGACCACAGAAATACTGTGGTTTACAGTTTCACACCAGTTGCCAGGTGGTCATTGCTGAGAGGTGAGTGACAGTAAGTCTCCTCAGGTCTTCAGCCCACATCTCTTCTCTCCATCACCTATCACGCCAGTGCTGTGGTTCACATCTCCGCTTCCATTTTCCTTCCTCTATTAGGCCACTGCTGACATTCAGTGCCACAGACCTTATATTATTATTATTATTATCATCATTATTATTACCTGAGTGACTTGGTGTAAATTCTAGACGGAATGTTCACTCTGAATCATCCAACCTGCATTCAGTCTTCACATTTGTTTCACGACGATACCAGAGCAGATAACTCAACTTGAAAATGGAGACAGGTCTGGTTAGTCCCTCAATAGAAACCCTCAAATGACCAACGTTTTTTGGCTCTATGACGTGCTGGGTGATCAATAAAAAAAAACTTGGAAAAGGTGTGATCAATGAATAAGTTCTCTAGTCCTTTGCAGGCCAGTGATCAATAACAAAAATTCTGAATTTTCGAAAAAAAAAATTATAGATGCTGCTGGGCACAAACTAAGAGTCCAATTTAGCATAAAAGTACATTGTTGATTGAACCTCCAATTAAAAACCTTTTTGGTGTGGGATTTTCTTGAAACAAGAAAAAACAAAAACAAACAGGCAAAAGAAACGTTTTTCTTGACATAATAAAAAAAATGTTTAAATTTTCAGCCCTCTACCTCCAGAGGCGTGATCTGTACGTGCAACACATACATAACTAGACTGCTAGCCAGCCAGACTCACTTAATAACTGAAAAGCCATAATTTGACAGTTTTGGTGAGAATTATGGTTGACGGTTCCTAATAACGATACCAGTCACGTTCCCCGAATGCTCTGATACAATTCCGAACGTTTCTCCTCAAAGTCCATGGCTTGCTTCCCACAAAAAGAGGCCAGAACTGCGATTTTCGGCCAATAGTAATCAATGTAGACTTTGGAAATAGGCCAGTCAAGGCAGATAACGTTTTCGGCAGAGCACAATACAACTAAGAGCCGGAAGACTTGCTGACTGCAACTATGTGCAATTTATTCATTGTGCGAAAGGAATTAAATATCTTCCAAATGATCAATATGTGCGTGTGTGCGTGACCCTTTTGTACAGATCTGCACACGTCAAGACATCTTGCTGTCGGAAATTTATGGCTAAAACATAATGAAATACCAGTAAAGTCTTCAATCTTTCTTTCCCTTTACACGTAAACATGAATTTGTATGAAGCAAATCCTCATATATGAAAAGAGATTTATCCATGAAATGCAGGTTTAACACCCGCTATCAAAAAGTAGAGTGAGCCTATAAAAGCCAATCGTAGGCCCAAAATAGCGCGAACCGTAGATTTAATTACTATTAATTTACATAGGAACAATTTTTATGCGTTCCGAGACCCTATAAGTGGTGATGTTGGTATACATCCTTCGCTGAGAGGGGTGCAAACTCGTGTTTGTAGGTGAGGGGGAAAAGATGCGAGCAGCCTAACTCACTTTTCTCGAAAAAGGTGAAAAAATGGCGAAAACCGAACTTTCAATAAGCAACAGAACTAGCTACCTATCCATCTATCTGTCTATATGATTCCAGTTAATTGGGAAATAATATATAAAGGGCAATTTGACCTAATTTAGCAGATACCTCGATCATCCTAAGCATCGAATAAACAAGTTAAATAAGTGCATTTTCAGTTTTAGTACATATACATACATATTTATATATAATATGAGAAATCATGTATATATGTATAGGAGAAATTATAAATATATATGCATATATACATATATATCATTAAGAAATGGCTATATCATCTGACAGAATTATTATGAATTGTGTTAAATCATATTGAAACTCTATTTGAAATGATCTCCCGTTATTACACGCTTAATCTATCATTTAGGCTAGACAACGTAAATAGAATAAACAATCAAAGAAAACGGAGCTGCTGCAGGAATCAATTCTTGCAGCATCGCCATTTTCTTTCAAAAATCTTCCATGCTGCAGAAATCGACTCAGAAATGTACAAAAACCCACAGAAATATCCCTCGGTCCTTCGCAAATTCCTGGATCGACTTCAATCTTCAAACAATTTTTTGTTACAATGTAGCTTACCCTTCAACAAAATATTCAAATTCATTGAGAAATTTAGGAGATATTGTGTAAACAGACAGGAGTGAATACAGAAATGTAGAAAGAAAAAACGGGAAAACATCTAAATCTAAAACAAAAGATGAATCCAACCAAAAATTTGATCACATCTCATGTAATACGCACCTCGTTCTTCTACGAAATCTAATTGAAATTCATTGAGAAATATTTGTTTGGACAGGGGAAGAATACAAAAAGCTTTTAGGGGGGAAACTCGGAAATATCTCTTATTCACAGAAATTCATTGAGAACATCGATATATCCTGTAAACAGACAGGAGTGAATACAGAAATGTTTAAAATATTAAAATGTAAAAATATCTCGCAATCAAAAACAATTTCCTTGATCTGTTCCAAAATTCAGTTACTCCTTCTTTACTTTATGCATTACCGTTCCACAATTTCATTGTAATTCAGTGGAAACTTTTCCAGATATAGTGTGGACAGATAAGAGGAGCAGAGAAATGTACGAAAGAAAAAAACGCAAAAAATATCTCTCGATCAACAACGAATTCCTAGATCCGATCCAAAATTCAACACTTCTTTCTCACGACGTGGTTCACACTTTCACGAAATTGCATTGAAATTCATGGAGAAATTCCGGAGATACCACGTTGACAAACAGGAGCAAATACAAAAAAAAACCAAACAAACAAAAAAAAACAAAAACAAAAAACAACAAATAGATATTTTTCCGTATTGATTTTTTTTCCATAAATCTCCGTATTCGCTCCTATCTTTCCTCACGATATCTCTAAAAGTTTTCACTGAATTTCAATGAGATTTTTCGAAAGGGCAAGCTACATTAAAAAGAAGTGAGTGAATTTTTGCGTGGATCTAGAAATTTACCTCCGATTGATAGATATTTTCGCATTTTCTTGTACATTTCTGTATTCGCTTCTGTCAGTTGAGACCAGGACTGCACAACTCAAAAGCTGCAAGGGCCGCATTGATCGCAAAAAATCAGCCATAGGTTGAAAGAGTAAATTTTCAGACATCTTCTTCAAGTAGAAATGATGTATATGTTATTCATCAATACAAAAAATTATTTTCATCCATAAGTTCAGTTAGCCTGAGCTTGGTTCATACATAAACTTTGCTCGAGCTCTTTATGATAGGAATGAACAGAATTTTTCGATGAGGAATCGACGATCTATTTCAAACGAGTAATTAAAATAAGAAAAATCGTTCATAGGTTTTTTCTTGTTTTTGCTTAAAATTGATTTGGCGACTTTTTCATCTTTTTCATCGATGTTGACTTTAATCGGCAATATATTCTACAGTGTGCAATTTTTGATAGCAGCTAATTACAGACTTTACAATCTTCCGACTCCGTAGTTAAAAATCTATTAAAACCGATTTAATCGTCAAACGAAGACGAATGTAGGGAGAATGATTACGATAATGATTGCACTAAAAGAAAATTACATCGCTTACAGGGTTCCATACATGACTTTCAATTGACAACAACAAAGAATGAAAAATATACGAAAAAAAAATACCCTGGTATATATGTTTTGATCATTTCACTATATTTGATTATTTAGAATTAATTTCAGTCAACCCAGGGGAGACGAATAAAAAATGTCACGATCAAATTAATTGAAATATTAGATAAATAATATTTTTCAAAAGTACTGAATTTACTGAGTAAAATTGGAAAGCACTCAGAGAGCGCCTACTTTTGACAACGTCATTGTCAGGGGGAGTAATCGACATGGATCCGCCACAAAACCTAATAAGTTCTTCCGTGGCTTATTGTCCACAGTCTCACGAAATATCATTGGCATTCATTGAGCACCTTTGGAAGTATCGGATGGACAAACATGAAATTTTGCGATACAATGTAGTTTGAACATATGATCATGGAGTAGGGGAGATAATAATGCATGGATCCGCCCCCAAATTTAACCAGTTAGCGTGTGGGCAGTCATGAGCGTATACATAAATGTAATTGAAAAAAAAAGAAGAAAGAAAAATACCTCTCAGTCGGAAAAGAATTCCTGGATCCGCTCCCAAATTCGACCACCCCTTTCTTTCTGAACTGCCCACCCTTCCACAAATTTGTATAGAAATCTATTAATTACTCTTGGATATATCGGATGGACAGAAATGGCATTTTGGCAATGATATATAGTTTGGACTTATAATTACGACCTAAAGTGATAAGTGAGCATACGATCACTAAAAAAAATCAGTTACTTCTTTTGTAGTCTACTGTTCAACCTTCTACAAGATCTGAATGAAATTCATTGAGAACTTTTTGAGATATCTTGTGAACAGGAAAGAAATTGTCAATGTTAAGTAGTTTTGAAATAAAACTACGTCAGGGGAGATAATTGTGCATGGATCGGCCAACATTCAATCAGATTTCACATAGCCCTTTGACCGCCCTCCATTAAATTCCATAGGAATTAAATGATAACTTTTTGAGATGTTGCATGGAAACCACGAGCGTATACATAAATGTAATTGAAAGAGAAAAAAAAAGTCAGGTACAATTTTTTGGATCTTACCTTCCACCAAAATTCATTGAAATTCTCCCAGGACTTTCAGAGATATCGTGTGGACAGATGAACAAACAATCGAACGAACAAGGCAACAGACGAACAGACAAAACCATAAACATACACTTCTTTTCAACTTCGTTGATAGAGGTCAATGAATCATCAAATCAATAAAACAGACGTAATCATATTCTTAAAAAATCTTTGGAAATTTATAATGGAACTTCATGAGTAAATTTTGTCCTTAAATAAATAAGTACAGAAAATTCTATTAAGATCTGTAGTAAATATTGTCTGTACTGTGGTATGAAAGTCAGTAGATTAGTTAAAAAAAAAAAGGTAAAAATAAATATAAGTAATGACCAAAAAACAATCACTTATTTGTCCTAACTCTCACCTTTAAATGCACGTTTATAGCACTAAGGTCCTATCCGAAAATTTTCCGAAAATTGACGTGGGTGAGAGACGAGAAATTGTCCACCGGGAAACACATTCGTCAAAATTCATTATCTTTGCTTCACACCTAAGAGCGTGGGTGAAAAAAAAAAAAAGAAAGTAAACGTTGAAAAATAACTAAAGAAATTAAATAAAAATATGAACTCTTTTGTTATTTCGCTTTTTACAAAAGCGACGGGGCCTCACTTATCATAGCAGCATTTAGTTCGTAGATTTTCACTAATGAGAACATTTTCAAAATATTTTGGTTTCTCACTCGGACGGAGGTTATATCCAGACAACTTGCCCAAAACTTTGCTAAGTGAGAAGATGAAAGCTATTAATGTACAGCGGCTTGTTAACCTAACTGTTCAGACATTTGAAGGAATGCGAAGCGATGCCTCCTTTAAATTGCTCTTTGAAACTAGATGCGAAATAAAAAAACAACTCCCATTGGTGGAGGAGCCCTCTATGCCAAGATAGCGAGACAGACCGAATTATCCGACGAAAGGACTCATTGATGGCTGTGAAGGGGTTTCTCTTTGCCGCCCTGCAAGGATTTACTCTGAAGCTACAGACACAATAGTTCGATTGATTAAGCTAAGATTTGATCAACCAAGTTTCAAAATCATTGCAAAGTTGGAAAATATTATTTTCAATGCCATTCATAGCTCGCTATACGGTGATGAACTGAATCTTCAATGATCAATGGAAGTAATTTCAAAGTCTTGGAAATAGAATTTGAGATCTTGAAAACAATATTTCAATATGCCGAGGCAGTTTGTTCCAGTGATATTCATGAGTAGTTAAAGAGCTACAAAAAGTATAAAAATAGTTGCTCATCCCAAACACCATTCAGATAAGAAAACTGCTACTCGACAAACCTATCGTAACTGCATTGCCGGAGTGATTTTCTCTTACATGTAAGATTAAGATATGGTTATGCTTGAATATGTCAGTGAAGAGTTTCAAGTCTCCGTCTATATTGAGCAGCTATAAGGAATTAACGAACCATCTTGACCTTTTAAAAGTTGGAAATGATTTTGTTACGCTTCACAAGTGCAGTTTTTTCACGTTTGGTGAATTAAAAAAAAAATTACTTGCTAATCTGATGACCGAAGTTTGTATTGCAATTTTATTTTTGTTTAGTTAAGTAGCTATTTATGTTGGGAAAATGCATTCATAAGTTAAAGGCTATTATGAACATCGTCACATTCGACATGCCTCCGATATCTGATGTCAAATGATTCTTAAATGTATTTTTTTGGTGATCTAGAGGAGTCACTTTCTCAAGTTTTCACTTTGTACCCTTCCACTTTTAAAATTGTATCGTTGGCCCTGGAATGGAAGTATCATTGCTATCATTAAATTTTTCATTAAATAACACTGCTTTCATCGGAAAAAATTCTATAATAACTTGCAACAGTTTGACTGATTGTTTTCGATGTCTTCACCCCATCCCCACCCACGCGCACACAATTCTATTATAGGATGGAGAGATGGTGTTAAAATAACAAAATCCACCTTTTGCTGAGAAGTGACCATTCTAGCCCATCACTGCCTGTCTTATCTAAGACAAGCCAAACATCCACAGAGACAGGAAACATTCACCCCTTAACCCCGCCTCTCATAAATTAATCTCATTTCAAACCAAATGTTACCCCCATTTACACAAATATAAACATCCCTCCTACTCCTACTAAACAACCAAGCACAGAAATGTTCAAATTCTCCTCTTCAGCATCGAACTTGTAAACAGCATATTTTTCTCTGCGAACCAGTGAGAATATTTTTCTCTGAAAAAGATGGTCGCCCCCCCCGTCGAAATGCATCGAACTACGCCCACAGAATAATGATAAAAAAATTTCGGCATGTAACACCTATCTCTTGAGTTTTTCTTTTCACCTTCCAACTGTCATTTTCATCTACATTCTGTTGGATCACTTCACATCCTATATATATATATATATATATATATATATATATATATATATATATATCAACAATTTCTCTTATTCATATACAGCAACATTATTTAGGCATCAGAGTATTTTCCTTGGCTTCTCAGGAAGTTAAGTCACCTCATAAAATAACGACTCTGATTTGGGTTTTGATTCGAGGAATTCTTCAAATTTTTGGATATCTTCAACTTGTTGAAACAGCTAACGAGACAGGAAATGTTGCATGGAATGAAAGAAATGAGTCTAAAGTCGACTCTTATGAAGAATATGATGAATATTTAGTAACATTACAACAACTGTACTCATGCAGTAAAATTAGCGTTCGATTTCCTTGCCCAAGAAAGCCATTTCTTGCCTGTGTATCTTTTAATCGAGCGAATTGCTCACTTTGGTGAGTGTCAAAGATTCTCTCGGTTCTAAATTCACAATTTCTCATAGAGAACCCCCTTTGAATCCCATCAAACACACGAGAGAAATTTTTTCCCCGGAACGAAAAGTTGAGTTCTGTTTTAGATTTTCGAAATAAATCCATTTATCTTCGTTAGTGACTATTTTCCCGAAAAGTACATTTTTATATGTCGGGCAAAAAAGGAAAGACAAGCGTTTAACGTTGATTGAGGTTCGTTTCCTTAATTCAATATGGAGTACATTTTTCTAGCTTCTAGATCTTCTCCAAGGCTTGTAAATGATTAGTATAGTTGATTGATTGAGCAAACGATAAAGTGGTGAATAAACTTTAGGGATACTCCTAAGATATACATGATATTTTGCAATAGATGCTCCAAGAATATATATATATATATATATATATATATATATATATATATATATATATATATATATATATATATATATATATACAAAGTTCTACAGCTTTAGACGTTAAATATATATAAAAAAAACTTTATTTCAAAATTTGTTTGCGTCAGTTCAGTTAGTTATTTCCCAATATCTGTTAATGCAATCTATGAAATTTTTCTCCGTTTTTTTCATGTTTTACATCGATTTTGATATGATGGTAATATGTGTAATCATCAGTTGTTTACCATTTTAATGTTTCAGGGATCTATCTATCTATCTATCTATCTATCTATCTATCTATCTCTCTCTCTCTCTCTCTCTCTCTCTCTCTCTCTCTATATATATATATATATATATATATATATACATATATATATATATATATATATATATATATATATATATATATATATATATATATGATCCAAAATTACCATTCATGAAGAAAAAAATAGCTGTAATTTTGATTTCCATTTATTTGTAGTGTTCAATACCTTCGTGAAAGAATAGGCAGCACATAATTAGAATCAGAGAAAAAGACAGAGAAAACTTGACACCATGTCCTGCAACTAACCAGAAATTATAGACACAAGAAAAAAAAATCCTACTAAAAATCTATAAGTATATGATATGATGAATATCAACAAAATCAAAACACAAATTACGCTATGCAAAAAACTAAAAGAAACAATAAAAATATAGAAAAATTAAAACAGTAACTTTTAAAATTACTAATATCGCGATTTCAATCATGGACTATTGTAAAAAAAAATGGTAAAAAAATGAAAAATACAAAAAATCAACTACAACACATCAAAAACAGAATTTCAAATTCAAATATAAAGCACAAGATATCATAAAAACATTTCTGAAAAATGAATAAACAGTACGAAAGAAATTATTTGTATTCTAATCAGATGTATAAAACGAAATGAGACTATATAAAATGGAACGAAACATAATGAAATTAACTAACAAAGCGACACTAAAACATAACGAGTTATTTTCAAATACCGAACTCATCTGAAATGGAAAGATCCTGAGTGTCCAGCAATATGAACGCTTACACTAGGACTATTTGAGAAAAGAAGATGTTCAGCACTTTTCCGTTAAAAACAATACTTACGGTGTTTATTTCAGGGGAAGATCCAGGATTTGAGCAAAGTGGGGTCCGAATCGGAAAAAAATAAAATAAAAACGTGAAAAAGACAACAGATTTTAAACATCAAAAACGAGAAAAGTACACGTGATCCAGCATTTTTCACTTCTATTCGAGTTATGACTTTATAGAAGTAGAATTGACAAAAGAGTAAAGTAAAAACAAATAATTAAGAGAAATTTACCTCAGAACCAATAAAAAGAATAATTATAAAGAATAAGACTGGCAAAATCACATTACTTATTGCAATAAGTATATTGAATGGACCGCAAAAACATGTTTTTGTTTTGAAGATTAATTCATGATTACTTCGGATTATCTATTCATAAGATTTCTTTTTATGAATATTCATTTGTCTAAGAAGTGGGTCTGATCTTCCCAGGCACCATCCCAGGATCAGTGTTGATGCGAAACATGGGAGCAGAAGATTAACCGATCGGTGCCCAACGCATTACAAACGTAGTAGAAAAAAAAACACATACGAGATAGGGAAATGAGTTATAGGTGTATACCAGGAAGACATGGCAGATGTCAGTGCAATCACGATCGTCATGGAAAAAGCTGAGAAAGGCCTTTGCCCAGCAGTATACTTAAAACAGATTTTTCAATACAATATAACGCAATTTATAATCATTTAATATCCATTTCTTGATAATTAATATATATATATATTATTGCGTCATCCACAGACAGCTGTTTCGATGTTTTACATCTCTTCAGAGTGGCTAGGGACTTTCCATTATCCCATCCAGTACCACAAGATAGAATTGAAACCTTCACTTCAGATCCGTAGGCCGATATCCTACCTCTGGACTACAGACTGTAGGGCTGAATTTAAGCGATCTATTCAAATTACGCAGAAATCCCTTATCCACCAGAGTACTCAATTCCTTTAGAAGAGCATTGCATAAGCTTACAGTGGATGAGTTACCTCACTTAAAGAGTGCTCAACCCTGAATAGAGGAGCATTAATTATCGTGTCATCCACTGACAGATGTTTCGATGTATTACATCTCTTCAGTGTGGCTATAGACTTTCCATTATCCCATTCAGTACCGCGAGGTAGAATTGAAACCTTCATATATATATATATATATATATATATATATATATATATATATATATATATATATATATATATATCAGATAGGAAACTAAATCATATGACCTGTTAAAGAACGATCTTTTGCAAATATTAGTGACAACCCCCGCATTTCTCAAGTGAGCTGATGAGATCCTTTTTGTTTTCTTTACATATTTTTGCAGAAAACATTTTGTTTCATCCTTCTCTTTTTACACCTGTTTTATTCCGTAGAGTGGACTCGTGACGACGATAAAACTTTTGATATAATTTTTCTGAAATTATTGATTTGCACGTACCGATCCCCCTCCCCATCACGTTTCTACATCCTGAGTGTCTATTCTTTTTCTAAATCTGCAAGGACCACTTGATTCTGATGTCATCTGCCTCTTTCATTTTGCTGAATAGAAAGAAAACGAATCAGAAGCCATGATTAACTTGGCAACGAGTCAGTTCATTTACAACACTTTCCCCTCCATAACCAAAATCATATATATAACTACATACAAATATAATTACATATATATATATATATATATATATATATATATATATATATATATATATATATATATATATATATATATATATATATGCGTTTGTTGTGTGGGTATAAGGTAATCTGACTGAATAGTTGCAGTAATTTGACAACGTGGAAGTGAAAGATTCAAGAAGAAGGTATGTTACCCCCCCCAAAAAAAAAAATATTTACTATCATACAGATGAGGGTTATTAGGTCCGATGCATTTCGCCATGTTCTGCTGGTGTCTTCAGAAGCATTTTTCAATGCAGGAAAACTGTAGCGAATGCAGTTCCCACGTGTTCGGATGCTATACTAAACTCGTGGAAAACACAGCAAGTCAGTGTTGGCTTTTTCATGAATGCATATACGTGCATGTGCTACCATGAACTTATTTCCTTAAAACGTATTTGCGTATGCACTCATAAGTATATGCACATAGTATTGGTCTAACAAAGTTTATACGACCCACTTAGAGAGAGAGAGACAGGCAGGTAGACGACAGACTCTCTATCTATATCTCTCTAACACACAGAGACACACAAATACACACACACACACACACACACACAGGCAGATAGACTGACGGACATGCGATCATTTTCGTTTTTCACTTTCTTTTTATCGCACACATATACATAAATGCTTAGATTAATAGATAGATGGATATGATGGATATATATGTGTATGTATTTGCACACACACACACATATATATATATATATATAGAGAGAGAGAGAGAGAGAGAGAAAGAGAGATTGAAATTCAGATAGAAATTGCACACACACACACACACACACACATATATATGTATATATATATATATATATATATATATATATATATATATTGACATGCATCAATAGTAAATAATACTTGTTTTACATTTAGATGTATTTATTAGATTTGGTCATTTCACAGACGACCAAACACTCAGAAGTCTACTTCTGACAATTGACAGGAAGCGTGATTCTCCAACGTTATGCCAATCTCGTCGGGACTTATGGTCGTTAATATCAGAGACACGAATCAATTCGACGGGTCCTTCCTAATTGAGTGGCCATTTCTCTGATGAAGTAAAATTTGATAAGTACCTAATTCTATTTAACCTTGCTCCATAACTTGGTACCAGGCGTGTATATTTTCCAATTCATCGGTCTATCTCTATATCTTCTTCTTTCTTTCTTTCAGGTCTGAGACTGGCGCATGCGCACACTCATACAGACACACGGGCAAAAAGAACATCGCACAAACTGCCACCTGCGAATTCGCACGTATATACATCTACCCACAAGCAAATACAAATTCGATTTGTTTTTAGAATTAGTATCGAATCTTGATAGATTGGAGAATGTGGTGTGTATTTAAACTCAACAAGAGTACGTTTTCCTAATTTCCAAGAATAGGAGATTTCCGGTCAAAACATTAAATACCCAATCAAATGATGGTTCAATGTTTGTCTTTCCGAGATCTCCCTGAAGCCATTAAAATTGACTTGGCAACTTTATTATAAGTGCCAATATGACGGGAGAGTTTCTGTTTTTAAGTAATTGCCACATCTCTTCGTTTTTTTTCTAGTTTGATATGATTTAGGGTTCACTATCTTATAATAAACAAATATAAAACTTGCCAGTCAATAATTGAACAGCCGATACATGAAAATTTCAAGTACTGTAAAAATAAAAATTCCTTCGAATAACAAGAATATGGTCAGATTAAATTTAGGTCGCAACTGGCACTTTCTATCGGAAAAAAAACCCATCTAAAATTGAGTTTCAAAAAAAGATCTGGATTCTGGAGATTCTAGATATTATTGATGAAATATACATGTCAAAAGAGCCCCCCACCCGAATCTTTTTCAGGAGGGTTTCAGTTGAGTACTGATGGGTAGGCCATGTTGCAAGAATAAAAGACAACCGATGGACATCACGACTAACAACATGGATCCCTAGAAATCACATGAGAAAACAAGGCCGGCAGAACACAAGATGGAGAGATGAACTAGACAAATTCAGGAAATATTGGCTCCGTGGCACCCATGATAGAGAACTGTGGCAAATCCTGGGGAAGGTCTATGTCCAACGACGGATGTTAAAAGACTGATGATGATATATATATATATATATATATATATATATATATATATATATATATATATATATATATATATAAAATTACTACTTGGTGATCTTACCAACTGAGTTAAACTGACAAGTCTAATGTATCTACGAATTTATTTATCATATGTGCATTGCAAAAGTTGTAGTATTCATCTTCAGTCGGAATAGAAGTTGTAGCAGAGTTTGACCCTGCAGCAGCCAGTCTTGTGCTCCTTCTCTCTTTCTCTCTCTCTCTCCCCCAGTCTCTCATTCTGTCTCCTCTGTGACGCCTATAATAGAGAATCGTGGCGAATAATGAGAAAGGTCTATGTCTAACGATGGACGTCAAAAGACTGATGATGATGATGATGATGATGATGATGCTAATTTTCAAGTCTGTAGACAAAACGGTAAGACCAGAAACGTTGGAAAACACAAACGAACACACGTATATATAAAAGAACATTTATCCACCTTTCGTGGCAACGGTTGTTCAATAGCCAAGAAGTATCTACCCATTATATTTCAACAATATCCTTTTTTGTTTGTTTTTTTTAAAGAAAGGAACCTTTAAATAATTAAAAAAGGTTGAAGCAGAGTCCACTTGAATTTATATATAACTAGCTCATCCTGCGCCTAGAATCGTTGTCCTACCTGTCTAACGATGATTATTCCAATTACGTACCACATGCCAGGTTAGAGATACTAGTAAACTTCCAGGAAATGAATGATTCGAGTTTAGAGTTAATAATAGATGTCTTCCTCCAAAGCAACAAGTTCTCTCTTTTTTGTGAATACAGGAGTGTCTGGTTGCAATGAATGTAAACGACAGTAGTCTATGTTTTCTGTTAGTTCAATACAATTTCATCATGAAGCAATGTTCAAAAAGCGAGACCAATATTGCTTCAATGAGCTCAAACCTCACTGGGTGGCCTATGTTCACAGTTTGTGCCAGACAGAACTAAAATTAGTAAATAAAGTTTTATACGATTTCTCAACTATTTAGTGGATTGATGTGAAATTTTATAAAAGACTCGATTGTATCTATTGCTTCCAGTCTAATGATATATCTGATCCACTTCCAATGAGATATGTCTTGGGAATCAAATGTATACAGAAATTAGGTCTTCAAGCAAGTGTTGGAGATATAGCTCAGTGGTAGAGCATTGGACTGCAGATCGGGAGGTCCTCGCTTCAAACCCAGGTGACCCCTTCTAATGTATGTATTAGAAGTTTTCATTTTCCCATCATCTCCAAGTTTTGCTATATATGACCAAATACTTACACGTCACGTTCAATTCTCAATTAAAATAGTATTCAATATTTATAAGTGTTACGTCTTCCCGCTGAAGACAATCAGTCCGCAGTTGGTAACGAAAAAATATTAAAAATAGATAAGTCGCCTGTGATAAAGGAATGGATAGCGTCTTGGAGGCTATGATGTGTGAGTTCGACCCTTTGTGGATGTCTCACAGAAAATAAGCCAGGTGATCTGTGGTTGTGTGAATAATGTTACTAGAAGTTATAGTGCTATTGTAGAAGATGAAGGGCATTTTACTGAGCACAAAGTACTTAATTTTAACAAACATCCGCTCAGTAGATAAAAAGTTATGGGAGTTTGTAGTTGAAATTTTTACAAATAAATAAATAAATAAATAATAAAAAATAAATAAATAAATAAATAAATAAATAAAATGAAATTGATTATAAAAAAAATGAAATAAAAGATTAAAAAAAATAGGAATTGATGAAATGGAATTTAGCCATTCTACATGGTTCAGAAGAAAAATTGATCCAAAAACAAAATCCTTTCACTGCAAAATTTAGCCACTTTCTTGGATTAGATTTTGGTGAAATAGCTAAATCAACGTGAGGAATCCATATTTTATGTTTATATTTTCATATGGTCATGTTTCCTAGGCAACTGTTACCCAGGCTACTCAGTCAGATAGGTTTAGTTTAGCAGAATATACGCTTCGAGGTGAGTTGCCAATTTAGCTCTTTTGGAACTAGATTTAGCCTTATTCTTGTTTAGCCACGTATCCCGAATCTTACTTTTAGCTGCAAATATAATATAGATTAATATCGACATTAATTTTGAAATCAAAACATTGACCTCTGTCAAGTGTAGTAGCGGTAGTAACATCATCGCAATAAGTGCACGTAAAACCCTCTGATCCAAAATTTCTCAAATGCTTAAACCATTACTTTTCAATGCAATGGTTACGAAATCCTGTTCGTTTTTTCATCATCGATCATTTCACCCATAAAATATTGATTCTAGTATAAAATAGACATGAGACAGAAGCGTCACCTAATTTGTTTCAAGAACAAAGCATTGAGAAATTAGATGAAAAGATATTTTCATTGTTTTAACATAAAGGACCTCGTGTGAGCGCTAAACAGACTGAGGTGTCTAAGTGGACTATTTGCATTGGGGGTTCTATGAAACAATATTTGCTCACAAAAACATTCGTTAAAATAACTTTATTTACCATACTCTAGAATGATAATAAAAAAAACAACAGCATATGAATAAACGGATAATCAATCAAGGAACAAGTTTCGATCATTTAATACTTGGAAAAGTTTCACGGAAGGAAAATCTCGATCTATTTCAATGGCATGGCAGCGATCTGGTTATTTTTCGACCATATTTGTCACGTGACTGGCCTCCTTGCTCATAGTTTAAACTATGTTGAATTGATTAAATACTAATAATAATCCAATTCCGGAAATATACATATATGTTTTTCAATTTTCTTTCGATGAACCAAAATTAGAAAAAAAAAAAAAATATATATATATATGAAAGGATTTAACTTCGCTTTAAGGGTCACCTAAGTTTGAGCAGGGGCCTCTCCATCAATAATAAAATTATCTCTACCCCTACGCTAAATACCCAGATCACAAATACATTGGTAGATTATTTTGATTGATCTATACTAATTTGCAGACAACTTCTCGGGTGGGAGATGGTACCCTCAAAATTGATGTTATTCAAATTCTCATAATGATTTTCACACAAACTCATCCAGTACCGACAACTCACGCCCTCCCTATCTGATCAGGATTCTATCACTGATAACTGTCATTTTAAATTTCACTAATACATACCATCCGTGCTACTTCCATACAATTACATACCACATGCCAGGTTAGAGATGATAGTTATCATAAACTTCCAGGGAATGAATGATTCGCGTTTAGAGTGAAACAATAGATGACTTTCCTTCAAAATAATCGGTTTTTTACTTTAATCAAAAGCCGTAATTGTTTGTTGTAGAAATGAATGAAAACAATAGTTGTCTATATTTTTGCCCGTTCGATACGGTTTCTGTCGTGCAACATCATAGAGCAACGCTCAGCAAACTTGACCATCATCCCTACAGTGAACTTGTATTTCCCTGGATGAATTTCTTTCGTTGCATGTACCAAGTAACGTTTTATACGATTTCTTAGATAGCTACTGTTTTCAGTCTGACCTGCTTTCCAGAGAGTTATTTTTAAGAGTACGTCTCGGGGATTAAATCTATACAGAAATTAAACTGCAGGTGCTATGTTTGTTGATATAACTCATTGGTAGAATATTCGACTGCATGATCGTGAGGTCCTCAGGTTTCCCCTTCCATTACATGAGTAAGACTTTTTCCTTTTTCTTTTTCTTGAAGTATGGCTGAATATGAATGAATGCTCACTTTAATTTTCAATCTAAATAATATTTGATTTGTATTGGGATGTGCCATTTCTCTGAACAGTCGACTGAGGACAATTAGACCATATTTGGTGGTGGGAAATATTAGAAACGTATAATTTTGATTAAAAACCACAAATCCGTAACTACGTGTCAGGATCCATAACTATGAATAAAAATTACTTTATAAAGATGCCAAAATAACTGGAATAATGAAGAGAAGATTTGAGTCCCTTGATATCAAAATATTGAAAATACTATACACAGTATACATGAGACACTGATAATAATATGCAGTGCAAACATGCCCACCATTGCAAAAAACAAAAACAAAACATGAAAGAATTGGAAAATATCCAGTGAAGATAAACAAAACTTGTTTCAGAACTAGAAACCCTCCCCTGTGAAGAGAAACTTGAAAAATTAAAACTAAATACAATAGAAGAAAAGAGAACAAGAGATCACATGATTCAAGCATTAAAAATGATAAAAGGCTTCGACAACATCACAGCAGGAAGAAATTCTCTATGATTTATGAAAGACAGTAATATGTATGAAGAACATTGCCGAGAGAAATTCAAGAAGGGACGTCTTCATACAAAGGGGTGTCAACAAGAGCAAGAAAATACCATTAGTCCTAAAAAGAAGAGTATACAACCAATGTATCCTTCCGATGGTCAGCTAAACATGGAACTTAATTAAGAGACTGACCTGCAAACTGAGAACCGTATAAGGTGCACATGAGAGAATCGTATTCATCACATGGAGAGACCACAAGATAGCACAGTATATTGGGAGAAAAACATAAAAACCAGACATCATAGAAACCATTAGGAAGCTCAAATGGCAATGGGCTGGTCATGTTGTAGGAATGGCTGACAACTGATGGACATCAGGACTCACAACATGGATACTCAGAGATCAGAGGCGGGACCGAGGCCGGCAGAATATGAGATGGAGAGGCGATCCGGACAAGTTCAGAAAATATTGGCTCTGCGACGCCCACGGCAGCGAGAGATGTTGCGAATCCTGGGGAAGATCTACGTCCAACGATGGACGATGAAAGAATGATGATGATAATGATGATAATGAAAATAGGGAACAGTTTAAAAAATGAATATAATTACATAAATAAAAAATGAGCAATATCAAACTGGATAAATTTGAAAGAAAAAAGAAAAGTTACGAGGTTCTTAAAACAAAAAGCGAGACATAAGCACAAATATATACAGAAATTTTATTAGTTATATATCTCATCTTGTCTTATAAGGCGTCTGTAGAAAAGCGATGATAAGGAGATTAGTTTTGCAGGCCTTAACCTGTGAGTTCGAGCCTTCATGACTGCTCCACAGTTGTTTGGGGTACAACTAAGTTGAAGTGACGATGTTACCTAAATCACGTGACTGACCTCCTTACCCACAGTTGTTTTGTTTACGACTAAGTTGCGTTGATTAAATACTAAAAGTAATCCAACTTCAAATATAGATATTTTGAATTTCCTTTCGATGAAACAAAATTGAAAAAAGAAAACCAACGTAAAAGGATTGAACTTCTCTCCAAAGATCATCTGGGTTTGGGCTGGGACCTCTCAATCAGCAATAGAATTACATGTTATTATGCTACATCCCCAATCGATGAAAGTACGGCTACATTATTTTGATTTAAGCCTTCTAGCTTGATTAACTTCTAGGGTGGGACGTGGTACCCTTAAAATCAATGTTATTCAAAATCCCAACTGAATTCTAGGAAAGATTTTCAAATAGCCACTTCCATGAGGTTACATACCACATGCCAGGTAAGAGATACCCATTATCATAATATTCAAGGAAATGAATGATTTGAGAGTGAAATAAGAGAGGGTTTCCTTCAAAGTAATCAGTTCTGTCTTTTGTGAAAAGTCGGAAGTGTCTTGTATTTGAAATGAATCAAAACAGTATTTGTCTATATTTTCCTGCTCATTTCATTATCAAAGAGCTAGACCATTATTACCACAGAGAGCTCGAACCTCACTGGGTGACCTCCGTTTAGTGTTTGCACAAGATTAAAGTAAGATTAGTAACTGAAGTTTCATATGATTTCTCATTTATTCAGTAGATATATGAGAAATCTTATAAAACGTTATAGCGTATGTCTTGGAAATTAAATGTGTGTACATTAATTGAGATAACATACCAAGGTTAGAGACACTCGTTATAAAATTTTAAGAAATGAATGATTTGAGTTTGGAGTGGAGGGATAGATAATTTTCTTCAAAGTAATCCGATCTGTCTTTTGTGCAAACTTCTAAGTGTGTTGAAGTTGAAATGAATAAAAGCAACAATTGCCAACATTTTTGCTCGTTCAAGACGTTACAAGTGGTGCATCACCATGGAGGATTGCTCAGAAAGCTAGACTATTACACCTAAAGTGAGCTCGAAACTCACTGAGTGACCTTTGTCTATTGTGTTTACCAGATTCGTTCAAGCTTAGCGAGTAACATTTCATACGATTTCTCAGTGATCTACTGTTGTCAGTGTGAAAATATCCCTGACCCGCTTTCAACATGTCTATTTTTAGTGCACATCATAAGATATATATAGAATTCAGACGCAGTTAAATCAGCAGGGGATATAGCTCAGTGGTAGAGCATTCGACTGCAGATCGAGAGGTCCCCGGTTCAAACCCGGGTGTCCCCTAGAGAATTTTTTCCTCTTTTTTTTTCAAGTATTGAACATGAACAAAAATTTACGTGGCACTTTCAACTGAACAACCGTTTGTTAGTTAATATATGTGAACAAACACTGTATCACTTCACATTTACAAACTCATATTTCATCAAGTAAAAAAATGTATTGCTTTCAACTTATCAAATTTGAAGTTCAAATTTTTAATATTGAAGTTCAACTTTTAACGTCCGTCGTTGGACATAGACCTTCCCCAGGATTTGCCACACTTCTCGGTCATGGGCATCGCGGAGCCAGTACTTCCTGAACCTGTCTAGCTCGTCTCTCCATCAAATATTCAGCCGGCCTCGGTTGCGCAAGTGATCTCGGGGGATCCATGTCGTGAGTCGTGATGTCTATCGGTTGTCCGCCATTCTTGCAACATGGCCAGCTCAGCGCCATTTGAGATTTTTAATTGATTCTATGATGTCCCTGACTCTTGTCTTTTCTCGGATGTACTGTGCTGTCTCGTGGTCTCTCCATGTGAGAAACTTTTAAAAAAAGGAATGATTCGAGTTTAGAATGAAATAACAGATGTCTTCTCTTCAAAATAATCAGTTTCTTCTTTAATTAAAAGCCGTAATTGTTTTATGTTTGAAAAGCATTCAAAAGTAAATTATAAATAGCAACCACCCATATATGTTGTGTTTGGGGTGATCAATTAAAAAGTTGGAAAAAAGAGGTGATCAATAAATATAATACTCCTGTGTCCTCTTGTTGGGCTGTGCCCATCGAATCTTCAAAAAACAAGTAGGCACTAACTAGTGAGCAATATAGTATAAACTTACATTGTATGTTGAAACCCGTCTGAAAACCTTTTTTTAGAGGGGAATTCAAGAAAGAACATTTCAAGGATTGTGTGTGCAAATTTTCAAGTTTGTATTATAAACGGTAAGGGAAGGGCAAAGTCCGGATAGATAGGTAGATTGATAGACAGATACAAACAACAGTTTTGCTCCTTCAATACGATTTACACCACCATGGAGCAATACTCAGAAAGCTGGACCATTACACCTAGACTGTGCTCAAACGTCACTGAGTGAACTTCGTTGTTTGTACAAGATTTGATCAAGCTTAGCAACTAACGTTCTATACGATTCCTAAGCTATCTACTGTTCTCGGTGTAACGATATACATGACCCGCTTTCAACATAGCTATTTTTAGCACACGCTATAGATTGTATCAAGAGATTAAATCAATTGTCTCTATATGGGGATATAGCTCAGTGGTAGAGCATTCGACTGCAGATCGAGAGGTCCCCGGTTCAAACCCGGGTGTCCCCTTCATGTTTTTTCTCCTTTTCTCTAATTCTTCTTCAAGCGTTGATAAACGAATGCTCACGTCACTTCTAATCAAACAACCGTGTCCACCAAAGGTATCAAAGAGTTCTGTCCCTTTTTATACGTATGTGTAGTTATGTGCTACACACTTCTTCCTAATCTTTTTTTATATTTCTGACAAAAGTGCGTTTTTGACCTTCTGGTAGCCATATTTTGAGGGATTCATTATTAACAGTCTCCAGATTTTTTAAACTTTATTTTAGATGTTTTCTTATGATATATTACATAGAAATAAACACGCAATGAATTTGATCGATTGGACTTCAGGGATACAATTCCATTTCTACTAACCTTGAATATATATGCATTTTGCAAATTTGTATGCAACGTAAAATATTGCTTGGTTTGATAATTCGACACACTTCTGCAACAGCGTACACTACCAGGACGTCTCAGATTTTCAGTGACAACAGACTAATTTTGTATGCCAGTCTCTTTGTGTAATTCTAATTGAATTGAGTGACTCCAGCAGAGAACAATTTCAAAGATCCTTGGCTTTCTTATTATTCCTTATAAATATTTTCTCTATTAATAAAGAAAGACATTCATTTTTATCTCCACGTAGGTGAGATTATGAATCATTGTCTTAGGGATGAGTATAATATATAGGAGTGCATTGTACCACACTCTGAATATTTGCTAATATCGTATGGATAGGCAGCTTTAATTCATTCCAGATGACTTGACTTGCATGTTGCCATTTGCTGCATTTATTAATCGGGTTGTTTATGTTGGGCTTTTACAATCTTCAAGAAACCCACTAAGCTTAGCTATTATCATCCTCATCATCATCATCATCGTCATCTTTTTGGCGTCTGTCGTTGGAGATGGACCTTCTCAAAGATCTGCTAGACCTCTCTATCATGGGTATCGTGGAGCCAGTACTCTCTGAATTTGTCTAGCTCATCACGCCATCTTACTTTCTGCCGGCCACAGTTTTGCATATGATCTCTGGGGATCCATCTCGTAAATCATGATGTCCAGCAGCTGTCTGACATTCTTGCAAAATGACCAGCCCATCGACATCTGAGTTTTCTTATGGATTCTATGATGTCTCGGATCATCGTTTTTTCCCCCGATATATTGTGCTGTTTTGTGATCTCTCCACGTGAAGATAAACAAAAACATTGTTTTCAATTTTTTTCAAAAACAATTTGTTTTTTTTTTATCTGGTCTCTATGGTCACTTTAAACAAAAAATGCCCAAATCTTGTGCTAACATTTTTTTTAAGATAATTTTTTAGATGATTTTTTAGATAATTTTTTAGATGATTTTTAAGTAATTAGTTCTGCTACGGTGATTCATTTAAGCAAAATAACTTTTAATGCTGGTATCTTGCTTGGCAGTACTTTTTATCCCTGTCATTCATTAATGAAATACTTTGTTGCAGAAACTATATCTACCGCTTCTTGAAACTTCTAGTTTTCAAACGTTAATGAAACGTATAGAAGGACATGACAAGGCTTTTGTTTGTTTTTAGAATTAGTAGTATTAAGACCTAATTTTTGTATAGAAATATTTCATTAAAAATGTCAGAAATAGTTTCATTAATATGTGACCGGGATTGTTTTTGAATCGGGGATAAAAATTATCGACCTTGAACTTTCTCGTATTCTCGAAAATCGATTTTCACATGAGACATAAATCACTTTGAAATCTTTAAATAGAACCTAAAACCTATTGGCCTTTCGTTTCTTCTCTCTTATCACTTTAGCCAAACAGTCAAGTATTCCATTTTAGAGACGTTTTCTAAAACGTTTAATCAGAGTTCACAGACGTGAAATAATTGGCAGTTCGCCGCCGGGCTTCTATATTTTGGCTCAGTAATAGCCATTTGAAGAGAAGTTTTCATCGACACGTCGCTGTCGGGCGAGCAACACTCTCCCAGATCATTAGACGTTGAATGTGTTGTAGAAAATTATAATCTTTAATTACCAATTCCTCATTAAAAAAAAAAGATCCGGCTAATTAACACATCTTCGATGGAATGTCGGCAATTGGAAAGTGGATTTACAAGGTCTGGCCGGAAAGTATCCAGCCATTTAATAGTAACGGAAAAATAACTTCCTATCTCCCATACAGAGCACTACCATTCCACTTTTCGAAACAACCTTCAAAGTCCTCTTTCAGGATTGCTTTCAGCTGCCTCATCGCGAATATGAACAAATTTTGGAAGTATTTTGGAGGTCTTCAGGTGTCGTCTTATCCATCGAAATACACGGTATTTATTATAGTTTGCTAATATTCATTAAGCTCTGTTGGGCCTGGTGCTAATCCAACGGAGAGGTTGAGGAAGAATTCTTTTGTACCAATCTTCCGAGTGAGGAGGGCGTGCATGCCTTGAAAATCAGCATCTGAAATTCTTGATTTATGTAAGCCCGAACACCGACTACTGGTGCTGGTGGGAATTATTTAGCTACCCCATCTCGTGTAACTTTAGTAAATATTTCTCTTTTCTAGTGACTTCTTCCCGTAGGAGTGGGTGAAAAGAAAGCTTCACCAAACCAAAAATTCTGGATAATCTGGAGAAGTGCATTCGACATGTTATGACCAATAGACCGCCAGACTTCCTGCAAAGGTCTACTGAGGCCATATTGAAACGCTTACAGAAATCGATGTCTACGTTGAATTTCAACACAAGAGACAAATTCTATCATGGTCAAAAGTTAAGCTAGCTTGACCATAATCGACCAATCGATTTCATAAAGTACTAAAGTAATATATATATATATATATATATATATATATATATATATATATATATATATATATATATATGTGTGTATGTGTGTGTGTAAACTAAGATGTCGGGAAGTTCGTATCACAGAACAGTAACAAAGGCATGTCCGGGATCAGCAGGTCTCTAATTACCTATAGCACACATCTTCAGAACGAATTTAGCAAAAATAAATTTGTCGATTTCTCTGGGATCAGCGAAAACAAGTCTGTTGAAAAAATTTTTTTTTTCATGTTTCTCCATCAAGGATTTCCTCCAAGACTATTTTTGTTAGATACATAAAGTCAAATACATGTTTGATTCGAATGAGCAAAATCCAAGGACATTTTTTTCATCCTTTATTTGAACCTACAGGGTTCAATGCATTAAAAAATATTTCATACAGTGATTCTTAATTCCAAAGTCATGGTGGTTCAATAACCGAGTGATTAGAGCCTCGGAGAATTGGCTGATTAAGCTCAAACTCCGACAGAAACTTTTTTTCGTTTCAATGTCATATCCTTTCAAACTATTTGATCTTTCAACCTTAGGGGAAATTCGTCAGTTTTGATAGAACAATTTTTTTAGTTTTTAAAGGGGGTTCTATTTACAGTGTAGTTTTAATACTAAATTGGACCCTTGCTCCAGGCATATATGAAATCGGCAGGTGACAATTTGCTTGTAGCATGCACTTAAAGGTTGAATTTTACAAAAAAACAAGTTCACCCTTGCTGTGGGGTTTGGATTAGTGTTCTCCAGAAACAAGTCTATCGGAAAAAAGTTTCATTTAGGATTTTCTCAAAAACTATCAGAGTTAGATTTATAAAATCAGACTGTGTGTATATTTTGAATCAGCATCATCCGGGGAAGGCTTTTTTTCATCACTTATTTGAATGTACTCACATGCGAGGAAGGGTCAATCCCTTTTAAAAAAAAGTTCATTTTTGGGCAGTGATTCATCGTGTTCATGTCGTGGCAGTTCAATAACTGAGAGTGGTTTGTTTTATTCACAATATCGTTATCATTCTATACTGGGTCCTCATTTTCCGCTAGTCATTTGAAATCTGCGAATGTGGTCAATTTTTTTCTCAGTGCAGATTTAATTATTGTTGTGTCTTTATCATACAAAGTGCTAAATATTTTTCCTTTCAAATTCATGTCCTTTCAATTTTTAGACTTTCAAATTTTCCGGATATCTGTTAGTTTTCAGAAAGGAAATATTTGAAGGCATTATAAGAGTGTCTCCTATTTAAGATGTAGCTATAATACTAAAACGAACCCTTACTTTCCGTTCATCATAGGAGAACATGGACGAGAATTCATCGTTCTCTCAGTGATTATACCATTTTGGAAGAATTTTTTCAATAGAATCTTACCGTAAGCTAACAATAGAACATTTTTTTTTTCAGAAAAAAGCCTAACCCTACCTCTAACCCTAATCCAAACCCAAAGGCAACAACAAAACATGGATACAATTTAAGTCTGATTGTTCGCATTGACATGCGAATTACTAACGCCAAAACTGATCAAATGAATTATAAGTTTTCAGAGAAAGTGATTTAAAGTTTTAAGAGATGGTGAGCATGTATGTCTAGGGTTTTTTTTTCAGTTAAATCTCTATAAAATATCATTTGCTTCATAATTTTTTCATGGGTAATGCCGGGTACCTCAGCTATTACCAATTTCCAATAGGGACTTTCTCATCAACCAATATGCATTTATATGCATAGCAGAACACGAATAGACAAAAACTGGTGCGCATCGAGTTTAAAGGTACTCCTAAGACCTAGATACCTGATCATGGGCTTGAATTGAAAATGTTCGTACAGCTTCCATGTGTTATCCGAAAGTGAAGCGTCCCAATGAAAAACCTTTCATGATGATGGTATATTAGGCTGAGACGTCAGAGGTTGGGTTGGTAGGAGATAGAGCATACTGGAGTTTAGGAGAGAGAGGAAGAGTGTGCATGCTATTGAAAAAATAAACACTGAATGCTATTTTCACCTTTCGCTTTTTTCCGTAAAAACGAATAAGAGGCATAAAGCGAACTTTCCAATAGCAGGTATACCTCTTGCTATCTGAATGTAGAGTATTCGTATGAAATGTTTCGTAAGCTGAAATAGTGTAAAGCGGAGAAGCTATAATCGTTAATTTATATAAAAAAATGTTTGAGCGTTCCCAGCCCCCAAAAATGGCGTTGATGATACGCTAGGCTAATTTGTCAGAGGTTGACGTGGTGGGAGGTACAGTGGACTGGTATGTAAGAGAAAGAGGAAGAGGGAGTGCGCTGCCTCTACAACGGCTCACTGCAAACGCTGCACGCTTTTTTTGTAAAAGTGGAAAAAGTGCCTTTAATTGGATCTTCAGAAAGTGATGGATACCTGTACCGAAACAAATAAGTTGGGAATTGGTGTTTTCTTCATAAGACCCATCCTTCAGTTGATAATGATCTTTATCTGCTCCAAGTATCATTCATTACGCAAAGTTTTTCAGTCTTCAAGTGGGTCTGGCTGACTGACTATCCATGCAGGTATGCGTTGCACACACAGGCCGTAACCCCAATCCACCATCCTGTAGACTTTTAATCAAACTTCATTTTACAGGTTTATGCTAAATTGGTCCCTCAGTTTGTGCCCGACGGTGTTCATGCTTGTTTTTTTGACAATTCGGCATACTTCCAAAAGACGTTGGTCACGTGACAAACCGGACCTGTTTATTTATTCATCGAAAACAATTCAATGTCCTTGTATATAGCAACACCGATGGGATTTAATTGGACAAGTAATATCTGTGTCGTCTGATTAAGCCACGCCGGTCTTTTTTTTTATTACCCAACAGAATACGAGATTCAAATCATTGCAAAATAAGTGTTGGAGTACCATTATTAATTTCTGACTAATTTTCTCTTTTATCCAAATGTTTATTTGCTTTTAATTGCAACCAACCAGTTTTTAAGTGAACAAAAACTCCGGGTCGGGAATGTAAAATGAGTTTTTGGCGAGACATTTAAAGCTTAGAGTTCATTCTTTATTTAATCAACAGCCGTTTACTGCGATAGATGGAAAGCAACTTAAATTAAGATAAAACAAATACTGGTTAAAAATTGATAGCAAGGGTTGGTAATGTTTCATCTACTAAAAAATTAATCAGTGTTTGAATAATTTGATTTTATATCCCGACTGCATCATCAAATAAACGGCGGCTTGTAATGCCCAGGTTGACATTAAACAGATCGTTGTATTTGAACAGTCAAATTTATTAGAGGTTGATTATTCACTCGGAGTTATATTTGGACGTTCGCCGGTTTTATCTGAGGATTGTTTCCTACCGAACAACCGTGCCGTAGCTTTAAGCAATAAGCAGAAGCCTTCTGTTCGTGAAGCCACTTATTTTTATCTTCCAGTAGTTGTTCTCTTGCAGTATAGCTCTGGGCAAGTTGCAGCAATTGGAGATATAAACGCTTAATTGAACAATCCTGTCTGATGTGGGCCCTTGTACGCATGGGCATTTTCTCCAAGTTATAAAATGGCGCCCATTAGTGTCATAAACTTATTGCATTGGAGAGAAAAGCCAGAAGCAGACGATAAGAAAGAAGGTGTACGAAGGAAGACAACGAGGAGGATAGGGAGGATAAGAAAGAAAAAAGCAGTACTTTCTATCCTTGTCTGAACCAGCAACTTCTTGTCATACGTTCAAAGTCAATGACCATACTGAGCTTGAAGACCGTGGCCCCTCTTTCAATTCGTAACTATCCCTTTCGAATAGGGGAGGGTGCAACTCCATTCCCTATTTTCCCACCCTAATACAGCTTAAAATGTACTCACTTAGCTGCTGAGTGCACAGGGAAATTTGTGGTAACGAAGAGTTTATTCATACTCTTTGCTCATACCGAGCATCGAACCGAGTTTGAGGCAGACATGTTAACCATTAAACCATCTGAGCAGACACATTATTGAAATATTTCGTTTCTAAAACTGTTTCTGCTATTTCGTAATGAAATACTCTGAGGCTGGAACTATGCCTGCTGTAATAATGCTTAAAATATATTGCAAAGAGATCTTATTTTTAAAGCCTTTTTTTAAAAGCCAAACTTGCGTAAAACGAAAAAGTAACTATCATTAATTGTTATGAAAAACTTTTGAGCTTTCCAAGACTCCAAAAATTGCGATTATGGAATCATATTATTTTATTCAAGTTACACAATCATGTAACATTGAAATATTCAATTAACATGAGACAAGGGGGCAGGGAATGACAGGGAGTTTTTTTTTCATGTTCGAGAACTAGTAGATTCAAGAAGTGGAAGGGATTGTTTTTGCCTCGAATTATTTCATTAGCATGTGGCAGGTAGTGGCAGGGATCAAAAGTACTGGGAGTGTCAAGGAATGACAGGGAATTTGTTTATGTTTGAGAATTAGTAGATTTAAGAAGTGGCAAGGATTGTTTTTGCATCGAAGTATTTCATTAACATGTGACAGGGAGTGGCAGGATGAAAAGTTCAGCCTAAAAAAATGACGTGGATTAGGAAATAAATTGAAAGATGAAAAACATTGGAAAGAAGAGAAAAAGTACGAGAAAAGCTGTACGAGAAAAAAAGTGAATTAAGTAAAGAGAAGAAAATGAGAAAATGGAATGAGATGAAGTCGTTCAGAGAATAACGATCAACGAAGAATCATCATCATCATCATCATCATCATCATCATCATCATCATCATCATCAGTCTTTTAACGTCCTTCGTTGGACATGGACCTTCCCCAGGATTTGCCACACTTCTCTATCATGGGCGTCGCGGAGCCAGTACTTTCTGAACTTGTCTAGCTCGTCTCTCCATCTAATATTCTGCCGGCTTCGGTTGCGCATGTGATCTCGGGGGATCCATGTCGTGAGTCGTGATGTCCATCGGTTGTCCGCCATTCTTACAACATGGCCAGCCTACCGCCATTTCAGATTTTTGATGGATTCTATGATGTCCCTGACTCTTGTCTTTCCCCGGATGTACTGTGCTGTCTTGTGGTCTCTCCATGTGATGCCCAGCATTATTCTTTCATGTGCACGTTGCATGGTTCTCAATTTACAGGTCTGTCTCTTGGTCAGGCGAATCAGCATCAGTAGACAATAAATGATACAACTTCTAATCTCAATAATGGATATATTTAAACTATTGGGACAGTTACTAGTTCATGTACGTAAAAAATCACGGAGTTTCTACGATTACTGAACTATCGAACCATTGCAGTGACACAAATAACCTGCCAGGCCGACCAGCCAAGTGGGTTACAGATTCTTCTCTCGTTGAGTGTGTGTGTCTCCAGGCGCTCCTGGTCATTTTTGGGGAGCTATAACCCTGAAAATTTGCAATGATATACCACTAAGCACCCTCTAAAAACACTATTTTGGGTTTATTCAAAAAGTGTTTTTTTTCGGCCTCTATGGTCATTTTTGGACCAAATATGCCTAAATTTTGTGCTTGTATTTTTTAGATAATTTTTTGATAAGAAGATCAATTCTTTTTTTTTGTTGAATATTTTAGATAGTTATTGATGGTGCACTCACGTTAGGTGATACATCACTTAAGAAACAATCCCCAATTGGGTATGACGGCCGGTAACGAAGTCCTTGTTTCTTTTGCATGTGTCAGCAAAGTGTTCCTTGCAAGTCTCAAGTCTGGTCGAGACCAGGACTTTACACTTACGTGCAGGATTCAAGTCCACCGAAGGGATACCACCAACCTAATCCCACAGCTTGGGGCGTACTCAGTTAGCTGCTGAGTGAACAGAGAAATTTGTTCTAATGAAAAGTTTTCCACGCTCCTCACTCATACCAGGAATGGAACCCGGGACCTTCTGCGTTTGAGGCAGACGTGTTAACCATTACAATATGCGAGCAAGCAATATGCGAGTTGATACACGTGGTCTACAGTGATTCATATATGCGATGTACAGATTTTATAACCATTTTTTTTAAATACTAATTTCATTCATCTTAATTTTTCGAGTTTAACTAAGGCCGTCGATCTATGGCAGCGAGCAAGCATCACGGGCCGAAAATGAAGAAGCTCTCTGTGAGACACAAAATCAAATCCCTTTCGGCACAGGGAAGGCTGGATGAATAAGTAATTGAAAAAAAGATAAACTATTGGAATATCTTCAGTGGAAGAGTCCATGGTTTCAAATGGTGGGAATTTATCTGCGAAATTCTCACCTTTAAGTAGAGGTGTCGATTGTTAAGGACAGCGAACCAAGAGAATCACGCTGTTCATTATTTGAGTTGAGTCTTACGTGAATTTTCAAACCAGACTCTTTAAGCAACCATCACTTGAGAGAGAGAGGGAGGGGTGTGTGCACTGTTACTATAACGGTTCGCTGAACACTATTCTCGGTTTCTGCCTTTTTGTAAAAGCGAACAAGTGGCGTAGAATGAACATCTGAAAATTGGAGAATATCTGTAATACGAATCTTCGAAATCAGACTCTTCCAGTAACCATCACTGGGCATCAAAAACGAGTCTCCACAAATCTCCTAAATTCTCCTTACAGGAGAGCCCAGTCCCTAAACTATTCCAAATAATATAAAGGAGAATAAAAACAAAAACAAAAAAAAAACCCAAAAAAACAAAATATGAAAATGAATATAAATCATTTTGAAATGAATTATGCAATTATCAACCACGCCTGGATTACATCCAAATTGTAGAATTTCCGTGATGTTGCCTGGAAACCAAATAAATATATGATTTTATGCTAATACAGTGATGCCTTGCGTAGTCCGCTTAATGGGTTATCTAAATCCGATCTGATTGAGGAATTGTTTGATACAACGTATAGAAAATGAGAAAATTTCAAATATCTTTTAAATTTTTTAATTAAAAGTAATAAGAACAAGATAAGATAATTGTATGAAAACCAGATGCCAAACATAGAATATGTCACCCGAAGCGATGATGGCCATTATTTTTCCAGAACGTAAATAAAATAACACACAAAATTGTCCTTAAAGTTATTAGATTGAATTAAATGATGAATTTTATAAATAACAAATATCCGCCTTATTGATATCCAAATAATTTAATCTTGAGCTGCAAATAACAAACAGCATTACAGTGAATCACGCACGGATTGAAGCCGCACTGATCGAGGTATCACTGTATTTTACTACGAAAGATGATATATTTTATCGTCTCTGAATTCTGGGATACAAGGAATTCGGATATAAAGCAATGAAATTCGAAATTTTCCGGGGCTACACCAAGCTGTATTTAGTTTGGTGACCCCTTGGCCCCCAAATATTTGGCCACCTCTTAATCCCTAAACATTGCAGTGCTGTTTATTTCACCGAGAGTTTTAAGGTAGAACCATAACAAGGGAAATTCTTATTGAAGTTTTGCCACAATACTCTCGGCGAGATCAACAAGGCTGCGATGGTAATCGTTATAATTCCTTCTTGGATCTTCAAATCGAAGATTTTAGGGACCCTGATTCAATGATTATATCTTTATACCTCTCTTACTCGAAGATATAAACCCAGCAACAAATGGTTATAATACCAGTCAGTAGATAGGGTTCTTTTGCATGAACAGAATCCATAAATCCCCTGCAAGAACTTGATATTGGTTTAATTTCTAATTTGTGGTCGACTGAGACGGCTACAGCAATTGCTTGACAAATTTTCCCTTGTTTACAAAAACTAAATCCGGCCTCCTGGTCTGAATAGGGTACGGGTTCTTGTTCTTGTTCTTGTTCTTCTTGTTCTTCTCCTTCTTCTTCTTCGTTTATCTCAAACTAATACCAACGAAGGGAATTGGCCTTTTCCCACATCGTAAAAGATTTACAACTAGAAGGTAAAAATAGAAATACATTAACCGGATGAGGGCCACAGGCGGCCCTATTTCTCGCTCTCACTAGAAATAATCTTCCTAAAATAATGTTCCATGTCTCGTTTATATTTGTTCGTTTTGTTTATTGCATAAGCGATTGGCTTCCAAGTATTTCTGGGATATTCTTAGAACCAAAGAACAAAACTTCCGAGCAATACTTTTCTCACCAAAATTTCACATGCAATTGGCGACGCCATTTTTTCAAATTCAAATCTAAGTTAGAGTTGTCTTTTACCCCCATAAAAACAAGAACAAGAATAATCCTCATCCAACTTAGGAGTGTAAACTCATGACTGTTTGTCTATGTAGTCATGTCAAACAAAACAAATATATAAACCAACATTTCACTTCCGTGATTTGAAACCTCAACCAAGTGATTGTGTTGCAATGCGCTCTTTTTCTCTCTCTATATACGAATTTATTTATTATACGAACGCAATGAAAAAAGTTGAAGTGATCATTTTCAGTTGGAATAGGAGCGGAGTTTGACCCTGCAGCAGCCAGGCTTGTGATTATTAATTTTTCATGCCCGTAGAAAAAATAGGTGGAAGTCTTCCATTTAATATGACTTATTTGTAAACAAATGATAGTTGTTTATAGTTGAAGGCGTTAGAGGTTGCGAGTAAAACTCAAAACATATTGTTGAAAATGTACATTTATGGAAACAAGGAAAAATGTCATTATTCGATAAATAATTCAGGCTAGTATCCTTACCGTTGTTGATTTGATACCTAGATTTTGGTCTGTTAGACTCTACGGCCTTCTTCGTATGTCCGTTTCATCAAATCATTTATGATATCTTTTGCAATTATCATCTTAATGATACAAACGACGAAAATTCGTTTGCCATCGTAAATTTACAATTGATAAATAGCTGCGGTAATAATTAGACGATGTGTAAGTGAAATGAGAAGGAAAAGTGTTACACCTCAAACTTTATCATTAAGATAGGGCTTATTAGGCTTGATACATTTCGTTATGTTCCGCCAGCATCTTCAGGGGCACTTTGATAAGCGGAGAAACTGTAGCGAATGCAGTTCTCAAATTTCCGGACGCTATACTGAATTGAGGAAACCAGAAAGTCTTGATTGTTGGTAAAGAGGAAGGAGGAGTATTAGTGAGCCCGGGTATGAGTCAGAGGAGATCAACTTGACTTTGAATAGATAAATAGATAAAGAAGAAATTGAAATTTCTGAATGAGATATATACTAGTGAAATGGCGGAGCCCACCAACCGATACAACAAAGGCAAGGATAATACATTTTTCATCTGGTGAATATGTCTAGACAGCATAGATAGAATAAACAATTGAATAAATACGCTGGTGCAGGAATCAAATTTACGTCAACTAAGAGACTGTCTCATAGCAGCGCCACTCTTACCATTTTTTTTACTCGGGGAATATACCAGTTGGTATAGAGAAAATAGAATGAACAATAAAAGAAATGGGCTGCTACAGGAATCGAACCTGCCACCACTAGGAGGTCGTCATACTGCGACGACACTCAAACCATCGGAGTTTAACAGCCAGCTGGTAAGTCAGAGGCTAGAATAGTTGCTTGGTACTCATATCTCGTCTTGTTCATTTACTGTGAATATCTGCTCTTTATGTTCCCCTGTAACACATTTGTAATCATTCTGTCGGATGATGTATCCATTTCTTTATAATATAATTGAAATGAATAATCTGAATTGAAAAAAACTCATTAGAACCGTAATGGAATCATTATGATGTCTTCGTACGAAGGCGGTGTGTACTCACGCACATAATGCAAATATATGGGCGCACATGGATTCTTTTTATTAATATTTAATGTGATGGAAAGAAGAGCTGTTCTAATATCAATATAAAAGACAAGGCTCCATGATTCACGGTAATGTCCCGGATAAGTTGAACAACGATATGGTTCGAAGACACTTGGGAGACTTGTCGGCGGAACAGAGAGAAAAACACCTTGTAGGTCTGATTTTTTTCTGTCAAATCTGTCATATAAACTATTTATAATAAATTGCAACATTTGGCAAGGTCCGCATTTGACAGCAGTAGAGAGGAAAATTGATGACCCTCAATAAAAGGATCATCTCTGTGTTTAGCTGACGCCCAGTAACGCTGGAAGTGTGATAAGCCGGGTCTTTGCTATTCTAACTGAACATAATATTATGGCGGAGATTATTTTCTTTTGCAAGCAAAAAATAGAGGACATTAATTCATCTCGCTTCAGTGGCGTCACTGGTATTGATATCATTCAGTGCAGTAACTCATAATGTCACACCTATGAACCTGCTTCCGTGACAGACCACATAGGGTCCTTAGTAATGTCTTTGTCAAAATCCAGTCCGATGTAAAGCTGACTTTGTTTTTTTTTTCTTAACAACAATAAGAATAAGAAAAAGACCAAGAAAAATTCTCACCTCATTCATAGGAGTAAACAAGTCACTGTTTGTCTATCATCATCATCATCATCATCATCATCATCATCATCATCATCATCATCATCATCATCATCATCATCATCATCATCATCCTTTTAACGTCCGTTAGACCTTCCCCAGGATTCACCACAATTCTCTATCACGGGTGTCGCGATTTACTAAATTTGTCCTGTTCATCTCTCCATCTTGTATTTTGTCGGCCTCGGTTTCGAATGTGATCTCTGGGGATCCATGCTGTGAGTCATGATGTCCATCGGTTGTCTTTCATTCTTGCAACATGGCCTGCCCATTGCCATTTGAGTTTTCTAAAAGGTTTCATGATGTCTCTGACTCCTGTTCTGATTCTCTCATGTGCGCGTTGCATGCTTTTCAGTTTATGAGTCTGTCTCTTGGTTAGGTTCCATGTTTCAGCTTCACAAGTGACTATCAGGAGGATGTATTACTTGTATACTCATCTTTTTAGAATTATTGGGATCATTTTGTTTTTGAAGGTTGAGCTTACTCTGCCAAAGGCTTGCCATCCAAGGGTGATTCTCCGCTTGATCTCTTCCTCTTTCGTAGGTTTCATGGAGATTCGTTTGTCTATTCCGGCTCATTAAACCAAACACACACACACACACACACACACACACATATATATATATATATATATATATATATATATATATATATATATATATATATATATATATCACGACCAATTGATTGGTAGGCGACTCTCTTACCGAATGAGCCAAACCAACAAATTTAACACGGTCTATTTATTACTAATACTACACAAAAGTCACATAATCGTCTTCAGTCGTTATAGATGTAAGGATAGAGTTTGACACTGCAGCAGCCTGGCTTGTTCGTACTATTGTTACTCGTGAATCGCAGTTCCCTGATGTTAATGAAAGTGATGGCACCCTGCAACCGCAAAGCTGATGGTGATCCCGAAAAGTAGTTGACTGTCCGTCTTGGAAAGTAGATGGGACGCTGGGATGGGTGTGTCAGATCCAGATTAGAGGACTAAAACACCTTCGCCCACGATTGGCTATTTTTCTCGTTTATATCAAATGGCCGGATAAATTCCAGGAAGACCTCGCTAATTACTTCTATGTAAAATGTTTGAAGAACTGACTATTTGTAAGTAAGACAACCAAGAGCAAACTGACCGATTATTATCATTAAAAATGGACAGGGTGAATTTTTTTCCTGTTTCTCAGTGTGTGACGATTGATGCTTCCACTTAAAGGGAAGAATTTTGCTCCTATCCGCCATTTGGGATTAGGGACTTTATTCTTTCCTAAAAAAATCATCTAATAGAAATTTCGTGAATTTAGTTCACGGGGAGTTAACTAGTGAGGGGATATTTTTGAGCTTATAGAAACTTTTATCATCATCATCATCATCATCAGCAGCAGCAGCAGCAGTAGCAGCAGCAGCAACAGCAGCCTTTTAATGGGCATCGTTGGACATTGACCTATTCCAAGATTCGCCAAACCTCTCGGTTGTTGATGTCACAGAACCAATACTTTCTGGACTTGTCAAGTTCGGGTAGTACATTATATATATATATGTGGAAGGATCAATCTGTTGACTGACAGGTACATATCTGAATTTGGATCTGAAAATTTCACCGTATAATGTTGAATTAATGCGATTGATATTCACCACTGAATTGAGAGTATTGACAAAGAAAGGGATTATGTGAAAAAATAAATAATTCGATTAAAATAAATGCTTTATGTTACATTAGTCACTTTACTAACAGGGATAACGTTTCTTCGCTGAATATTATCTCTGAAGCCTTTTTCCATTCTCTACATAATTATCTCTCTCAGCCTAGAAAAATGTCACTGTCACACTTGTTTATTATTGTCTGAATCTTATTAGACAGACAACATTAATCATTGTATATGATATGGTTGGTCTATTTTCCTCGCCCATACGTTCATCTATCCCCAAATATTCGGCCGTGTTCGCTCCAGCCTTGGTTGAGTGAACCCTTTATCAAACAGGCCATTTCTGAAAAAGTAAATAGGTCACCCAATCAAGGGGAAGCAACTCGAAACTTGGAGTCATTATTGTAAAATTAAAATAAACCACTCTTAATAAGATCATGACAGGGGGGTGTCTAGGGTTTAATTAATACAAGCCCCCTGCCCTCACCAAAGAAATAAGATCATCCATCAATAAAACCTGCAAGTAAAATCCTTACCATCTCATTTTCACGAACTTGTGATTAGTGGATCACAAGAATAGTGAACTTTTAAGATCTTGATGATTGTACAATCAGCTGAAAGCACTCGATCAGAAATAATGTTTGGTCGATTTTTACATCAGTTTGACCCAGAAATTCGTTCTCTTAAGAGGAAACAAGGAAAACCACTAAAGGAATTAAAACGACATTCCTTGTCTCTCGAGTTCAATCAAACTTGAATAAATAAATAAAGGATTACTGCCCATAAATATATATATATATATATATATATATATATATATATATATATATATATATATATATATATATATGTGTGTGTGTGTGTGTGTGTGTGTATGTGTGTGTGTGTATGTATGTGTGTATATATATATATATATATATATAAAGAGAGAGAGAAAGAAATGAAGATAGAGAGAAAGTCTGGAAAGTTTTGAAGCTTTGAGCACTAAAGATATTGCTGAAATTATTTTTCCTTTTTTAGCATAGTACGTTTTTCTATCTTGAAGCACTCAAGATTTTACAATGGAACTTTCAACTAAAGATTTTACCAAAATAGTTTTATTCCTGTTAATTTGTTTGTTTCATAACGTATCATGTAAGTCAATTGTTCTTCACTAACAACTGTTCATTAAATGTGTTCAGAGGGATTTATGTTTTACACATGCACTAGACTGAAATCTTCTTGCGGGGATCATCAGATGTTTATCATGGAACTGTTTTGGGGGATTTAAAAACAATTTTTCATCATGGCTCCCTATGATATGACGTGTCAAACTGGATACAAGCATGCGTTCTTGCAACTGATTCAACATTCTAGAACAAAAAAAGACAGTGTATCTCTGAATTTTTGAGATGAGGTATCATTATTATTTCTGATGAAGGCTGTTGAGTACAACAGCCGAAACTTTGTATGAAAAACAACTAAGATGAGGATAGTCAGAATAATAATTAAAAAAAAAAACATCCGATGAAGGTCGGAAAGTACAAGACCGGAACATTGTGAATAAATGAACTAATCGACAGTGAAAATATTCAAACCAAACCACAAACAATGATAACCCCTCGTTAATCCTTTTAAGACCCTTGGGGCATAGATATGTACCGAGGTTTCTATGACCGCTTGGATATATAAGACGGTCCCTTAGATTCCTTTTAGAAGTTCTGGGACATTTCAATTCAGGTATTCATGACCTCAATAGATCGGTCTTGAAATGGTCACAACTAGAAATAGAGGAGACTGTGGAAGACCATGATCCGAGCAAAAATCTACGGTTCTCTTGTAATCATTTGATGGATATCAGAAACTTTGGAAGTAGACGAAACCCAATGGTGACACAGTAGACGTAAGCTGAATACAGAAAATGAAAGTGAAAGTAAGCAACAGGTCTGGTTAGTCACTCATTGGAAACCATCATGAGACCAACATCTTTTGTCAGTATGCCGTGTTGAGAGTGATCCATTAAAATTGGTAGAATGGGTGATCGAAGAATAAGTTACTTCTATCGCCTGGAAAGTCTGAAAAAAAAGCAAGCGTTAACACTACCGGACACTAACCAAGGGATCGATTTCGCATAAAATTACATTGCAAATTGAACCCCCATCTAAAAACCTTATAGGGTTAAAGAAAAACGTTTCCTCTACACATGATGAAAAGTAAATGTTGAAATGTTCAGCTCCGTCAGAGCGACCCATTCGTCTCATACATGCATAGCCGGACGGCCAGCTACACTGACTTAAAAACTGAAGAAACCTACGTTGAAAGTTTTGGTTGACGGTTTCTCATATGTAAATGCATTGAGCGAGAGGGTTTATTGTGATTCATGGTCGTTTGTCGATCGATCAACGCCGAATTTCAATGAGGAAAACCAGAAAATCTCGACAGCCACCTTACCACCTTCGGCATCAGTTGCAACTCAGTGAAAACAAGATTGATACCAGTGCTAAGCATGCAGTCAAATATATATTTTGTAAACCTGCTGAGTTTATAGAATCTAGCACAACACACTGATTGGATACAGACGTTCACTGCTCAAAATGTCCCGATAAGAAAAGGTTGACTTCATCTATCTGCAGTGAAAACAGAGAACATAGCTATAAACTATAAATTCAGACCTCTACTAGAGTTGTAAAAAATGTCTTCTCAACCGTTGCAAACACGTGAAACAGCCCAAGTGAAAAGATGGTCACATTTGAGAATATCAATATTTTCAAAAATAGTCCTTATTTTGATATCGGCCGTACCGAAAATTTGTATTAGTTATATCCCCACCCCAGCTAAACTGATGCTAGGTTCATGGTGCAATTAACTGCTGTCGGTGACTGACATCAGTTTATTTGATTTAGACATATACTTCACTCGCAACCTGTCGTTCGTATTAATCACGCACCATCACGTGGTGATATCTGATCTCGTCTGATACTCTCGATACCGATTCTCGTATCACACATGACAAACTACGATATGTCCTCGATACTCCTGTAATTCTTAATACACTTTATGGTTAATAAAGTCTTGGAAGTTAGAACTGTTGTAGTCGTAGTTGAAAAGCAGTAACCCTTATATCCTACATTCCATGTCCATATTACTGAGCCCTCTCTTTGCGTGTACTCAAAGTATTTTGCGTACCCGATTGACTTAAAGCATATAATGCCATTTTAGCTCTCCGTGTTTTGTTGAAATGATATCACTTGAAGTATAATGTGTAATCGATACAATAGCGTGAATGGACATTTTTATCTACACAATAGAGTCACGTAGAATTGATTTTTTTCTAATGCATTTAACGACATCTTTGTTCTGCTATCAGCAATTGAAGTCGCAACGTTATGAATTTTAATGATTGGAAATGATATAAAGATTCTATCACTCTAAACTTATAATGGTAATAAAAACGTTTTAGAATCATATATAGGCTCGCTGTGATATCGGTTTGCATAACGATACGGTACGATACAATACAGTAGCAAATTAGATTTTGCCTTTGATCTGGTCTTTTGCCTATTTCTATCAAAACATATAAAAACTAGTGATATTAGTAACACACTGGTGTGGCTAAAATCTTCTACAAAGCCAATATTGGTCAAGTATGCTCTTGAAAGTTTAGAAATGTATTGGACTCTACCACTGAAGCTGAGGAAGTATTCAATGGGTTTACCACACGAAACTCAAATAAATGCTGTTTAAGATTTGCAATGAAATCAAATCAAATAACACAACGTTGTCAAAGAAATGGTGGTTAAAATAATGTCGATAATTTCTCGGTCCTTTATGTAGAGAAGCGGTTAGTAAGCTAGTCTCTCGAAGACCGTTCGATAGTTGAGTGAATCCAATCCTCACGAGATGACTTTGTGCAAGACTAAGATAAAGTTGACAAATAGTGACTGACTCGTTGTGATGTAATGGTCGACAAGCTATCCTTATCTACATTTTCTATCTGCTTCTATTTATCTCTCCTTTTTATTCTCTTCTGCATTTATCTATCTACTTATCTCTGTCCACACCATAGATGTATCCATTCTATCTATCTATCTATCTATCTATCTATCTATCTATCTATCTATCTATCTATCTATCTATCTATCTATCTCAGTCTGCCCATTCTATAACTCTATGTATTTACACATCTATCTAGGTTCTATCTAGGTTCTATCTATCTATCTATCTCAGTCTGCCCATTCTATAACTCTATGTATTTATACATCTATCTAGGTTCTATCTATCTATCTATCTATCTATCTATCTATCTATCTATCTATCTATCTATCTATCTATCTATCTATCTATCTCAGTCTGCCCATTTTATAAATCTATGTATTTATACATCTATCTAGGTTCGTTCTATCTCAGTCCGTCCGAACCCCAGTCAGAATCTATCTATCCATTCCAGTACGTCCGTATCTATCTATCTATCTATATATATATATATATACACACTTATTAGCGTTTTGACTGTCAGATATATTTCCACGAGTGTCTAGTGGCTATCAATATCAATTTACATTACATTATTTTCCAAAGGCCATAATTACAATATCGTATATGAGAGGAAATTCGAAGAAATAACTGTCTTCTTCAAGACTGCTAATAATGGTAATTACGCTCTTTACAAATAAATCGAACTCCTGCCTTTTTAGACGTTTTTCTCCCTGTTCGAAAAAATTCGACGTCCTGACTTCTCAAACCACCGATTATGTATAGTTTATAGTAAATTGTCATGGGTATGGAATGGGTAGATATCTTTCGTCTTCAAGATCAGCGTTTTTAATATTGAACCAATTTGTCCAGACGAGTTTTAAATTCAGTCGAATGTTTACTTTTATATGAATAGCGAGAAGTTTGGTATGAAACAACTGAAAAAACGGCGATTTTTGTTAACATTACGAGATCGGACAATTCTCCGGCTTTTCAATATGTGATAACACAGTAATGCTTTCATTAATGTGGCGTCGTCATCATAACGAATAATCATCACAAGGTTTTTATCACCGTGCCGTCTGGGATATGTCACCAGATTGTTCAGTTTTTAATGGCAAGGGCGGAGGCAAAGGTGTGTGCTTTCTGGTGAAAGTAACGAACTCTATTCAGATTACAAAGCCGAAAGCAATGTCTCAATACGATATCAATTCAAGTCCAAGTCGGACATTTACATCTCTACGTTATTCGTGAATGTGAACAAAGACGAAAGCGATATATTTTAACACATATATGAATCAACAGGTCTGGTTAGTCACTCAATAGAAACAGCCATGTGTCTTATGCCACGTTGGGGTGATCAATTAGGAAATCGTTAAAAAAAGGGTGAGAAATAAGCTACTTTTCCCGCTTTCTGTTGGACAGTGATCACTAAAAAGTCTGAATCTTAAAAAAAAGGAAAACGACAATCAAGCGTTAACACTGTGAACGCAAAGTAAGGTACCGATTTAGCCTAAATTCACATTGTAAATCGACCCCCATCCCACAGAAAACCTACTTAGGTAAGATTTAAAAGAAAAGAAAGTTTTGTTTTTTCAAGTCAAAAAGATCTACAGAATATTCTGGTCTACTCTAGTCTCTCTTTCTTTCTCTCCCCCTCCGTCTAATCATGTCTATCTATCTATCTATCTATCTATCTATCTGTCAGTGCTCTCATCTAACTGTCTGTTCTCATCTCTCAATGTCAGTTCTTGACTATCTGTCTATCCATCTACCTCAGTCTGTTCGTATCAAACTTATTCTTTCCATACGGATTTTCACCTTTTCGAATCCCATTGCCATTCTATCCCTATATATTTATTAGGAACGCCTACGGTGGCATAACGGTTAGCCAGTTCTTGTTGCCGATGACTTTGTTTATGCGATGAATTCGACCCTCATGAATACTCCATCACTGTAACCTTGTACCAGGTTTAGGTAATAAAAACAACACCTCGATGTTGGACAATGGATTGTGAACTAGTCCAACAAAACCAGTACTATATCAAGTGAATTAGGTGCCCAACGCCAGTCGTCTTCTAGACTGAGATAAGCTTATTAAATATACAAAGATATTTTTGGTGAATGCAAAAGTCCCCGGTGCACGTTTTTTTAAACAAGAGACAGAATACACAGTTGACAAATGTTTTTTTTTAAAATCTATCTATTTATCTATCTATGCGTACTCTGTACCCCCCCCAACACACAAGAAAAACAAACAAAAAACTTCACGGTCAATTATTGAACAACCGTTGCATAAAAAATTGCGGTCGTGTAAAAAACTTCCATCGAAGAATAAATATGGTCAGAATGAATTCTATTTATGACATCATTAACGTTTTCCACTGGGAAAATATCTAAAATAGAGTAAAAACATCAAGAAAAATTTAGATTCGGGAGATCCTAGATATTATCAATAAACTCGACAGAATAAGGCCCCAACAGATCAAACAGGCTTTGTTTCTCCCAAACAACGAAAACAAATCATTTTTAGAAAAGGTTTAGTGGAGTATTGATGCCACTTTTCAAGTCTATAGACAAAACGGTGTGGTCAGGAGCGCTGGAACACACAAACATATCAATAAAAAAATACAAAAACAAGCACATACAAAAGAAGGATAGAACCTTTTGCCACCTTTGGAGGCTACGGCTGTTCAATCCTCCAAAACAGGGGAACGTTATTTAGTATCGGTATTCACAGGAACACTATTTAGTACCGGTCTATATTTTATGTACGTACGTTGGTTAAATGTATTTGACATCTAAAAGCCCATATTCTTCTGAAGTGAAGGATAACTTGATACCCGGAAGGAGTGCGGTAAATAAAGAACGCAGTCTCAGAAAAGACAGTTGTTTCTTTGAATATATTCCCATATATTTTGCAAATGTTGCCTTTGGGAAAGGAAGAAACACATAATATAAATGAATATTGACAGCCCCTAGACACTCATGAAAGAATTTTGGACAGTTAAATCGCTAATAAGTGTATATACATAGATAGATAGATAGATAGATAGACAGATAGATAGATAGATAGATAGATTGATAGACTGGGATAGCAAACAAAGCAAGTGTCGTCTTTTTGAAGAAAGAGATGCGTCTCTTAACCACAAAATAGACAATACACACACACACACAAGCGCGCACGCACGCACACACACACACACACAGACATATATATATATATATATATATATATATATATATATATATGATATCCTGTCATTACACGCCTAATGTATCACTCATCCTAGACAACATAAATAGAATAAACGATTGAAAAACATTGGGCTGCTGCACATTGAAGCAGCTACCCTATCAGTGGGAGGTTCGATTCCTGCTGCAGCTCAATTTTCTTCAATTGTTTATTCTATTTACGTTATCTTGGATGAGTGATACAATAATCGTGTAATGACGGGAGGTCATTTCAACTGAATTTCTGTATAATCTAACGCAATATATATATATATATACATATATATATATATATATATATATATATATATATATATATATATATATATATATAAAACTAGATCGATAGATAGTTATATAGTTATATTCAGGATAGACTATGATAAAAAAAAAATGAATAAAATAAGGTAGCTATCTATCTAGTTAACTAACCAGCTAGCTAGATTATTTGATCAAGGAAGACTGTTAAGTAATGAACAAAATAAGATAGAGATATGACCAGACTGTGATGGCTATAGAGATAAGAACAGAGATAGATTGATAAATAGATGTAAATAGATAAACGGATGCAGATGAGAGTGAAAAGGAGAGATGAAAAGGAGCACAAAAATGGAGAGGTTGATAAGATGATTATGGGAGACGAGATTACCCAGTGACAAGACCATGGTTAAGATGACTGGTGGTGGGACTGAGAGGAGAAATACTTCAGGAATATTTTAGGAAAAATTAACGCGGAAGTGACATGACCAGGCTGAATGAGAATTCGAACTACGAGTTCAACCTCAAATTCCCCCCCTCTCTGTCGCTCTGTCTGACTGTCAGTCTCTCTCTTTCTCTCAAACACACACACATACACTGACAGACAGATACTGATAGATAGGTCGATGAACAGACGGGGATATATAAATAGAAATTTGGTAAACAGAGATTGATAGATGGATAGAGACACAAGGATTTAGAGAGAGAGAGAGAGAGAGAGAGAGAGAGAGAGAGAGAGAGAGAGAGAGAGAGAGAAGCAAAAATCGTTCACTCATTACTATTCAATCACTATTGATTACAATTAAGAAAATCATTTGAACTAATTGAAAGAAAAGTAACTTAAAAATTTAATTACAGTGCTACACAACCAAAACAAAAATCTAGTTTAAGCTGCCATCATCTATTCGTCTATATATCTATATAAGGCTTGTAACGAAATCTTTTATTTTGTTTATTCTAAACAAGATAACCGAATTAGTGGAAATGATGGCGTATGTCAATTTTTATGGCTTTGAACTTTATTGCCTAAATATGGGAAGCAAGGTTTCTGGTACAACTGCACCGGGCAGCAATTGATAAAAAGATCGGATTTGGTAAGTAGTCAAAATATGAGGTCTGTTCGGACAGGAAGCAACCATTTTGAATTACTAGAGAACCAGTTGCGCATCCTTAATGCAACTTGGTAACCAACCAGAGAGGACCGAAATGCACATGCATAAACAGGCATTCTCATGTGTGGTTCCCCAGTGAGCATTGTGACGATATTGAGTGAGCTTGTGTACAGTCACATACATGTCTTGTGCAGTTTTTCTTTTCGCAAAACATCGCATAACCCAGGGCTGTAAGCTCCAGTCCCATACAGCCCAGATTTGTCCCCCTTCGATTTCTGACCCTTTTCAATGAAATTTCAAACCATGGATGAGATTAAGGAGCACATAACGTGGTAACTGATAGCGATCTCAAAAGAGGACTTTGTAGACTGATTTAGAAATGGAAGGTGCGCTGGGATGAGTGCGTGAGGTCAAAGGTTTTTGAAGGTTGCTAATTCTTGAGCGTCGCAAGCAAAGGGGCAGGTCATTCCTGCAATGCTAAATCATAACACCGTGAACCTACGATTGCCATAGATGGGAAATAAATGTCATTAAAAAGAATGTATATATCTTTGAGCCATTTACAACTTTATGGATATTTTTTAACTAGTTTTACTTGTATCAAACTTCCATTAGTTTTTTTTCTATCAAAACTTTGAATCGGGCCGTAATTCTACGGCAATGATTGAACAGTGTAATCAGAAATGAAAAAGTCAGCCCACAATGAGAGTCAAACTCATATCATCAAGCCAGAGGGTGTCCAATATACGCCTGGCTGCTTTAGCCATTCGGTCTGGGGGGACTTTATAGCTAAACAAGCTGACTTCACACCCAAAACCTAACTCCCAACAAACGATATTCTGCGCTCGTTGACGTTTACAATTGAGACGTAGTAGTCTTTTAAACTGCTGCTTTTTCTTTCAGCTGATATATCCATAAAAACTCAAATGGCAATGGGCTGGCCATGTTGCGAGAATGGCAGACAACCGATGAACATCACGACTCACGACATGGATCCCTAGAGATCACATGCGCAACCAAGGCCGGCAGAGTATTAGATAGAGAGATGAGCTAGACAAATTCAGAAAATACTGGCTCTGCGACGCCCAAGATAGAGAAGTATGGCGAATCCTGGAGAAGGTCTATTTCCAATGACGGACGTTAAAGGACTGATGTTAACGATATTTTCAATTTTTTTCGACTTCATGCAATAATAAATTTGAAAAGAAAATGTGTATTAAATAGTAGATATCCAGTATCGTATTCATTGAAACTGAAGGTTTGTGTATCAACATGGTTGATCACGCAAACCAACACTACTGTAGTGAGCCTGATCCTCACTGGATACTGCAAAACTAGTAGTCTTGTGCCAGTCGGAGCCATTTTGCAATTAAAGATATTCTTTTAAGCAGCTCACGGTACAAATGTAATGAATTTGACGTAAATTATTACCAAAACAGTTGATGTTGCATGATGGGATTTTTTCTTTTTTTTTTGATTTTCACCACTTTTTTTTACGCCACTTTTTTTTTTTTTTTTTACGAAAGAAGGCGAACAGCTAAAATAGTGTTCAGCCTTATTTCTGCAAAAATCTGTTACGGGAATAGCACACGCCCTCTTGTTCTCAATCCTTCAGCCCAGTCTCCAGTACTTCCTAACCACGTCAACCACCGACGACCCAGCCTAACATAACATCATCACGATTTTTGGGTCTGGGGATTCTTAAAATATTTTCCCATATAAATTAATGGTTACAGCATCTCGCTTTATTGGTGCATGCAGGTATCATAACCCCCGAAAGTTCGTTTCACGCCATTCTTTCGATCTTCCGAAAAAAAAGCGAAAAGCGAAAATAGCGTTCAGCCTTTGTTTTGCAGCGAGCCGTTATAGAAATAGCGCACACACTCTTGTTTTCTCTCCCTCAATCTAGTATCCTTTAACTCCCCCACCTCAACTTCCGACGACTCAACCTAACAAATCATCATCACTGTTTTTTTTTTTTTTTAATCTGAGAGCATTCAGAATTTTCCTTGATAAAATAAATGTTACTGCATCTCCGCTTTGCGCCATTTCGGCTTACGAATTATTTTTTTAATGAATGCTCTATTTCCGGATAGCGATAGGAAGCTGGATACAGGTATGTAGTCGACCTGTGTGTACGTTTTTTGTTTTGTCGGTTAACCGAACCTTGTTATTTATCGGAAAAGAATACTGGTTGCTTCAGTTGAGATAATGCTTTATTGATTTGCATATATGGGGTCAGCGAACTGGTATAACGTTGGGGGTAAATGTGCAGTGAGAGAAGTGACAGAAGAAGGTCAGCCGAGCTAGCGTGGGTGGAACTCTGGCGAACGTCAGTTGTCAGAGAGATGTTCGAATCTTTTCATACCGTATACACACGAGAGGCCTTCGACGTTGTAAACATCTTGGCAACAGAGATGGGAATTGGTTTCAGGGAACTAGGTATACGTTAATGTCTTCATTAGAAGACATCGAACATAGAAAACATCCGGAAATTGGGGTGTAGGTATACGCCATACTTCCAGGTGTCCCTCCCCGTTTCCTTTCCAGTACCCAAAACTTTCGAGGTTGTAAATATCTTGGCAGCAGTGATGGTAATCGGTTTCTGGGAACTAGGTATACGGTAATGTATTCATTAGGAGACATCGAACATAGAAAACACCTGGAAACTGAGGTGTAGGTATACGCTGTACTTTCAGCTGTCCCTTCCCGTTTCCTTTCCAGCACGCGAGGCTTCCGAGGTTGTAAATATCTTGACAGCAGTGATTGGAATCGGTTACGGGGAACTAGGTATACGGCAATGTCTTCATTAGGAGACATCAAACATAGAAAACACCTAGAAACTGAGGTGTAGGTATACGCTGTACTTTCAGCTGTCCCTTCCCGTTTCCTTTCCAGCATGCAAGGCTTCCGAGGTTGTAAATATCTTGGCAGCAGTGATTGGAATCGGTTACAGGGAACTAGGTATACGGCAATGTCTTCATTAGGAGACATCGAACATAGAAAACACCTGGAAACTGAGGTGTAGGTATACGCTGTACTTTCATGTGTCCCTTCCCGTTTCCTTTCCAGCACGCAAGGCTTCCGAGGTTGTAAATATCTTGACAGCAGTGATTGGAATCGGTTACAGGGAACTAGGTATACGGCAATGTCTTCATTAGGAGACATCGAACATAGAAAACACCTGGAAACTGAGGTGTAGGTATACACTGTACTTTCATGTGTCCCTTCCCGTTTCCTTTCCAGCATGCGAGGCTTCCGAGGTTGTAAATATCTTGACAGCAGTGATTGGAATCAGTTACGGGGAACTAGGTATACGGCAATGTCTTCATTAGGAGACATCGAACATAGAAAACACCTGGAAACTGAGGTGTAGGTATACGCTGTACTTTCATGTGTCCCTTCCCGTTTCCTTTCCGGCACGCAAGGCTTCCTAGGTTGTAAATATCTTGGCAGCAGTGATTGGAATCGGTTACGGGGAACTAGGTATACGGCAATGTCTTCATTAGGAGACATCGAACATAGAAAACACCTGGAAACTGAGGTGTAGGTATACGCTGTACTTTCAGCTGTCCCTTCCCGTTTCCTTTCCAGCACGCGAGGCTTCCGAGGTTGTGAATATCTTGACAGCAGTGATTGGAATCGGTTACAGGGAACTAGGTATACGGCAATGTCTTCATTAGAAGACATCGAACATAGAAAACACCTGGAAACTGAGGTGTAGGTATACGCTGTACTTTCAGCTGTCCCTTCCCGTTTCCTTTCCAGCACGCGAGGCTTCCGAGGTTGTAAATATCTTGACAGCAGTGATTGGAATTGGTTACGGGGAACTAGGTATACGGCAATGTCTTCATTAGGAGACATCGAACATAGAAAACACCTGGAAACTGAGGTGTAGGTATACGCTGTACTTTCATGTGTCCCTTCCCGTTTCCTTTCCAGCATGCGAGGCTTCCGAGGTTGTAAATATCTTGACAGCAGTGATTGGAATCGGTTACAGGGAACTAGGTATACGGCAATGTCTTCATTAGGAGACATCGAACATAGAAAACACCTGGAAACTGAGGTGTAGGTATACGCTGTACTTTCAGCTGTCCCTTCCCGTTTCCTTTCCAGCATGCGAGGCTTCCGAGGTTGTAAATATCTTGACAGCAGTGATTGGAATCGGTTACGGGGAACTAGGTATACGGCAATGTCTTCATTAGGAGACATCGAACATAGAAAACACCTGGAAACTGAGGTGTAGGTATACGCTGTACTTTCAGCTGTCCCTTCCCGTTTCCTTTCCAGCATGCGAGGCTTCCGAGGTTGTAAATATCTTGGCAGCAGTGATTGGAATCGGTTACAGGGAACTAGGTATACGGCAATGTCTTCATTAGGAGACATCGAACATAGAAAACACCTGGAAACTGGGGTGTAGGTATACGCTGTACTTTCAGCTGTCCCTTCCCGTTTCGTTTCCAGCACGCGAGGCTTTCGAGGTTGTAAATATCTTGACAGCAGTGATTGGAATTGGTTACGGGGAACTAGGTATACGGCAATGTCTTCATTAGGAGACATCGAACATAGAAAACACCTGGAAACTGAGGTGTAGGTATACGCTGTACTTTCAGCTGTCCCTTCCCGTTTCCTTTCCAGCATGCGAGGCTTCCGAGGTTGTAAATATCTTGACAGCAGTGATTGGAATCGGTTACAGGGAACTAGGTATACGGCAATGTCTTCATTAGAAGACATCGAACATAGAAAACACCTGGAAACTGAGGTGTAGGTATACGCTGTACTTTCAGCTGTCCCTTCCCGTTTCCTTTCCAGCACGCGAGGCTTCCGAGGTTGTAAATATCTTGACAGCAGTGATTGGAATTGGTTACGGGGAACTAGGTATACGGCAATGTCTTCATTAGGAGACATCGAACATAGAAAACACCTGGAAACTGAGGTGTAGGTATACGCTGTACTTTCATGTGTCCCTTCCCGTTTCCTTTCCAGCATGCGAGGCTTCCGAGGTTGTAAATATCTTGACAGCAGTGATTGGAATCGGTTACAGGGAACTAGGTATACGGCAATGTCTTCATTAGGAGACATCGAACATAGAAAACACCTGGAAACTGAGGTGTAGGTATACGCTGTACTTTCAGCTGTCCCTTCCCGTTTCCTTTCCAGCATGCGAGGCTTCCGAGGTTGTAAATATCTTGACAGCAGTGATTGGAATCGGTTACGGGGAACTAGGTATACGGCAATGTCTTCATTAGGAGACATCGAACATAGAAAACACCTGGAAACTGAGGTGTAGGTATACGCTGTACTTTCAGCTGTCCCTTCCCGTTTCCTTTCCAGCATGCGAGGCTTCCGAGGTTGTAAATATCTTGACAGCAGTGATTGGAATCGGTTACGGGGAACTAGGTATACGGCAATGTCTTCATTAGGAGACATCGAACATAGAAAACACCTGGAAACTGAGGTGTAGGTATACGCTGTACTTTCAGCTGTCCCTTCCCGTTTCCTTTCCAGCATGCGAGGCTTCCGAGGTTGTAAATATCTTGACAGCAGTGATTGGAATCGGTTACAGGGAACTAGGTATACGGCAATGTCTTCATTAGGAGACATCGAACATAGAAAACACCTGGAAACTGAGGTGTAGGTATACGCTGTACTTTCAGCTGTCCCTTCCCGTTTCCTTTCCAGCATGCGAGGCTTCCGAGGTTGTAAATATCTTGGCAGCAGTGATTGGAATCGGTTACAGGGAACTAGGTATACGGCAATGTCTTCATTAGGAGACATCGAACATAGAAAACACCTGGAAACTGGGGTGTAGGTATACGCTGTACTTTCAGCTGTCCCTTCCCGTTTCGTTTCCAGCACGCGAGGCTTTCGAGGTTGTAAATATCTTGACAGCAGTGATTGGAATCGGTTACGGGGAACTAGGTATACGGCAATGTCTTCATTAGGAGACATCGAACATAGAAAACACCTGGAAACTGAGGTGTAGGTATACGCTGTACTTTCAGCTGTCCCTTCCCGTTTCCTTTCCAGCACGCGAGGCTTCCGAGGTTGTAAATATCTTGACAGCAGTGATTGGAATCGGTTACAGGGAACTAGGTATACGGCAATGTCTTCATTAGAAGACATCGAACATAGAAAACACCTGGAAACTGAGGTGTAGGTATACGCTGTACTTTCAGCTGTCCCTTCCCGTTTCCTTTCCAGCACGCGAGGCTTCCGAGGTTGTAAATATCTTGACAGCAGTGATTGGAATCGGTTACGGGGAACTAGGTATACGGCAATGTCTTCATTAGGAGACATCGAACATAGAAAACACCTGGAAACTGAGGTGTAGGTATACGCTGTACTTTCATGTGTCCCTTCCCGTTTCCTTTCCAGCATGCGAGGCTTCCGAGGTTGTAAATATCTTGACAGCAGTGATTGGAATCAGTTACGGGGAACTAGGTATACGGCAATGTCTTCATTAGGAGACATCGAACATAGAAAACACCTGGAAACTGAGGTGTAGGTATACGCTGTACTTTCAGCTGTCCCTTCCCGTTTCCTTTCCAGCATGCGAGGCTTCCGAGGTTGTAAATATCTTGGCAGCAGTGATGGGAATCGGTTACAGGGAACTAGGTATACGTTAATGTACTCATTAGGAGACACCGAACGTAGAAAACACCTAGAAACTGGGGTGTAGGTATACGCTGTACTTTCATGTGTCCTTTCCCGTTTCCTTTCCAGCATGCGAGGCTTTCGAGGTTGTAAATATCTTGACAGCAGTGATTGGAATCGGTTACGGGGAACTAGGTATACGGCAATGTCTTCATTAGGAGACATCGAACATAGAAAACACCTGGAAACTGGGGTGTAGGTATACGCCATACTTTCAGGTGTCCCTTCCCGTTTCGTTTCCAGCACGCGAGGCTTTTGAGGTTGTAAATATCTTGGGGATCATGATGAGAATAAAACAAGAGTTGTGGTGAATATTTTGGCGTGCATGATAGCCCTGAGGAAAACATGTCTGTATCTGCAGTTATTAGAACGATTCTCAATCGAGACGAAATTCCATCAACGAATGCTACAAATATCCTAGACAGAACATGTAAAAAAAAAGAAAGATATTTCGAGACTAAAAACTACTAGAAAACTGTTGCTAACAATGTGAAAGAGACTTGTCTGGTTAGTTACTCAATAGAAACCGCCATGTGACCAACGTATGTTGACAGCATATCGTGTTAGGGGTGATCAATAAAGAAGAGGAGTTACTTCTCTCGCCTTTAGATGGGCAGTGTTCACTAAGGAAGTGAGTTAAAAAAAAGCATGAATGCTGTCACAAAATGGGGATCAAAATTTAGCATAAAGTTACACTGCAAATTGACCCTCCTCTCAGTAAAACCTATGTAGGGGGCAATTTTCAAAGAAAACAAACAAACGTTTTTTTATGGATATAATGAATAAATGATGAAAATTTCATCTCCTTTGGTACGATCTTTACGCTTGATTGGACAGTTTCTATCCGACAGAATGTTGTAATTGTAGAGATGATTTATTCGGAAACATATTTCGTTCGGCACCGGAATTAGCCGAGTGAATAAAAAGATATGAGTGTCGTGCAGGGCTCGACCCTGCATCCAACATCCAATCCCGCGTCTAAACGCTGAAGAGCCCAGTCTACTTTGCTATTTACTCAGAGCAGGAAGGAGAAGAGATAGATTTATGCCTTCCTCTTGAGCATTAGTGTGAAGTGAACGCAAACTAGGACCGCCGATTTCATTTTCCGCGCTGTTAACCGTTGGGCCATTTGCAAATCAATCGATGATGATAAGAAAGGATCATATTGAGACAGGACAGACCACCCTTTGCAATCATCACCTTGGTCAGATTAGAACTGCTGTATCTATTTCCGTGTAATCAGATAGGAAAAAAAAGAAGAAAGAAAGAAAACAAGTCTGGTTACTCACCTGTTAGTAACCGTCACATGACCTACGTCTTTTTACTGCATGTCGTCTTAGGGGTAATCAATAAGAAGAATTGGAAAAAAAGGCAATCAATGAATGCTACTTCTCCTGCATTTTGTCGGATCTCTAAAAAGTTCAAATTGAAAAAAAAAGTGAGCAGCACCGAGCGCAAACTAAGGGATTGATTTAGCATAGACTTACCTCTCACTTAGAACTTATTTCAACCGTTTTTTCTCGATCTAATGGAAAATATTAACAGTTTTTAATCTATGAATACAAAAGTAGATAATTTGAGGAGAATACATATGAATAACTAGTTTTTGAGACTTAATCAAAATGCCACTACCTGATCGCCTTACGTATCTATGGCCGAGTGGATAAAAGTGTTTGTTTGAGGGCATCCACTTAACAGGTTCAAGCCTTGCGCCAGTCGTGATTTCGGAACACTGAGGAGAAAAGACGTGATCGACAAACAGTGAGAAGTTTACGTCTCTGAATTAGGTGAGGATTAATTCTTGTCCTCGTTCTTCTTGTTATTACGGTGGAAAACAAAATCAACTCCAACTTCGCCTGGAGCTTCAAATAACACAAAAGAGGTATGGCACTTGTTGGCCAGAAGAGACACCAATAGAAAAATTATGCAAACAGATAAAAAAAGAAATGCAATTCAATAAATCAGTTTATATAAGTCTGGTATTAATATTTAATGAGATTAGCGTTTTTAACTGCGACGAAAGTAAACAGATCTATGAATGCCGAAACTTTTTTTTTGTTCAGACCAAAATTGTATCGATAAGAAAGGGAGGTTAGAGAGAGTAGGCGGAGAAAGATGAATATTTTTATGTCACTCAACGTTATATTATTAATTTTTGCAATCAATTCTCGAAATAAAGCTTTTGTGATTCAAGAAGCTAAACCATTTTTGTACATCTCATATTGTAAAGTTACAACCTTATGGAGAACACAAATAAATACTCACCTCTTGGATACAAACTAAAATGTAGCAAGGATCGAGGAACGGGCCAGCATCCATTTTTGGAGGTTCTTTCATAACAGCTTCCCATTCAATTTTTTGAAAAATCAATTGGAAACAAATGATTTTATCACGCAAGCAGATTTTGCCAGACGTTATCAAAAATTGTGTAAACACCGTTGCAAGTTTTGAACAGAGTCTGTTCTTCTTCTTGTTTGGAGTCCGATAATCACAGAAAAGGGATGTAATATCCGAAGCTCTGAGAAAACCACGGTTTTTTACGGATGTAATAAAATGTGATTATTTGTTTATTTATTTATCTGGAATCGATTGCGTCAAACAATCAGAAAAATGGACATCATTTTCGAAGTTCCAAGAAAACATCGTTTTGTTCAAAGGATGTAATCAAAAGGCTTTCGGGCAGTGGAGAAATCAAAGACACTACGGATAATGTTGTCGAGGGGGCCAACGCTGGATCGTCAGACAAAGATTACTCAACCCGAACAAAAGTCCGATTTTGATACGATTATGGTGATGTGTGTACAGTATCGCCCATAAATGAATACACCGCATACAACCACCCACCGCAGGTGTAAACCTGTTCCCATGATGAACATCTGTTTTCACCGACGGATCATTGACAGAACCTTTTGTGACCAGTTTGGTTTACTTTTCATCTTGTCACGATGGTTATGATAACGAAATTCCTCACTTAAGAGACGGTATATAACAAATCCAACTCTTGGGGTTCCAAGGTTTTCAGTTAGTGTCATGATTTCTAGATGTTCTTTGTCCAGTGGGGACAAGGAATTATGAACAAAATTATCTTTGATTTTATGTACGTATGCTGCTGCCAACATGTTATGGAACAGCGTGGCAGGGTGAGGCCCATCACTATCATATCGGATACCTACAACAACTAAACTTGGGGAAAGTCTATGCCAAACAATGGACTTTGAAGGCTGATCATGACTACAATGAAACTTAGACTAGTCTAGCAGACGACCAATAGGAAAGAATGGAAGTTCGAAGGATATAATATACCACCAAAGATAAGGCTCTGTTGCCTTGGAAATCAGCATTCAAGACCCTGGATTTTCACATCGCCCATATTACCGACGATTGTTAGAAATATGTAACTGTATCAGTCATGAGATCAAGTTTTTGGTTTCAAAATAAAACCGACGTTTTTTGCCAACAACACTAAATCAACTTATGTATAAACAGGTCCAGTTAGAAAGTCAATTGGAATAGTCACGTAACCAAGGTTTTTGGCAGCAAAGAAGTGAATATCAAAATTTTCAGCCGTCTAGCTCTATTGATACGGCCTGTCCGCGTGATACATATATACATAGCCACCCAGCCAGACCTGCTTAAAAACCAATGAAGCCTATAATGATGTTTACAGGTTTGGTTTCTGATATCTTTGATTGTTCTCCCACCAGAAGCCTCCACGAAATCCTGCCTAAACGATGTCTGAGAATGAAAGACTTTTTTTGCAAGCAATACCTGAATCTATTTCAATAATTCTAATTGATTTCCCGCCTGAATCCTTCACAATTCCAACCCAGCTTTAGACGAACGAAAGAGGTTTCCAAACATTTATTAATCGTCTTTTATTTCGTCAAAAATTTCGCCAACCACCATCGTCGAATGTTGTTAAGAATTTTGCAGTGTGGAGTGGGAAAGTTCAAGATGACATGTTCCACACATTTCTCCATAATGGCTCCAAAGTTCCAGGCGAATTAGGCTAAAGTAGATTTTCTGGCCCCTTCCAATACCTATATTTTCGGAAATAGTAAAACTTTTCCAACCATTTCATTACTAAGAGGCCAGTCATAAAACTCTATAAAGAACAGGTAAATATTTGTGTTTATGCACAACTCATTGCACACCGAAAACATTTGTAAAAACGATTGTTAATACCGTTAGATTCCATCGAAAGTAGAATCTGCGCTTCTTTTAAAACAAAGCATCCAAAAACAGCTACATGAAAATTCGGTCTTATTATACTGTAGCTCATTGCCAACTCTTCCACAAAATTTCTTCGGAATTCTTTGAGAACCTTTGGTGATATAGTGCGGAGAGTCATGAACCTTTAGCGATAGTATGTGACGTGGACATATAAATACGATGTGATGGTGCTGCCTCTGCATTAATTCGCTTTAAACTTTTATCACTTCTTTTGTAGTCTATTTTATTTCACAGAAATTCATTGAGAACTTTTAGAGATATCGTGTAGATAGCCCAGAGCAGATACTTGAATGTATTAAAAACGGAAACGTATCTCTCGACGGAAAATCCTGGATCAGCCTCAAAATTTAACCAACTCTTCCTTTTCTGATTGCCCAACCCTCCACAAAATTTCATTGGAGATATCTTGTAGACAGATAGACGTACAGTTTGAAAGACAGAAAGATGAAAAGACTGAAAGACAAAAGTATGGTAAGAAAGACACGATTGGATACATATACTTTTTGAACTTCATTGGCAGAGGTTATAATTGTAAAATATTGCGAAGGACTCTATAGTATTGTGTAGTTATGAAGTATTAAATGCCGTGTCGTAATGGGTCTCAAGAAACATCTGAGAGAAAATTACAGTCAATGAAATATTATTGAATAAAGAAGATCTTTACCATTTTGATATCATCGACACAAGAAAATTTACAAAACAATATTTAATCTGAGATATCGGGTTTAGAAACGCTTGGATCACATCAAGAAATAGAACGCCTTTTTGAACGCTGAAGTCTCATATCCTCACACAATTATTAGCAAATGTGCATTTGACCCACCTACGTTAGCAATGATGTCTGGTGACGAAGCTTACTAGAATTCGAATTTTATGTTACAGTAAACTTGATAAATAGTATCTTTACTTAATTTTACTTTTACGTTAGTGTGTGATCAAGCAAGTATTCAATATAGACAAGAAAACGTTTTTTTATACTTCGTAAGTACAAAACAATTGCGAAATTATGTGATTATTGTTGTGATTTTTTGACGGCAAGGAGTAAAATAGTCATTGTTATGAAAAACCCATATTAAAACAATTTATTATATAATCCGAATTTTCGATAATGCACCAAGTTGTTCAGGGGCTAAAGACAAGGATTGAGTGCCGCTTTTTGTCTGCGTAATCATTACCCGGATATAGCAGCTTTGAGTTTGTTCTATAATCTGCCATTACTTCTTTTTTTTTAAATTGTGAAATTATTTGATTAATACCATCATTTCATTTTTTGACAGCAAGGAGTAAAATAGTTATTGTTCCAAGACACCCATACACGAATAACTTATTACATAATCTAAATTTTCGATTATGTACCAAGTTGTCCTGGGGTTGTAAAATCAATTTATCGAGACAAGGAATGAGTGCTGCTTTTTGTCTACGTAATTATTACCCGGGCATGTCAGCTTTGGGTTTATTCTATAATCCGCCATTACTTCTTCATAGACTTAAGGAAGGTCAAGAAAATTAATTTGATATAAAGGTTGCATAATACTGAATTTCAACACTGCGTAATTATTTCAAATTGCAGCTCAAGTGACATCCACTTTTTTCTACACCTGAGAGATCGTTAATAAGAAAAGAAATAAGAAAAAGAAAAGAATTTAATGAGAATGAATGCTGAATTAATGATGTTGAGAATCGGTCTTTTAATTGATAAGGCAATGGCGAGACAGCAAACATATTGACTTGATATGACATATCACTGTCTTCGAGCTAATTAATATTTCCAGACACTGAGATGTTATGTTTCACTGTTATTTGGAAGACTTCCCCAGACAATGGCGGACTGAACATACTGTTAGCATTTCTTTAGAATTATAACCAACTTGAATGAAAAAAAGAATAAAAGAATGGAAACTCTCCAAAGCTGTTGCCAAGGAAAAGCAACAGTTCTTGCCAAATCTTTGAAACGTCTAGAAAAAGTGAAAAAAGAAAAAAAAAACGTATCAAGTTTCTCCTCACGGCATTCACAGACAACTCAAGTAGAAATGCCAGCAAGGCGAGGTATATTGCCCAGATAATTGAACCAAATAACAGTCGATGGATCGGCATTAGAGAAACGATCGTAGAAGATTTGATGCGTCAAAAACAGACAGTAATAATTAATGGAAATTGAAATCAGCTGACAATTCAGGGGGTTTGTCCATAACCACGTAGTCATATAAAATCAGGGTCTCACCGTTTCCAATGGACAATTTAAAACTGGACAGAAGAAAATGATATTTAAAACTTGAATACCTTAAATAGAGCGGTTTTGGTAAGTGTAGGTTTAATGTAGTACGTTTAGGTATTGGTGTGTAAATTAATGTAAAAAGGTATACGCTGGAAAAAGTACATCAAACTATGAGATTTTGAACGGTGCAATTTTGAACAGTAGGGAAGATTTTGCAGCTAATCAACCGCACTAATCAAGGTATACCTGTACTTTTACATATTACAATAGCCGGTCTATAGAAAAAAACTTGAAAAAAACCATTCAAATATGAATGTACGTCCAATGCCCTGGTATTATGAATGGAGGACTGATCATGTAAGACTTGAGCTATATAGCCCAGAGAATGTCCGTGGATAAGTTAATGATTGCCAATTCTAAAGAAAAAACCAAACTTGCAGGATATCAAAATTATTGAGAAACACTCAAGTATTACAACACGCGTGGGAAAGGCTGGAGAACACATCGGCTGCATTGTAATGAAAACAAGGGAGATGAATGTACTGGCTCAAAGTACTTCTCCCTTCGACCTCAACCATTTACCCTCGTAAACTTACCTCTCTTCAAGGCAGCCTGTAGAGCTCTACTTCGGGATCTCCATCAGCTGCCCCATAGCGTTCTCCTTAATTATGTTCAAGGCATAAAATCTTACCCTCTACCTCGGCTACCAATCAGGCGTTTCAGGTGTAACCGAATCTAAACATTTTTTGCCCCCCAAATTTGCACTTGGCGTGAAGAATTGTAAAAGCAACAGCCACACGATACACAAGTGCACTAAACGGTGTGTCACTGCTGACTGAAAGACCATACGGTGTAACTATTCACACATGCGCAGTAGGTTACATCAAGGCCGCGCAATGAGTTCTCGAGATATTCAAAATATCTGAATGCTTTCGGACAGACCTCGTATAATCAGAGCAAGAGAGATGAGGACATTGGCACGGATAATTCTTGGAGTAATTGAAATATTTCATCATAGAACTATTGGCATCTAGAAGAGGTACAAGTAATAACTACTGGACCACGTTTATGAAAGCTAATGTTATTTGGTGGTCGTTGGTAATTAACAATTTTAATTGCCAATAACTGGAAAAGTTCGACGCACTTGTTTCAACATTAATCCGAGAAATATTTATTGTAAAGTTATTTGTCTCCAAGAACTTTCTTTTCCTCATATGATGCCTGACCAGCCGCCTCATGTGTTTGAAGAAGAAGAATAATAAGATGTAAAAATTCAAATTTGAATTCAGTCACACAGTCTTTTGTTTCTCTAGGGAAATCAAATCCTGTACGTGAATTGTCTGGCATAGAGCATTTATCTTGCCATGAAAGAAATCGCAGCGTTACTAATTGACTCAAAAATGTTAGGGGAAAAATTGATTGGATCAAACGGTTTTGTTTTATTTTGGTTCAAGGGTAAAGATCCAAGCAGACCATAATCTCACGTTATCTGTATTCTTGGATAATTGAAAAAAAAACAAAAAACAAAAAACAACCAAACAAACAAACAAGCAAACAGACAGTAGCAATTAAAGAAGGCAAAGGGTTCTATCTTTTTTTATAAGTGCACGTGTTTACGTGTTTATATGTGAGTTTCAAAGCTCCTGGCCCTATCGTTTTGTCTACGGACTTGAAAATTGTCATCAGCACCCCATAAGACCATTTCTAAAAACTGTATTTTTATTTTTTTGAAAATATGCCCTTTTAAAACCTTTTTGGGCCTTATTTTGACAGGTTTATTAATAACATTTAGAATCACCAGGATCTAGATGTTTTTAGATATTATTTTACTCTATTTTAGATGTTTCCCTGAGAGAGTAACATGTACAATCTCCAGAATCTAGACGTTTTTAGCCTTTACCCATAACAGACTGGTTTAAACACGGCATCAGCGTATATATGTAACTGGACTTCATCCATCCCAAACCGCGCATAGTTAAGACTTGAACATTTGCACCCCCTGATAAGTAGAGAAAAAAGTTCACTTTTTTACCCCCCCCCCCGTAGGATTTTTAGCGTGTTTCATTCGCAATGTAAGTTCATCCCAAATCGATCTCTATTTTATGTCCAGCAACATTCATGTTTGTTTTTTTGAAAATTCAGACTTTCTGCTAGAGTTCTTTTTCCAGGCATAACAAAGGGAAATGTTGCAAATATCAGCCCTATAGCTCCATTTGCGTGGCCTGTACAAAACAGAATCCATTTCCCTTTATGATATTATTCCACAGCCACGTGTCCCATTTCAAGTCCTTTATTTGTAGTTCCAGTAAGTGGGATTGTCAAACTTCCGCAGGACAAGTCGACCTGAGTTTGGCTATGATTTCCTTATCAGTTTTTGCGTCCATCACTGTATTACTGTTACTCACGCCTTGCATCACTTTTTTTGTTGTTGTCTGGTCGTTATCATTGTCATCCAGTATTGTGGTTACATACAAAGATAAAGTCAAAACCCAATAGTAGTAGTTTGATAATAATGGTAGATAAGGCACAGCGTCCGCCTTTTAGGAGACAGCTCCCATTGGTGTATGAACTTCCGGTGATGTAACACCTCCACAGGTTCTGTTAACCTTCTTTGATACCTTTCGACACATCTTGTTAACAAGTGTAGACATTGTATCGAGATAAAGCACAGATACAAACACATCCTCAAGAGTGAAGAGGTGTAAAGTGAACTTACATAAAATGAGGGACACACACACACACACACACACATATATATATATATACGTATACGTGTATATACACATACTCACATATATATGTATGTGTGTGTGTGTGTGTGTATATTTATATATATGTGTGTATACACACAGGCATATATGTGTGTGTGTGTGTGTGTGTGTGTGTGTGTGTGTGTGTGTGTAGTGGTAATTCGACAATGTTGAGGTGAAACATTTGAAAAACAAGCTCATTTTTCTCAATTTTCATTATTATCACGAAGATAAGCCTATCTTTATGATATCTCTTTTATGTAACACTTGTTTATCAAATTTTCAATTCCACGTTCTCGAATTACCACCACCATTTCGTGAGATTACCTCACATCCACGCAACCAACACACACACGCACACAGACACACACCCACATTATACATATATATATATATATATATATATATATATATACATATATATATGTATATGTATATATATATATATATATCATCAGCCATTGTAAGTGTACTGCTAGACAAAGGCCATTCCCATCTTTTTCTATGACGACCTCAATTGCGCTGACCTCTGCCATGTCTTACCGAATAACCTTTCGATCAGATCATTCCATCTTGTCTCTGATCTTTTCCTATTGTAATTCTTTGCCACATGGGATCTAAACAGTCAACTCTTGGCTCTATATATAGTTATTTCTTCTTGCCAAGTGTCCAGCCCATCTCTCTTTTTGCTGCTTATTATTTGTATAAAATCTTTCACCCTTCAACCCTTTGGATCCATCTCTTCGAGTTATCCCTAACATTGATTTTTCCATGGACGTTTATTTGATTTTAAGTTGCTTCCCAGTTTGTTTCAAATTCCGTGTTAGGTATTATTTATTGGATACTTCACACCTTAAGTACATTGCTAAAGGGTTTTTTTAATACGTCTCTATTTATACCAAATGCTTTCCAGCCGATTGTTATGTACCTTTTTTATTTTGCTTTCATGGTGTTTGGCCCAAGTAAACGTGTTCGTCAACGTCTTCTAGAACTCAATCCTCTATTCTTACAGTCTCTGTTTGGACTTTACTGTTGACCATTACTTTTGTCTTTGCTCTGTTCATCTTTAACTCAACCTTTTCACCTTCTCTATTTAGATCAGTCAACATGTTCGGTGATTTTACGATGCTTGAGATTCGCCGACCACACACACACACACACACACACACACATTTATATATAAAATGAGCGCAGCAGACGAACGGTACTATTCCACAATCAAGGACAATGGACTAAAACCACAGACTTCTGCGATTTTGATGTCTTTATGGGTAGCCTCGATTCAGCTGAGATGCCGGATCTAACTGGTCTGTATGTTTTATATAACCTCACCAGAAAACTAGACTCCAAAAATATAGGAATGCATAAGCATTAAACATGTATTATGAAAGAAATGAAAGAATTAACTTCAAAGTTGAAATCAAGGCTAATGATAAATTGTACACTTCTTAAATGTTACCTTTAATTTAAATAACAACACCCATGAACCATGCAGAAAATAGAATCCTGTGAATGAATACATCAGCACTAGCTTTAACCACCCAAATAAAATCATTAAAAAGCTCCCCAAATCTATAAAAAAAAAACTGAATGGATACTCAATTCTTCAAATGAAATGATATTTAATGAAGTAAGAGTTTCCCCTAATTCCCAACACAGGAGTCTAAAATACACCTAATCATTTGCCCGAAAAAGCCCAGACAGGGTAGAAACATAGACATGTTTGCGTTACGAATCCCTATTTTACTATATCTCCAGCTCTACCCTCCACCAATTTGACATTTAATTGAATGTATCGAGCACTCTATGAAATAGACCCATCATACATCGGATATCGCATTATGTTATATTATATGATACTATGTCATATTGTACCCCTGATTTGTACTATATATATATATATATATACATACATATGTATATATATATATATATATATATATATATATATATATATACTATTTGGAATTAGAAAAACTCAGGAGGGAAAATATCATGATCATCAGTCTTTCAACCTCCGTTGTTGGATGTAGACCTCCCTCAGGAATCGCCACATTTCTCTATCATGGGCGTCGCTGAGCCAGTATTTTCTGAATTTGTCTAATTCATCTCTCCATCTCTTATTTTGTCGGCCTTGTTTCTGCATGTGGTCTCTAGGGATCCATGTTGTGAGTCATAGTGTCCATCGGTTGTCTGTCATTCTTGCATTATGATCAGCCCATTACCATTTGAGTTCTCTGATAGACTTTAAGATGTCTCAGACCCCCGTTTTCTTCCTGATATATTGTGCTGTCTTGTGATCCCTCCATGTGAGGTTGTGCTTGATTCTCCAAAGTGCACGCTGCATGCTTCACAGTTTGCACATTTATCTCTTGGTTAGGTTTCATGTTTCAATTCCATAAGTGACTATCGGGAAAATGCATTGGTTGTATACTTTTCTTTTTAGGATTGTTGGGATCATCTGGTTTTTGAAGGTTTAACTTGCGCTGCTGAAGGCTTGCCATCCTTTGGGGTAATTAATATGCTGTACATGTTTGGGGAAGACTTCCCGTCCACAGTAGCAATAATGCACCTTTTATTTAATAATAGGTTCGTTTTATATAGGTATCAATGTTAGCGCCAGATATGTGGCTCTGGAAATGAAAAGTCCGTGAAAAGACATTGCTGAGTGTCTGTTGGGTTTTTGGCTGAGAGGGAGAGATCGGAATGAGGCTAAAGAACAGGGTAAATCATCTCAGGAATTACGTCATCGATCGTGGCTCGAGATGTCTTTTTTTCAAGACCGTTTCTTTTCTTCTTTGGTTCTTCCCGTTTCCGTTTATTTTTCAATCGCCGCTAACCACAGCAGACCGGTTTACACATCGTTCCCGTTTCTTTTTTATTTTCATTTCCTGGCTTTTTTGTACTCTCTCTTCTCTTTAAATGTTCCTTTTTCTTTCATCGCCTTCTCTTTCAGTACCGTTCTTTCTCGCTTTCAACTCCTTCCTCTCTCTTTTCATCTTTTTTCTTCCACTATCCATCATATGTCACTCTCTCATTCTTTCTCTTTCATTATCAATATTAGCTGGTTATATGTTAATTTTCTTTCTTTCTATCTTGTCACGAATCATGCATTTCATTCTTTCTTTCATTTTCATTCTTACCTTCCTTCCTTCTTTTCTTTCCTGTCATGAACAATTGATTCCCTTATTTTTTTCTCTCGATCCTTCTTTCCCTCTTAGGTTCTTTCTTGTGATGAATCGTATATTTTTTTCTTTCCTTCTTTTTTCCTTTTTTAACCTCCTTTCTTTCTTTTTTTTCTTTCATTCTTTCTTTCTTTCTTTCTCCTCTTCTTCCTTTCTTGTCCTGAATCGTATATTTTCTTCCTTTCTTTCTTTCTTTCTTTCTTTCTTTCTTTCTTTCTTTCTTTCTTTCTATTTCTTTCTTTCTATTTTTTCTTTCTATCTTTCTTTCTTTTTTCTTTCTTCCTCTCTTCCTTTCTTGTCCTAAATCATACATTTCTTTCCTCCTTTTTCTTTCTCTCTCTATTCCTTTCTTTCTTTCTCTCCTTTTTTTTTCTTTTCTGCAGATATAGAAATCACTAGAATCCTCTTTCCCGTGAAGCCTCGAGCTTAGTGTCAAGGAATAATTGAAGTGCTACCCTCTCCGTCAGTAACACTAAAGAAAGATCGATGCAAAGGCAATAAAATCAAACCACTCGACTCTCAATAATGCCACGATTATGAAATTGGGACGAAACCTATTCGCTATCTTCCCATTGTGCAATCAATCGTTATCACAATTATGCTTATCAAAGTGTCTGCTCTATTAAGCTGAACACCTTTTCTGTAAATGGTATTTGAAGGAAGAAGAAATAAGTGCAGAAGACACGAAGAGAATGCTAACGGCGGTGAAGATATTGAAATATGAGAGAGAGAGAGAGAGAGAGAGAGAGAGAGAGAGAGAGAGAGAGAGAGAGAGAGAGAGAGGGGGGGGAGCGATGGAGGCAGAATGAAAAGAAAGGATCAAATGGAGAAACAGAAAAGAGAAAAGGAAGATGACAGAGAAATAGCAAGAAGAAAAAGAAGAAGAAGAAGAAGAAGAAGAAGAAGAAGAAGAAGAAGAAGAAGAAGAGTATAATTGCACGTCTGTCTTACATGCAGACAATCCCAGGTTCGGTTCCCGGTATGTGTCTCTTCATTAGAACGAATTTCCTTGTGCACTCGGCAGCTGCTTGTAAGCCGTGTGATAAGAGTGGTGATATCCCTTCCATATACACCCACAGATAATGCTCCTAGCTCAGAATACTACACGAGGTGTAAGTTGGGAAGAGAGAGAGAGCAAATGAGGAAAGAAAAATGCAGTGGATGAATAGATGGAGTAGGATAAAAAGGAGTTGGAAAAAACGGAATTCTAATTGGTTAAAAAAAAATGAATAAAAGATCGTTCTCCAATGACGACAGTGAAGAAGAAGAAGAACGTATCACCGAAAGGTAAAGGGCTGATATTTTTTCCATCACGGGAATTGATTAAAAAAAAGAATAAGTGACGTCAGTTAACAGGGGACCGACAGAGATATTGGACAAATCTAAAAATAACGAAAGAAAGCGAAAAGAAATAAGAAGATTAAGAAGAAGGAATGGAGAATAAGGATGGATACCTAGTTATTTATTGATTAGTTTAGACTGGCGCAAGATTACATTAACGAGAAATCCAGAGAGGATCAAAATGTAATACTAGCATATTTGGTGATGTTCTAGACCAAATGAAAAGGTTTTCGAATGCAGATTTTCAAGGTACGTTAAAACTCTCTATTCGGGAGATACGCACAAAACAATCTCTCTGGCCAGTTTCCAGACCAGTTTCACTGATGATCTTGTCATACGAAATAGCCCGCCATAATCGATGGCAACCCAAAGAATCATCTTTTTTTCCAATGAGTGGTTGGGTGACTGACCCCTGGTCTATCGACCACTTACCCTAACTCATACTCTTTTTCTGAGAAGCATTGAATACCATTTTTGAGCTGATTTCCTTTGGTATGAGTTGACTGGGATTGATCCCCGATTCCCTGCGACACTTGGTGTTCCTCGACGGTCACCTCTCATCTAGGTAATGACCAGGCTCGACTTTGCTTAACTTTTGTGATCAGTAATTAATGGGAGAGAAGACAGAAAATTGGAGAAAAAAGACAGTAGGGTGAAAACTAAGGTGAAAAAAGAAGAAAGAAAAAAGAAGAAAGAAAGAAAAAAAGAATAAAGAAAGAAAGAAAAAGGAAGAAAGAAAGGAAAAGAAGAAAGAAAAAAGAAGGAAGAAATAAAAGAAGAGAGAAAAAAAGGAAAGAAACATGAGAGTGAAAGGAAAGAACGCAAGAAAAAACAACGAAACCTGTGACGTTGTTTAAATACTTTTGAATCGCGTATGGAATCGTTTGTTTCCAATTAATAGAAAAATAATGAGAAGCTGTTAAGAGATTAAAAAAGACTCTGAAATCTTCAGTTGCTGATTTTCTCCAACCTTGCTTGTTTTGGTTTGTATCCAAGAGTTAAGGCCTTCCACGAGTTACAAATTATAACTTTTACGATATGAGACGTTGGAAAAATGTCTCAGCTTATCATTATTGCGAACGCTTTTTTACGTCAATTTTTCTAGTTTTTAGAATCGATTCAATAAAATAAAAGAAGAAATATACGGCGGAGTTTGATGTAAAAAGAGGAAAAAAATCCTCTTCTCTACCCACTCTCTCTATCCTTTCTTTTTTAAGAACGCTATGAATAAATTCAAATTTGGTCAGAACAACAAAAAAAAGGTTTTGGTATTCATAGTACTGCCGACTTTTATTGCAGGTAAAACAATGAGGGATAGAAAGTGCTGTTGACTTTCGTTGGAGGTAAAAAACGAGAGATAAAAAGGGAGAAAAAATCAAAGAAAGAAAGAAAGAAAGAGAGTGAGAGGGTAAAATAAGCATGTGAGAGAGACAAAGATCTACAAAAAGAAAAAGAAAACAGCAAAGGAAGACTTGCCATAACAGTCAATAATTGTAAATTGTAAAAAAATTCTATCGAAGAAAAAATATGGTCAAAATAAATTAAATTTATGACATCACAGGGGTTTTCCACTGGAAAATATCTAGATAAAGTGAAATACTAATATCTAGAGATATCTAGATTCTGTAGATATGGAGAAACCAATCAGCCCCCGCCCCCAGTCATAAAAACATTTTTTCTAAAAATGATAGAAGCATGTTTAAAAAAGTTTTAGTGGAATACTGATGCCAATTCTGAAGTCCATTGACACAAGAGCATAGCCAAGAGTGCATAAACACATTAATAAACACTCACACACAGACACATACACAAACCCACGCACATATAAAAAAAGGATTAAAAACCTTGGCCACCTTTGGTGACTACGGTTGTTGAATAGAAAGAAAGGAAGAAAGAAAGAGAGAGAGAGAAAGAAAGAAAGAAAGAAAGATGTTTCCTTCTAGCTCTTGCTGGAGGCTTTTTATAAAGATCAGAAGTCGATCGATATTTTTTCGTTTCCACAACTTTTCCCATTTTATAAAAACGCAGACAGATTATGTTCATATATAAAGGGTATCAACTCGACATATCAATGAAAATGGCTGACAACATGAGCGAATATCCTTGAGAGAAGAGATACATAGACCGTTGACCAGAGAAAAAAGTCAACACTAGACTACTATAACTACTACTATTATGATGACGATGACAACTAAAGCTACTTCCATCAACGCTACTAATAATAGATATGGATATATGCCTCAATTCATCCGATTTTTAAGCAAATATTTGAGATTCATACATACTGTTGACAAGAGCAAGTTGTCAACACTATTACTACTACCACTGCTGCTACTACGAACACTCGTAATAATAAAGCAATTTATGGGTATTCATTTCAACTCGTCTAATGATTATGTTTACCTTTTGTCGTCAAATAAATTTCAGAGACGGCATGTTTAAAAAAAAGGTTATCGTGTGTACTTAGTCAAAAATAGAGGAAGTTTCGCCTTTCAATGTATCCTCCTACGTACTCATGCAAGATTAGATAAATACAGTGAGGGAAAATAAGTATTTGGACACTTACAAAATATTCATTTAATATACTTCCGATGCTCTAATCTACTTGAATTTAGACAAATGATAAAAAGAACACATTTTCCACACAAGAACACACATATATATATTATAGACACACACACACACACACACACATATATATATATATATATATATATATATATATATATATATATATATGTGTCATCCATAGACAGCTGTTTCGATGTATTACAACTCTTCAGTGTGGCTATAGACTTTCCATTATCCCATCCAGTACCAAGAGGCAGGATTGAAACCTTCGCTTCAGACCTGGAGACAGATATTCTACCTCTGGACGCTCAGTAAGGCTGAATTTAAGCGATATATTTATTATAGGGACAACTGATGATCCCAACAAGCGGAAGTCAACACCAGGAACCATAAAGGCGAAGTATTTATAAAACGGAAAAAGGCACAAAGCACAGATATTGGGAACGAGGTGACTGAAGTGTCCCCCAAATTGGTTTTTTTTTAATGTTTAATATTTAAAGCTTTGAAGCTTTCTAGACTATTTATATATATCTTCATATCTGAGAATATTTTTTCCGGCAATTTGTATTTAAATGCATCATTGGAAATAAAACATACATGGGGAAGTTATAGTTTAGGCGTTTTACCAAATTGTCAAATCAATAAATTACATATGCATGTATACACGAGGTATGCCCGGAAAATATATAAATCCAACCATCTTGAATATCTCGAAAATGGGTTTCACAGCCCTAATGTAACCTGGGAAGTAGTGTGTTACCTTACTGCGCATGTGTGAAGAGACGACTCCCTTGAGGTTACTCAGTTGGCTGTGAGACACCATTGAGTGAGCTTGTGCGCAGAATGGCTGTTGTGTTCTCAGTGACTTAGCAGGTCATTCGTCACGTATCGTACACGATTTTTTTTGTAAAACATTGCATGATCATAATCTGTCAGCCTTTTCCTTTATTGGCCAAATGAGGCCCCCTGCAATTTCTGGTTTCTCCAAAAGAGATTTGAGACCGTGGACAAAATCAAGGAGAGTGCGACCAGGCTGCTCATTTCCTATGCTGTCGACGAAAACGCGTCATATTTCCTGATCAAGCCTCGTTATCGAACCGCGGATCAAGCGAAAGAGGTGAAAATGGGCGCCAAATTATGGCTCATTTTTATGAGTACAACGTAAGGCAGTGGCAGATCAGCGAAGCAAGTAGGGTTGGATCACAAAACACGCGTCATTTTCTTTCCTACTGTCTAATGAAGGTGACCTGTGTTATATCCGCGAGCTAAACAAATTTATGCAGGAAGTACGCCCAAGAATAATAGGTCGTCAGAGAGGAATCTTCTGCCAGTCCAGTCCACCTATCAGCGCCATGTTGGTCTCAGAATTAACAGTCGAGAGTAAAAGTTCACGCTAATATTTATATTATGAGCTCATGCACATGAAATCGAAATATTTCTTCGCCTGGCTGCGTAGAATTGATCGATACTTAGTTATATTCTAAATTTACTATGTTGTAATGTATATACTTTGATGTATCGAGCATATGCGTGTTCATTATTAATACGACTTTAGGGTACCAGCTGTAGAGCAATGGACAGTGTATATTTTTAACTTAAGATCAAGCAACGTGCCCAACAGAGAATCATGCCCAATATCACGAGGAAAGATCGAGAGGCAATACATTATCAAAAAATAAATAGGGATCAGAGAGATCATAGAAACCATTAGAATTTTAAATGGCAATGGGCTGGTCATGTTGCGAGAATAGCAGACAACTGCTGACCAGAGATCACAAGCGAAACTGTGGCCAACAAAAGAATAAGATGGCTTGAAGAACTGGACAAGTTTAGAAAGTATACATTCTGCAATGTCCATGATAGAGAGGTCGTACGAATCTTGGGGAAGTGTATGTCCAACGATAGATGCTTAAAGGCTAAACCGGATGCTGTTGGGATGACAAATGACGTATGCAGAGTCGGGTGGGGACGGGACACAGGTTCTTGCGACTGCGACTTCACACAACCGTCTACAGTCTACTCTTTAGAGAGGGTGTTGGTAAATTACTTTGCACAGTTCTCTCGTTCATTATCTTGCACGTGCAGAATGAAGAATATCCAATAGAAATTTAAATAGATAAATTGGCTTTTAATATTTACTCCCCCATATATATATATATATATATATATATATATATATATATATATATATATATATATATATATATATATGCATTAGCTCTGTAGTGTGAAAGTTAAACTATAATTTGTGAAATTTCCGTGTGGGTGTGTTTGTATGCGTGTTTGAGTGTGTACGCGTGTGTTCATGCAGCGAGATGACAAGACATCTAGCTTTTGTACGAAGTTGATATCAACCAGATATTGGCCTGTGCACTGGACATTGCAGTGTTGAGTTGAAGTTGTTTGGGTCAGCGGTTCTCGATATGAAGGGGTGCTAGAATTAAAACAAAGATTTTGCAGTCCAGTTTGAAAACAACATTGACCAGCAAGGCCGATATATTACCAATGAAAATGAAATAAAATTGTAGGTTCGCTGAAAAAACTAAAAAGATATTTATACTGTATAAAAAATCATATCGATAAAGTTTTTTGCTGGAATACATCAACAGCGTTCACGAGTGTGTGTTAATAGATTCAAAATCTTCGGTTGAGAGAGAGAGAGAGAGAGAGAGAGAGAGAGAGAGTTAGATAGATAGATAGATAAAGAGAGAGCACGCGCGCACGTGAGAGAGAGAGAGAGAGGGGGGTGCATTTTTTTCTGTCGATTTTTTTTGTAGACTGAGATTAAAATAAACTATAATTTGATGACATAACGAAATTTGAAAAATGTTTTGATTGTTGCTTTCAATGACATGAATGTTTTTTTTTTTCTTATCTTATCAAACCCAATTCGAGGAATTATATCCTATCATCTAGTTATTCAACAGCATTTTTAGAATTTGTTTTTCATCGGAAAAGAATTTACAAAAAAAGTTTTTGTCACCAATGTGAAATAGATAAAAGTATATTTTCTCGTTTCTTTTTTATTTTTAGATCTAAATTCAGGTTTAAAACATCTGAATTGACGACACTGAATAGAAGTAACCAAAATACTTCAAAGTCTCAGTTTCGCACGACGGATGGGAAATTTTTTACATGACAATTATAGCAGACTGCTTCACACACTATAAATTCCGACCTCTTCCAAACATGCACCTTTGGAACGGGTACTGCCCGAGTTTAATTGCAATTGAAGAAATCTCTGCTTGTGTGATTGCGTGTATGCACAGCGATTACACGACAGCTGGCAATTGTATAGAGTCGACATTCGCTAGACATATTTGTCAGCAAACAAAGCAGTGCAGTGTCGAGTTCGAAGTTGTTTGGATCATCGTTCCTCGAGAAATCTAACAAAAAGAAATTACTGATTTAATAATCTTTTATCGAAAAGCATTGATTTGAATTTCGATATGAAATAGATCTAAATTCATATATAAAATATCTAAATTAGCAACACTGGAGAGAGAGGGGACCGAAATACTTCAAAGCCGTAATTTCGTACGACGAAGAGAAACTTTTTTTACAATGCTAATATGGCAGGCTGCTCTACAATGAATTAAGGCCTATTCTAAACATGCACCTTTGGAATGGGTGCAGCCCCAGTACGATTTGATTGCTTTTTGCCAAATCTTGAGAAGTTTAAACTCGAAGCTGGAAACGAAGAGAAAAGAAATGAGAGAAAAGAAGAGAGAAAGGGTGAACGAAGGATGTGGTTTCCGAGTGCAGCCTTTTGCTTGAATAACCCGGGATAATTAGCAATTGGCAAACAAATCTTTGGCGTAAAGTCGAGATAACGAACCAACAGAATTGGACAAAGCAAACAAAATCTCTTCGGTTTCAGCTCAACATCGTTCAACGTCGGTGTTTGGAGCCTTCAGACTTTTGCAAATGTATATTTAAGTATTGCGTGTTTGTCAAATACCAGAATAGAATCCGTTTGGACAATTGTAAATAGGAAAGAATTGACACAAAAATGTAGATTCATGTTTTGGTACAGCAGATTTCACATGTATTAGGTTCTCGGGGAAAGTAGTATTGTATTTTAGGGGGATGAAAAGGTATGCAAATGTAATTGAATTAAAATTTTGTTAATCGATGGAATAATTGCCTTGATTGGCAATCATAGCAGCCAGACGTAAAAGCATTTTTCCTTTTTTTTTCTCGCCGATTAAAGTTCTCTTTCATTTTAACCCTTTCAGTCCTGATTTTTGAAATTTTGTAATTGAACTTTCTTTTTTTTATTATATTTGAAAGCCATTTAGAGACAGCTAACACCAAATGAATTGAATAGAAGAGTCATTAGTTGAACGACATTTTTTTTTATTGAAAGATAACTGACTTATAATTACCGCCAGGGACACGGAGGTCTCATATTTATTGATAAAACATGCGGTACTTAAAAGGGTTAGATAAAAAGGAACGGAGAGATATGAATTAAAATCATCTTCATTCGGGAATTGCAGGGTGACCAATGTTCCTTAGCTTTGGTGCAATGGGGAGATGCCACACCGGAGTTAGAATCTCCAGAGACCAGGCTCATACTTATTCATTTTGCAACTTGTCTTGTGTTTGGGCAAGGCCGAAGATGGACTCCCCACGAGAGCAAATTAAGCACAAGGTCTGGCTCAGTGTGGGGTCTCATACGTATATGTTTGGATAGAGACAAATCTTGCCCTGCCCCACCAAGTTGAAAGTGGATGTGCTGCATCGGATTTGGAATATCTAGGAAACAGACACATCTTTTTCGTGCCCTATTCAACCCGAAGACAAGTCAAGAGGATGCTGACCCCGACCCCAGAGGACCGGGGGATGAGATGGGTGGTAAACTAAATCAAAGCTGGAAAACTTGTACAGATATAACTTGATTTGTGCGGTTATTTCATTCCATTATTTTCCATACTGTTCAAAACTGAACCGTCCAAGGTCTCATTTTAATTTAATGTGTTTTTACCTTCGGCTTTAACTTAGTTACATTAATCTGTACAGCAATACCTCAAGTATACTACATCAAAACCTGCATTAATCTAAACTGTACTATTCAAGGTATTGCTGCATTGTTTTCCGAACAAGATACACAAAATGACTTTATTTACAATTTTATAAATACAAAATATAGATTTATATCAGTGTGAATAAAGTCATGCTTACTGCTTCTGAATTCAAATCTGCATGAAATGACTGAGACTACAATTCATTATTTAATGGGTGTGCTGAAATGGGACCATCGGTTACGAATTTATTCTATCTATCTATCTATCTATCTATCCATCAATCTATGTATGTATGTATGTATGTATGTATGTATGTATGTATGTATGTATGTATCTATCTATCTATCTATCTATCTATCTTTTAAAAACTGTCAACTAAAACTGACATCCAATGTGTCTACATAGTTATCAAGTTTGGTTGGCTATGTATCACGCATACAGGCCGCTCCAATGGGGCTAGAGCACTGAAAATTGAAACATCTACTCCTTATAATGTCTAGAAATAGCTTGAAAATTGGCATCAGTGCTCCCTTCTAAACACCCCTTTTTTGATTTTAAGAAAAGAATCTATTTCGACCTTTTCGGGGCCTCATTCTGATGGGTTTATCAATTATTTTTGTATTTTTTTCCAATTTACTATATTATTATTATTATTATTATTATTATTATTATTATTATTATTATTATTATTATTATTATTATGTTTCTGGATGTTATTTTTTACTCTATTTCTTTTCAGTTGATAACGCCTGTGATGTCATAACTGAAATTTATTCTGACCATATTTATTCTTCGATTGATTTTTTTTTGCATGACTTTAAATTTTTACGCCCTAGTTGTTCTATTACTGACAGTGATGACGAATTTCTTCAACGTTTGTCAATGAGTGGCGGGTACGAAAAGTACCACCCTTAAAACCCCCACAATCGTTACAAACAATGAATGTATCTAAATGGATCGTTTGAGAAATGGAGACAAAAATCATTGTCTCATGTGTCATGTGACACAGGAACAACCGAACTGACCCGAGAGCGGAGTAATGGAGAATTCCCTAACAGACCCAATGGAAAATTTGAGTTTTTATTCAGTTTATCTCGGTAGGTTACAACTTTGTCTACTCAGTGATGTCCGAAATTATAAGCGATGGTCTGTAAGATTTGATAACAGCCAATTCCAAAAATTTAAATAAAAAGTAACGTAAAAAATGGCATTTGTCACAAAATGTTAACCTATAAATTCAGTTATTATCTTACCTATCAACCAACGAACGGATAACTAAAAATCACCAACAAGCAAAATAACTCTATCAACAGACTGGTGTGATAACTGTTTTTGTCGAGTTTATATCCACCCGAAATAAAGTTAAGACGAGTAACAAATTATGAGAGGCTTTTTATTGAAACCCTCTTACGAGAGTGAGTGCTGGAAAGAAGAGAGCCAACGTTAAAATCAAAAGAGCCATGGAATTTCTTCTCTCATTTTCTTTTTCAATGGAGCAAGCTTGTTGCATACTGTGCAGAGATTTTTCGTATTAGCGAGCAATTTTGAGCACGGTGTAAGATAATCTTTTGGGATGATTAGAATTTCGCTCGTCAGAAAATTAACAAGAGAAAATACCAGACGGTATGTTCGTTCGACCGAGTAAAATGGAGAGGAATTTGCAACCGAGTGTAAAAGTAAAAAATATTCAATTTTCAAAAATACGTGTAGAGAAGGATGGACGGAAGAAAGAAATGAGCTTGGAATGATTACATCCATTTACACAGCAAGAAACATGCATATATCTGCACACGCACACGCACACTCTTTCATATACACATACACACACATACACCTGTACAGGATTGCACGCACAGAAAAGCATGCAAACATGTACACACACACATACACACACAAAAAATAATACACATGCATACATAGACATGCACTCGTATACACACAAACACATAAGCACCCACATACACACAGGGAGACACATATATGCACTCAAACACACATGTACACACATACATAAACATACATCTGTTAACACATACACACTATTGCAAATATTACCTACGATAATTCAGAAGAAAGAAGGTCATCAACAACTCCCCAGCCTGATACGTACTTGAGCGCTGGATTTTGATCTGAGATTTCAACTCTAAAGGTTCAGTCTATGTGATCAATATACACTACTAGATTAAGTGCATTGGCAAGGATGGAAATCATGTTGAAAACTAAATATTTTTTGTGTGAAGTAAATTTGTTCTTCCTCATAAGGCTGCGGATTTACTGATGCATATATATATATATATATATATATATATATATATATATATATATATATATATATATATGTGTGTGTGTGTGTGTGTGTGTGTGTGTTATCAAGAAATGGATATATGATCCGACCGAATGATTATAAATTGCATTATATCATATTGAAACTCTTTTTGAAATTCTGAGTAAAACATAAAAAATACTGAAAATTTCATCAACAAATATTTAGAAATAAGTGACTAATATAACTAATTTTTGGAAATCTTTTTTTGATATATTAAGTGTTTGAAGATGTTAATCTTTCAAGAATATATATATAAATATATAATACAGAAAATTAAATAAATACACATGTTTCATGGCTATCCATGTTATAAGGATGGTAAACAATATTTTGCATTAAACTAATTACGTTGAATGACGCAGAAACTTTCGGTTAAAACATAATACGATATTAAAGAAATTAAAAATATTGTTTGTCACTCGAGAGAAATAGATTTGCCACGAAACACGTGTAGAGTATTTCTCTCTGATCTTATGTAATAATTAAATATTGCACTGTTTTGATCTTCTGAGAGCTTTGTGCCAGAGATTGCCGTCGATACAAAATATTGTTGATGCCGTCTGGAATCTCTGACATCGAGCGATATAAAAATTATCTATCGCACGAACTGCGTCCAATGATTTATACACCCAGGTAAGACCGGAGAATGCATCGACCGAAATGTAATGGATAAACCTACTTGGATGAGAATATTAATCCAAACAACTAGTAGACCTAACGATAATAATTAACCTCAAATATACAGAAAAGAAGGTCGAAGAGCACATCAACCTTCCTTGTCTTGATGAATTTAACAAGGATGATGATATTCGGTGGAATAATTTCAAGAAAATGGCAAACATTTGTGACTCTGCATGTCGAATCAAGTATTTATCTTGCGGATCCGAGTTGAAAATGGCTAGTGTAGGTCATTTCGAGGTTCTGAGGGTATAGTGTGAAAAAAAGGAAACCCTGAACAGAACTAAATGACCTTTCAAAAGGGGATGGGAATTGGAGAAATCTGAGATCGCTCGAGGATATGTCCTGGGACTCTAAAGACTATTAGTCTATCATTTAACAAGTAGCTCTCCTCCGCTGGCTGGTTAGGCTCCACATATCCCGTTACTACCTACTTGGCCCGTTAGCGATATTTGAAATAGGCTTAGAGGCGACAAGCATCCAAAGTGAGGTGACTCACTTCACTGCATCCACAGCTAGGGAGAGGGGGTAGATTGATTCATACCTCTCCTGCAGGCATTAGTGTGAAATAAACTTACATTGTCTTGAATCAGAGTTTGGGCTCCGTTCGCCAAGTCCATTGTCAGAGCCATTATCCATTCCACAATTCGAAACCCGAATTCATTAACTATGGCCCGCGAAACCAACTTGCTAAATATCACTCTACGGCAGTCGCCCGCTTAATAGGCATTTACTAATATTAAGAACCAGTTAGGATTGAACTCACTGAATTAGTAATGGTTTGTAAGACTTGGTTTCTAGTCATGGCCTTATAGTAGATGCTACGTATTATTAATTCTGTTTATGTGTGTTGCTTTAAAAGCGTCTGTCTCCTCAGAGACGACTCCAAATAGAGTATACTCGGTCGATGACCAAGTTTCGGTGCCTTTGCACATGTGAGCTTAGTGATCTCTGCAAGTTTCAAATCTGGTTGAGACTTCATTCCCACAAGTTTTCATGACCACCCACTTGACAGGATGCAAGTACAGTGAAAAGATACCTCGACCCTAATCATACACCTTAGAGTGTACTCCATTATACTCTCACTGGGGAAATTGTCCTGATGAATGGTTTTCCACACTCTCCGGTCATACCAGAATTCAAAATAGAGATCTTCAGCGTGTGGGTTAATCGCACCAACTATTACCGAACAGACAATACGTGCAGGTTTTGATCTATAAATTTTTTTCTACAAACATCTTCACTGCCTCACTTTATTTAACCGAACTTTTGATTTTACTGCCATTAAGTTGCCAGTCAAATCACCGAGTTTCGCTTACAAATTCGGAAGTGAAGATGCATAAATCATATACAGTCATTGCAGAGAAAAGCACCAGTTTTACTATCAATGTTATGCCCAGCAATGAAATCAAAAAACACTTTCTTTTTCAAATATTGATTGAATTTCATGAGGCATTTAACGAGTAACAGCTGTCCAATATCTTTCACGATCGCGTATTTGAGAATTTTAAAATAATTTATGGATCCCATTAAAGTGAACAGTAATCTTTCTTTAAATGGTTGATATAATGGTTGAATAACTGGCTGAGTGAATGTTTAGGTCAGGAGTGGTGAACCTTTTTGAGGACGGGTGATCAAATTGGCAATAATCTTTTAAAAAGACCCGTCGTGTACCCATGGGGATTTTTTTGTAGCAGATCATCATTTTTATTAGAAAGAGAAAAATGCTTGAAAGCATGCTTCAATGAGTCTGTTTAAACAATCGATAAATTAGATGGCAACTGAAAAATTAAACGTTGTTGATAAAAAAATTATATAGTCACGAACCAAAATTTTATCTCCTGCGTGACAATAGAATGTTTTTGCGTGACATATTGGGCGAGCGTGTCATAGGTTCGCCACTCCTAGTGAATGCATTTCTATCTTTTGTACAATTGTTCCTCGGTAATATTGTTTACTGAAAAGAACCTATTTTGGTACAAGGCCACGATAGTGTGAGCACCGAGTAAGGGTTGAACTTACAAGCAATGGCCGGCGAGTATAGTTTGCTAACAATCTCTCTACAGCAGGTACCCCTAAGTGGATACTGAAAAAGCGAGTTAAAACTGGTTCCAAGCAACTAAACTAAACAACAACAGCAACAACAACAACAAGAACAACCACAACAACGATTCTGGCTGCTGCAGGGTCAAAGTCCACTTTTGCTTCTATCTCGACTGAAGATGATCATTGAGATTTTTGTATAAATAACTCCGTTGGTATATAGCTTGTCGACTTAGCTCAGTCAGTAAGAGAGAAGCGTTGCCATCACTTGGTCATGATTTCAAACCACAGGAGGGGGTAATATCAATTTTGTATATCGATTTGGTTTAATGTGACGTGACCGACAAACAGTGAAGAGTTCACTCCCCTGAATTAGCTAAGGAATGTCCTTGTTCGTGTAACTGGAGTCCGACCCAAACAGTAGACTGGTAACCCAATCATTAAGATAAGGACCAATCATTAAGATGGCACCTACCCCCACCATCGCATGGAGTGGGTTGAAGAGTATTTTCTGATGTCATCGACAGAGACATAGGCATTGTTCGGAAAACCCACGCACACCTAGAGTTACATGACGTTATCGTTGGGCACACCGACTTCTTACACTACACCAACGACGAAGTGTCAGATTCTGTCGTTGAGGTGACAAATACACTGTATAGTCTATTTTATAAGGATTGGATTATCTCCCTTGATGTATCCTTCAAACTGTTCCTCTGATTGCAAACGTCAAGAGTAATGTGTAGAGGACAACTACAGTAGGTGGATAGGAATTAACTCCTGATGAGAAATTACATGTAACTCGCCATCACAGTCAATAAGTGAATAACTGCAGCGTCAAAATTTCAAGTCATATAAAAATTCATCAAAAGAGTAGATATAGTCAGAAAACATGCTATTTATGATGACATCACTGGCGCTTTCCATTGGATAATATCTGTATTTTGAATAATAGATTTTATTGATAAACCCATCAAAAAAGAGCCCTGGAAACACCCGAAAAGCTTCCCCCAAATTAAAATTAAAAAAATAATTTCAGAATGGGTTTAGTGGAGTTCTGATGGCTATTTTCAAGTCTGTAGACCGAACTGTTTGACCAGGAGTGCTGGAACACATAAACACATAAAGACACGCATTTAAAAAAGGGAAGAACCATTCAACACCTTTGGTGGCTATGGTTGTTCAACCATTGTGAATATTGCTCTGTTCTCTTGAAACAATAAAATAAAGTGATTATTGATTGCCAGTAGGACTTTCATTTCACCAAACTTGTAGACATTGTTAGTGAAATACATACATGTTGACTCTGTATGTATGGGACATAAAAAAGGAATAAAAACAGAGAAAGTGAGAAAGGGAAGAGAACATGAGAGAGGGAGGGAGAGAGAGACAGACAGGCAGAGACCGACAGACAGACAGACAGACAGAATGGTTTTCTATTGCCATTTTTCTGGGGGGAAAGGGGGCAAAATGATAACTTTTGTGGCAATCCTGTTACCAGTGAGCAAAGATTCAGTCTTTATATATGGAAACATTAGACTTGCACCATTATCCTTTATTGACCACAAGGTTCTAACTTTCACCCCCTTCGCACTGGAGGAAGAGGCCTGATCCGGGGTGGGTCAATGCCCCATTTGCCACCCTCCCCCCGGACGCCCATCCATATCGAAGAAATGCTTCGATTGTGTTTTGCTAGTGTATCGAAATTTGTGACAATTTTATCATGGAAATTCTGTCAAGCGGGGAATTTATAAAGAAAAAGAAGAAGAAGAAGAAGAAGAAGAAGAAGAAGAAGAAGAAGAAGAAAAAGAAGAAGAAGGAAAGGGAGAAAAAGAAGAAGAAAAAGAGGAAGTAGAAAGAAAAAAGAAAAAAAGAAGAAATAAAGCCGCACATTTTATTTTATGTGTTCTATGCTTTTGATTTCCTTTGTATGATGTTCCATATTTTCGAAAGAGTTGTTCTGTCTTTCTGGTTCACGAATCAAATTTCTATATCTTTACATTTTCTCATCTTATGCGCTTCCATATTGATAGATAGACGGCCATACCAATTTGTTCCGCATCAACATAAGCGAATACATAATATACAAGGCGAGAGTCGCCGAAGGGGATGACAGAGACTTAATGTCTTTCCATAGTGTACTTTATGAAAACCTCAGGCTATAAAACTTCTTTTGACTTACTGGACTTGTTATGGCTGTTAATCCGTTCAATATATATATATATATATATATATATATATATATATATTGTACTAGTTAATCCGTTCTGTCAAAAATTACAGCACATCGATATGTACATTGCATTTTATATAAGTCGACAATAGAGAATTGCTTTGCAGTGAGCTTTGAGAATTCTATTCTGTTGACTATAAACCGATATCCATAATTTTGGGTACGGTTTCTATTACATTTTAGTTATTTTTTTTATTGCTCTTTAAAATCAACATCTTCATTACGTTACCAGAACACAAGATTCTATTTTACTACGTCAGTTGTGTCCCTTGGCGTGACAGGAAACTAACAAACAAAAAAAAAATCAACACATTGTTAATAATTCATATGTGTGGACTGCAGACGATTTGAAGCTTTATCCCTTTTCGATTTTTTCCCTCTCTCCTTAAAACAGGACCAAATTAAGCCAGTTTAGGGACGGCGGTACATGATATAGATCAGAGCCAGCCCGAGGCATAAGCGAAATAAGCAGCAGCTTAGGGGATACAACAGAAGGTCCCAAAATCAAATTAGGGTCCCATAATGGCATGGGCCGGTCCTGTTATAAAGGGGCCCTCAATTTGGGGAATAAACATACATATTAAAACACATGCATGTTTTTTACTACCCGAGTAAATTTGTTTTCTATTTAAAATTCAGACAGATAATATAATAATTATGACTGACATTTCAGTAATATTTTTCAATTTGATCTCTTTGCAGCAGCAGGGACTTCAGTGTGAAATCCAGTACCTTCGTATGTCCTATATGCATCACACCCAGTCGTTCATCAAAGTTGAGGGCAGTTATTGCATGATAAAAATAAGGCAAGTGCAGAATTACGGACTCAGAATTTACTGCTTGCAAATATTTAGCGCAGGATCCTTGAAATCGCAGGACCCGTATAAAATGGTAAATTTTCTTCATAGTTAAACCGGCACTGCATCCGAATAAAGCGTAGGCTGCTTTCAACCCTGGAAGAACAAGTATTTTCCTGATCTTACTGCTACTACTAGAACAATAATGATTCCTGAAGATTACTGACCAATTCGTAAAAAGTGCATTGGCGTTGTCGTTTGCCTGATACAAAAATAAAGCACGACATATGTTTGTTTGTTTTTTCTTTTTTTATTGCAGATTGGTAGAGAAGGTTTCACGAATAAACTCGTTGATATTATATACTGGCGCCGTCATAAATTTCTGCTGCAGACTTTGTGTCGTACCAAGCTAAGCTCAGTAAATGACAGGATACACTCGGTCTAAAAAATGTAAGGAGGCTATCTTAGTGTTCATTCTAAATAGATCATGTTTTAGTGTTTTTATCTTCAACAATTTTTACACCAACACGCCATGTTTTTACTGGTCTTGAATTATGTAGCATTAATAACTCGCCCCTTTGCGGGATGTGGGCGAAAGGCCTTGCTTAGAATAACTAGGAGTGAAGAAAAAAGTCCTTAATTCAAAAAAGAGTACAATAACAACTATGTTTTTCTCGATTTTAGATACTCTTATCTATCGGTGATAATCTGGCATCTCAGCCTGGTTATCTCACCCTACGTATTCAAAACGACAAGAATCTGCAAAACGTGTTCCGTAAATAAAAGCTTTTCATTCCATTTCTACAGCACATGTACGTAACTTAATTTAACATGCCATCGTAACGTATATATTATTACTGTTTCCTGACCTCATTAAAGGCAATGTATGTAATCTTTCTCCTATGATGCACTGATACAAGACGTAAAGAAAACAGCCTATACATGTGGCATGTGCACATAATATATACTGCCACGATCGACCATTCCATCTCTTAGTGTTTAGGGCTGGAGATTGACAAAGAAGATTGGATGCTTGTGAGGATAACAATAGCATAAGCTGAAATAAGATCAATTCTTACCAATTGTTCCTGTGAATGGGTTTGTACTCGCTGCTCTGGCTTCAAAGCTGGACTTCAGTGCACAGAATCATGTACTTTCAGATTAGAATTCTATCTGACCAGGACTTCCTTTGATAGTTTTTCTAAAACATGTCATGACCTCACAGAGATTTTTGGAAATACGTATCTAATATCCAATATGTAACTTTTGAAAGATCTTCAAATTTGTTACTCATGACTTGTATATCTTGTTCAATGTTCTATGCACATTGTTTGGAAGGATAAGGGTTTTCGTAGAATTCTTGGTGGCAATCGGCTATTCGGTCTCTATCTGATATTGAAGATCCATTTCCTCCGAGCACACTAATTATTTGGCTTCTTCCTATACCAAGAGTTGTCTAAATAGTTTAGACGTCCTTACCTTTTTCCAAAAATGCTTCGGAAGACTGCTAGTGTGTATCTTCCGTTACCTATTCGTTTTTCACGAATAGTTTTGTTTAATTCTTTTGTGGGGGAATGCTTTAGATTTCTACGTTTTGCCTGAGTTTTTTTAATTTCTTCTGGGAATTGACTGATGGTTTATTTGCTCTTTGGCTTAAACATATTAGCGACTTCAATTAGAGAGGTAGTTATTTTGTTGTTGAGCACATTGGTGTTCTCTACTGCTTCGATGTTTTTCGATAAGAAGTTAGTTTAAAGATATATTTACCTTACTTTGGTAACCGGGGCAAAGTTTCGATCTTGTCCTGTCAAATTTAATTAAATATGGAGTGATAATGAGATTAACACTCTCACAACGAAAGCAATTCATGCACAATAGTTAGTAAAATATTTCATTAAAATTCAATTGCCTGTAGAATCTTCCGTAATTGAGAATAAACAATCATGCATTTGTGTGTGTTTTGTAGTTGAAGTCTTCATCTACAAAATAAAAAATGAATCCTTTCCCAAGCGGAAAAAATACGGGTAATTGAAGGGAGACCAGTGACTGTTGCAACTTTCAGCATTTTCGAAATGATTAATGACATTAAAATGAACTTTACATCATGCTTAGGGTTAAATTAGGGGATGAGTATCAGATTACATGGCTATCTTTCCATACTTCCATATAATTTTGGATTCTTGTGATTGCCATTTTGAAAAATCACCGTCATTACAGTAATAATAATAATTTTGCTTTGAGCCATTGAAAATTGAACCACCATAGCCAGTAAGGTGGTGAATGGTTCTATCTCTTTTTATATGAGCATGTATTTGTATACTTATATGTTTAAGCACTCCTGGCCATACAGTTTTGTCCACAAACTGGAAAAATTGACATCAGTACACCAATAAACCCTTTCTAAGAATAATTTTAAAAAAAAGAATATTATGAAAAAAGAAGGCTTTTTTTTAAATCTATTTTTTTTTACCTCTTTTCGGTTTTATTCTGACGGATTTTTTCGATAGAATCTAGAGTCTCCAGAATGTAGATGTTTCTTGACATTTTCTATTTTTTTTAAAGATGTTCCAGTAGAAACGCCTATGATGTCATAAATAGAATTTATTCTGACCATATCTATTCTTCGATAAAATTCTTTCACACAGCTTCAAATTTTGACGCTGCGGTTGTTCAATAATTGTCTATGATGGCGAGTATTAAATATAATTTCTTCAAAAACCATCCCAGGAAATTTGGTATTTTTCATCATCATCATCATCATCATCATCATCATCATCATCCTCATCATCATCAGTCTTTTAACATCCGTCGTTGGATATAGACCTTCCCCAGAATTCGCCACAATTCTCTATTATGGGTGTCGCAGAGCTAGTATTTTCTGAATCTGTCCAGTTCATCTCTCCATCTTGTGTTCTGTCGGCCTCAGTTTCTTATGTGATCTCTGGGTATCCATGTCGTGAGACGTGATGTCCATCGGTTGTCTTTCAATCTTGCAACATGGCCTGCCCATTGCCATTTGAGTTTTTCTAATAGTTTCTATAATGTCATGGACACCCGTTATGTAAAATAAACTTAGAGGAAATAGCACTCGTAATGTCGTCACACACTTCACCGTACCTGCAGTACTAAATACTGGATAATTCAAGTGATTTTGTAATTGAAATTATTTTTTCTATGATTAATGAATATTCCAGTAGATTATTTCAATTATTCTCTCTACTATTTATGATGTTAAAAGATATTTTGATACCATTGTATTCTTAGCTCGAGATTTGAAGAAGTTTTCTTTTGAATCTTTTCCATTCATTTAAATGAATGTTTTACTTTTTGCCTAAAAAAAAAAGAGATCTTGTTAAAGTATTACGCATAGTGTTATGTATTTTTTGTTGTGATTAAAGACAGTGTTCACGTCTGTTTGTACTTGACTAAACCAGACGCCCTTTGTTGATTATTAAAATCGATTTGATATTCATCTTGGCCACACCTAATCACGAATATGCAGTGATACGGTACAAGAATTGAACTGCTAAAATCTGATAAGAAAATCTCATAAAATCCACCTGTGTATTCATTTTACTCATGTTTGAAAGAAGGGGAAATTGTATTACATGATTTGAACAACAGCGATCTTAAAAGCGTGACTTGCTGACTCTAACGACCCTCGAGACTCCTTGAGAGGGTTCGTGAGGTCAAAACAATTTTCATTATGTACGTTTTTAATTTGATGAGGAACAGTGTGATCAAAGCAAATGATGTTTTAGGATATTTTGAGTATTTGGGTAGAAAGGTTCAGCCTCCAGCTTCCTAGATTCCGTTCTTGAATTTTTGCATACATCATCATCATCATCATCAGCAGCAGCAGCTATTATAAATCCATTGTTGGACAAAAGTCTTTCCCATCTCTTTCTATAACAACTGCGATTGCGCTAACCTATGTCATGTCTTATTGGCGATGTTTTTATCTGATACCACCGTCTTGTGTCAGGTCTTTCTTACTGTATTTTCCCGTCCCATGAGCATCAATCAGTTAATTCTTTGCTACATCTGTTGTCCTTTTTTTCTTGCTAAGTGACTAGCCAATCTCCATTTTATAGTTTGATGCTTTTTATAATATTCCTCACCCTGGTCTTCCCGGATCTATATTGATTTTTTTCTCACAAGCATTGCTCTTTCCAAAGCTCTCTGGGTGATTCAGAGTTGGTTGTCAGTTTTTTTTATCAGTTCCAATGTTTCGCATCCATACGTCCTAACTAGTATTATGTATTCATTGTATACATTACGTTTTAACCATGTTGGCCATATGTTTTTAAGTATGTCTCAATTCATACCAAATGTTTTCCAGCCAATCGTTATGCGTCGTTTTATCACGCTTCCTGACACGAGTGACCAACTCCACAGGAAATGAAATACCATGGACACTGAATACAGACATCCCCTGCATTTCGAGAGTCCGCTTTACGTCACTTAGCTTTTGCGAAAGATGTACATTAGCAAAACGAAGAAGAAATAACCATTAATTTGTATAGAAAATAATTAAATGATTATGGTTGAATTTCCGTACCAGTTGCATTTGAATCCTGTACAAGAAGCCAAGATTTTGGCTTATCTGACTTTTCTGCTACTTCCCACTCCCTGAAGTACCTTCATTCATTTTCTGCTGTAACAAACGAAATATTTTTGGTGGTAGGATAAAGTTTGGTGATAAAACAGCGATTTTGCAATTTTTGCTCCAAAACCTTGTCTTTTAAGATTTCGCACTCAATAAAGGGTGTCACAGAAAAATGTATACACATACATATATAGGGCTTATCTAGTTCTTACCTGGAAGTTAATCAAACCCTTCCATAATTCCAGGAATAAATGTTGCACAGAATCACCGTAGGTATCCTCAAATGGCCCACTCGATCAACCAACCAAGATGCTTTTCTCTTTGTGATTCTATGCATGTCTGTGGGCACCCCTGGACACATTTTTGGGGGTACAGTCTTTAAAATTTTCTTGAATACACAACTAGGCACCATCTGGAAACGTTTTCTTGTTTTTTTTCAAAAAAGTGCTGTTTTGGGTGTCTTTGGTCATTTCTGACCAACGATGCCCGAATCTCGTGCTGGTATTTTCTAAAGATAACTTTGGACTAAAGATCTATTTTTTTTCAGATAATTTTAGATAATTTAGTTGAAAATTTAAAAAAAAAGAAATGAAATGTGTACACATTATTCTGGAACACCCTGTATATATGTTATCTATTGGAAATAAGTAATAAAGCGATTCTCAATGACCAGGAATTATTGTAAGCGTAAGTGAATCGGGCTTATATATTATGTATGAGGGGGTACTCCAAAATAACCGGAATAGCATCATCGACATCAGCAAAACGTTTTCTTTTCGGGTCATGTTCCTTACAAGGAAAAAATGACATTAGGCGAGATCAAGTGGATCCCTAATGAGAAAACGAAGAATTAATTTTGCATTTCATGATCAAAGCTTAACGTTCGTTGGCACGAACTCAAAAACAGACCAAACACCAAAGATATCTCATCAACGGACCGACAGCGATCTCCATTGATTGTATGGCACACTATTTGAAGATTTTCTTTTTTCGACCTGTTGAAAGTCAGCCAGATCGTGACATTTGACAACTTTTGAAACGCAAATACCACTCAAACGCATATACTTTACTTAAAGCTCATTCCTTAAAAGTTTCTCGAAGCATTCCAACTGTCTTTCTTACCAATCACGACGAAAATCACCAAACGTGCTTGCAAACACCAGAAATAAAGGCACTGGAAACATATCAGTCAATACTGTATCATGGTACGTGGCAAACTTTCTTGTAAATACATCAATGATTATTTTGCTGTAGGGAAATATTACAATATTATAGAAATGCTTTATAAATAATTTAACAATAGATATGTATGGAAGTCAGGAAAGACATGACCGTCGGTGATCAGGAATTAAGGGGAATAGGGTCATAAAATGTGTAATATATCATTGCTAATGATTTTATTTAAGAAATGCATTGATAATTTCCGTATAGGAATGCATTGTAAATAATTTACTACTGAAATACATTTTACCATTGAAATGCATTGTAAATTATTTTACAACAGAAATTAATTTGTAATCTTATTGTAGGAATGTATTGTATTTTTTTTTTACAATAAAAAACATTGATAAGTTTACTATATAAATGCAATATAAATTATTTTATTGTAGAAATGCATTGGCAATTATGGTATGGAAATACATTGCAAATAATTTCACAACAGAAATACGTTGAAAATTTTATTGTAGAAATGCATTGTAGATTATTTTTTTCCAGAGAAATGCTTTGATACTTTCACTATAGAAAATCATTGGCAATTCTATCATAGAAATACATTGAAGATATGGAAAACATATTGTCGGTGCGCAGGATTTAGGGCCTGCGTTAAGAACAGAACAGGGTAATTATATGTATGTATATATAAGTAGTTATGCAACAGCGTGAGCTTAATGTGATCAGCATATTTTTTTCTTTGATTCTTCTCTTTTATGAAACTGATTTCTATACTTCTGAAAGCATTACACCGCCTTGCCACTTGCAATTTCTGTTTTTGCAACGAGCTTCCTCCAAGCAGTAATTGACCATTAGCCTCTCTACGACGTCATGTTTACGTCTGCGAATATTGAAGACTTCTAAGAAGTAATTGTGCTGCACGAATAGAACTAATGATCTTTGGACTTAATCTACACGCAGATTGAACAGGGGAAAGAAATCCATTTTTCCTATAAACGGAAAAACACAGAGATGGGGATGGGGGCATATACATATATATATCGGTTTTGTCATTTCTGTCTATATCTGTGTTCACATCTATTTCAGTCTATTCATTTATCTATCTGTCTATCTTTGTTTGTTACTATCTGTTTATATATCTACCAATCCATCTTCGTTTCTTTTTTCTGTCTATCTATCTATCTATCTATCTATCTATCTATCTTGCTAGCTAGCTATCTAGCTTTGTTTCTTCATCTATATATCTATATACCTTGCTTAATTTGTTATCTCTCTATCTTTTGCTTTACTTGTTCATCTATTTATCTATCTTTCTCAGTTTGTTTATCTATCTATCTATCTATCTATCTATCTATCTATCTATCTATCTATCTATCTATCTATCCTACTTAATTTGTTTATCTATCTCAATAATATGGGATCGATGCAGATGGCCTTTCTTCGTCCCTTACGATTCTGCTGATGAAACAAAGGAGTTTATCTTTCTCCCCCACTGTGATGAGGAGAAGAGGGAGGAGAGAGAGAGAGAGAGAGAGAGAGAGAGAGAGAGAGAGAGAGAGAGAGAGAGCGAAAGTAGGAAATGAGAGAAGGAGATGAAAGAGAGAGTGAGAAGGCGAAAGAAGGATGGGAGAGAGAAAAGAAAGGGAGAAATTGGGAGAGGGGAGAGATATTCGTTGAAAATGTCTACGAAAATACGATATTTCGGTCAAAATTCGAATTTTCTTTCAACGCCATTCTGCTTGAGGAAATTTCCGGTTGATTCGAAAAGGTTTAATGGATTGAAAACACCTTAAATTGAAAGAGAAAAAAAACAAATTCTTCTGGGAGGGCGGCGTTGCGAGTAAAAATGAAATTGAATACCTTCCATTCAGAATGAAATGTTTCTTCTTATCCAATACACAGAGAAGGGGGGGGGAAGAAGAGATGTTTTGAGAAAGAAGAGAGAGGCAAGTATACATTATAGAGAAAATACAATGAGAGAGAGAGAGAGAGAGAGAGAAGGAAAAAGTGAGAGGAAAGAAAGAGATAGATAAAGATGAGGGGGAGAATGAGAGAGAGAGAGAGAGAGACGAAGGATAGATAAGTACATAAAGAAAGAATATAGAGAGGGAAGAAAATATAGAGGGGAGAGAGTATAGAAAAGATACAGTACATGGTACAGTAGTCTTCCACAAATATTCCCCAAGTGTGACGGGTACATATCCAATGCGGGTATTATGTCTGTCCTGTTTCCACAACAGTGTGGCTAATCTGGTGATTTTATCTCCAGATTTTATTGGATATCAATCTTTTTAATGGTATATGAAAGGAAAAAAGTGAGGAGTATATATATATATATATATATATATATATATATATATATATATATATATATATATATATATATATATATATTAGTAAGCTGCAATAAAAGTATCATCATTGACTACCAAAAAGTTTCTGTCCAATTAATTTCATTTTTACTGCACGTCGATTTACACCACACTCCTTCATTACTACTTCAAAGTATTTTCCTAATAACACATCATTTCCAAATTTATATATATATATATATATATATATATATATATATATATATATATATATATATATATATATATATATGTATATATATATATATTGAATAATGTATATTTGGGCAGCCAGTTTCATTAAACACAGCAGATAGTTTTTGTCGATTCAACTTTTTTTTTCATTATGCTTCCTTGTTAGCGTATAAAATTTTTTTTCGGTGGGTTTCAAGAATGAAAGAACTGTTCAAAGGTCGCACTATACTTTTTCAAGCGCTTTCGACCGTCATAGGTCACTTTCAGGAAGGATTTCAAATTCTAATATTCATAGTGATATTGATTACAAGATTTTAATTATGATTGAGTAGACCATTGTGGCCTTTGCCTCTATTGAAATTGTTGCCTTTGGCAATGTTATCTCCAATGACAGCCCTATATAAGCCCTGTGCTCAAAGAGATTAAATGATGTGCAGTATAAAATAACCTCCATATACAATACAGTATGACGATACCTTATATAAAAAAACTACATTTGTCATGACACAGCCCTAAAAATGAATAAATAAAGCTGTATATGAAAATCATAGCTGAAAGGGAGGAGGTGTTTAATCAACACTGTGAGGGACTCGTATTAATATTACTGTTTTTTTTTAAATCCTCGAAACGGTTACGTGGTAAACAATTGATGATACCGATTCGATTTACTGACAGCGTATGATGTCCCAAGAAAAATAAAGTTCTCGAAATATATCTCGTCAGCTGCTCTACGGAAACTCATTGCTTTCACTGCTTCCAGTACTATGTACGAATTGTCCATTTTCCAAGCAATTGCTGAATAATATAAGTTTCAATTTGAAAACGATTCTAATCCAAATTACCCTGAATAGTATATGGTCATCTTATGGGATCTATAGCCATAGTAACTTAACAGGCGATTATTAACATTAACGAATACAAGATTGTTGAACGCAAATTGACAACAAATTAAATGAACTTTATTGTTAACAAGAAGGGGTACCTGGCGATGCCTCGAATCTTAGAACGCCAGAAAGCAAATGATATTTTACAGAGATTTTAATCAATCGGGACATCGCACTTCGAGAAGATTACCAATGACGAATTAAAAGTAAAGGTATAGTTTAGCATTATAGTTACATTGTAAATGACGCCCCCGTTTATAAAACTTTTCTAAAAAGGTTTAAGGGATTGTAAGCACATGAAATTGAATGAGAAAATTTTTCCCCAACAGTTTGAACTCTGTCCGGTTTTTGTATTTATCTTGTATCTAAACACTGATATATTGTGGCTTTCATTGACTTCTTTAGAATTAATAGTAGTTTTTATCATAAGAGCACGATGGCAGACCTTATGTAAATCGACGATATCTCTTCAAAATTCGATCTGAAAATGTGTGCTGTGAGTATTTTGAGACGTGTTGATTCCATTTTTTCCCTCTGTGATGCGTAGTTCCCTGCTCATAAGAGTACACTCTCAGAGAGACACACACACTTTATTACATTACAGTAAAAGCGGTCGGTCTTTATTTTCGAAACTGATCTTCAAGCAAAAAGGGTGAGTTTACAATTAAGTAAAGCTCCTCTTCAAATGCTTTTTTTCTCTTTCTTTTATTGAAACTGCGTAGAATGAAGGCTCTCCAATTTTGCAGCAAAGATGAAGCACCTTACCTTTCAATCGACAGACGACCATGGTGCAACTATGACGCTGATAGCGAATGCCAGTTCGTTACTAAGGTGACAGCAGTTGTTTATCGTTGTGAAGATGAAACGTGTGTTTATGTCATTCCATAATCAACATTGGACCGGTCTCTTGATAATCAAATAGAAATTTTATTATCGTCAAAGTCTCGTTGGGAAAGGAAGAATAAACTTGGACGAGATTTCCATTAATGGGCAATTTTAAACATCTCGAAATAATGAAATTTTCCATAAAATGGTAATGGCAGTGCAAACTAGAAGGCACTCAGTAGAGCGCATAACCCTGTCGATCCCATTTTCATTAAATACTCAATAAAAATCAATTCATATGTAGTTACTATTCCGGGGAAGTAACTGTAAAAGATTCCAGGATCCATCGAAATATCTAACCGACTCTCCCTTATCTTGTGGCCTATCCTTCTAGAGAAAATAATCGAAATTTATTGGGATCTTCTGGAGATTTTTTTATGGACGTATAATTGCGATGCAGGGTAGGTAACTGTAGAAAATTCCTGGATCCATCCCGTAATTTTACCGATTCTTCCTTATTTCATGGCTTCACCTTTTCAGAAATTTCCATTGAGATCCATGGAGAAGTATTTATACAGCCGTATAGCAACGATGCAAAAGTGAAGTATCTGTGAAAAAAAATGTCGATGTGTTTCAAATTTGATCAATTATCACCTATCCCATGTCCAACAAATCAATTAATTGTCATTGGAATTCAGTGAGAACTTTTGAAGGTATCGTGTGGACAGACCGACTGGCAGACGGACCGAAGTGAATGCATATACCTCTTCCAACTCAGTTGGCAGCGGTAAAAGATCTTATTCATTTTGTATTATGAAATTTCCCTAGCAAATGACTTCGTTGGAGACCTCTTGATCAATACACACTTCCTGTATATGAAAATATCCGAAGAACATTCAATTTACATCAAGGATATGAAGTAAATGTATCTGCCTGTAAATTTCTATTACATTCTTTTTTTGATCGCTGCATTTCATTCATCGATTTTTCAAGCTGTTTCCAATTGTAAATCGCATGCAGTAACTTTTTAACAAAATCTTTCATCTTGTTGAAACCTCGTGGTAAATTTTAAGGCTTACCAGTTTTTCTATCAATTTTGGTATGTTATCAAGTGATGGAATACGACTTCACAAAAGAGTCCCTGAAATCAGAACAAAAAAAATACAACATTTTACTGTAACAAAATGATTTATTCACTCGATATTTACAATAACTCCAGGATATGAGTCCGTTGAGAGATTTTGTTGGCGGTACATCAAATAAAAATGTTTTGTGGTTGGCAGTCATTAAAATATGGTAGAATAACCATGTGATTGCACGTTATCGATTTTTGTGTGTGTACCACAGTTTTATTTGTTTGAAGCGGATGGATAGAAATTGGAAGGTGAAATGTTCACAATTTCCGACGTGAAATGTGCTTTACAAATGCAGTCAAATGAAGCAAGTTAACAATTATCCAACGTGAAATGTAGTTTAATAATGGGTCGCGAAAAAACCTCAAACAAATGCATAATTATCCAACATCAATTGGAAAATGAACGGGATTTTTTTTCTTAAATAGTCGTACTTAACAGTTGATATTCTCAGTGACAGAATTGTAGATATCTTCTGACAATGTTTATTTTCTCGAGGGTGTGAAACACTGCTTATTCATTTGTGGTAGTTTTTTGTCCTTTTGGTTACCAAAAGAATTTTCTTCGAAGCATGTACTTTTTAGAGTCGGCATTTATCTTTATGTGATATCATTTCCTTTCTTCTTCGTTATTCTTATCTCTAACTACATTTTATAGCCGTGGTATTTGCATATGGTGTGATTGGGTCAATTTGCATAAACGCCCACACGTCGAACACTCACACACACAGCGAATTTTCATGAAGTTGCTCCTTCCGTTTTTGTGGGCGATTCACCACAATCTATCTATCTATCTATCTATCAAATGGAATAATATATTCCATTAATGGAAATAACATTCGGAAGATAGAACGGAATCTATCTAAAAAAATAAACCTGTATCCTTTCGATTACAGTAACGATCAAAACAACTATAATGAGGATACCAGTTTGAATAATAACGATGTTTTATTTTAGAAATTTAAAGGATGGACTCCATTTGCAATATCAAAGATATTCAAGCTAGGAAGCAGGGTTGCCAAATAGGAAATTGTTTCCAAATTTTTGAGTGTGGGAGTCGCTCCCAAATTAAAAAAAAAGAAAGGGAACATCTAAATCAGCTAGACAGGGCACCCAAATTCGAAATATAAAAAAAGCATTGAAATTTTCCACATTTGACTCGCAAACTCGATAAAATAGGAATAAAACATCATCTAAATAAGCAACCCTTCTAGGTTAAGGGACATTCAAGTTTAGAATTTCTGATAAGCACTATTATTTCTTGAGGATTGAAATCAGAGTGCGTCTGGGGTTAACAAGACCCCATTTAGCAGTAACAAACATCATAGTTTATTTACTCGCATTCACTGTTTCATTGGAATGATCCAGTCTCTATCGAAATAAGTTATTTTGAGTCGGGGATCTTCGATCTTGTATAAGTATTAATCACTTTCTATATAACTCACTTCTGAAAAAAAAAAAAAGTATCGATCGTAGGATACCTGACCCCCGTCTCCTAAATCGCACCCAGCGTTTTTAGAATAACTCAACCGATCCATAGAACCGGTTTGAATCGATTGGGAGGATTCTACTCTGGACCATTTAGAAACACAGACAGGCGGATTCACGTTTTTATACATACAGGCTTCCCCTTAAAATAACCATTCATTTCGGTGAAATGGAGGAGCTTAAATATCTGTTTCATTTGCGTTATTTGTATACATATTTCATACAAAATAAGCGTTTTCTTATATTGCTTTCAACAAAAGTTTTCTCTGAGCTATTCATGTGTGGAAATTAATGTGTGCAGAAAAGGTTAATTACCTAAAACTGATAAATAATATTCATACTTGAGTACGATAACAATATAATTATATACATTGAAAATAATCTCTTAGTCATCAGTTCATGTTGATCTGTGAATTGATAGGTATTATTGCAATTAATTCATTTCGAAATTGCCTCACATAAAAATAAGAAATACAATGTTGTTTTTAATGGAAAACCAAAATGAACAAAGTGTACAATAAAATCTGAATTAGATACTTCGTTGAAGGTAGTTATTCTTGCATTATATTAAAACATGTCAATACAGTTTTATTTGCTACAAGAAATACGCTTTGCCAAAATTATATTGAAACAATTTCAAGTTTATATTTGCACAAGCAATCAGTATGTGTATATCATTGTCTTAGGAAAATTTGTTTAGCATAAGATTTTTGCACAAACGAAAAATTAGAGGGGAAATTGCCTAAAACTCATTCGTGATGATTTGTAAATTTCTAAATGTTTCTTTTCCTTTCAGACCTTTTATTCCCAATGAATGTACAAGAGAGAATTTTCGTAGTTACAAGATAAAACACATGAAGTACGATCAAATTAGAGAAAAGTTTATGGGGAAATGTCACTGAACAGGTCGTAGAGACCTGGTTATACGTGACTGACATGACATAATTGAAAGAGTATCCAATGAATAGCCTTTTTGCTTTGAGATCTGTAGAAACACACAAATGGTCACAACGTAGAATCTAATAATTATACTTCAGCTCGTAAATTCTTCGTGAATTCATGGAAAATATATCCATTTTGTCCCATCAGGTATAAACACACACACACACACACACACACACACACACACACACACACAAGTATATATATAGCCTTACTGACCGTCCAGATCCCTAGCGCAGATGTACGATATCGTCCTCTGAGTCTGCCTCGTGGTACTGGATGGAATAACGGATAGTCTATAGCCACACTGAAAAGTTGTAATACAACGAAACAGCCGTCTGCGGATAACACAATAATAATTAACGCTCCTCTATTCAGGGTTGAGGATTCTTTAAGTGAGGTAACCCGTTCATTGTAAGCTTATGCAATGCTCTTCCATAGGAATAGAGCATACTGGTGGATGGGGAATTTAAGCTAAATAAATATATCGCTTAAATTCAGCCTTACTGACCGTCCAGTTCCCTAGTGCAGAGGTACGATATCGGCTTCTGGGTCTGGAGCGAAGGTTTCTATTTATCAGTCCAAGAGGGCTGAAAATTCAAACGTTTACTTCTTACAGTATTTACAAAAAAAAAATTTTGGTCTTGTGGCTGTTTTTATTGAGTGACCAAACTGACCTGTTCTCATTATTTCACGACATAGACGGTTATTTTCTGGACACACTATATAGATTAGTTCAGTTGACTTTTCACTCATTTTTATACTGAATGTAATTCTCTCCACTGATTGAAACTGGTGCAAAAATTCGATTTGGTCGATAGAAACTTGCACAAAATCACTTTTTTCACTCTTCCCGATGACTCACGTCACTAAAAATACGATTAGTGGGTAGACAGAACCCTGGGAGATTTCATCAAGATCGGGCCATGAAATAACAACAATAGTTGACCATTACAGTTCGAATCATTTCTTTTTTTTATATCTTAAAAAAAAAAGATTCAGTGTATTTTCTCACTATAGGAAATGTTCTCATAATTACCCGAAAGAATAAAACGAATGCTGTGTGCTTGTATTGAGTAAGTGGCTAGCGAGCTAGCCTCATAAGCAATTATTCCTTTAGTAAGTTCGATCCTCAATGAATGCCTTACACTTAGGGGCCTGTGATAGCCTAAACCAAAGCAGCGGTTCACAAGCTAGTCTCGAAGACCATTACCACTTTAGTGAGCTCGATCTTCACCGGATGCGTCACTCTTGTGATTTTGTGAAATACCAAGCCAAGCCAAGCCAAGCTAAGCTTAGTATATATCAAAGGACTCTCACAAGGAGTGGTCGTTAGCAAACTACGGCCTGTACGCCAAATCCGGTCCGTAGCTTCATTTCATCTGGCCCACCGATTGAATATATGATGCTGCACGCAAAAAAAATATATATTGCCTACTCCTGTAGATAAAAACATTGAAATAATTCAAAAATAAAATCTTTAGACAGTTATGTATGGTCATTGGTCTATTTTCAAATCGCTTTGGCCAGCAAAACATTAAACCATTTCGAATCTGGCCCCCGAGGTTTGCCGATTCCTGTCGTGGACCATAAACACTGTTGTGAGTTCGATTCTCACCGAGGGCTTCACTCTTGTGATCTTGTGAAAGACTAAGCAAAGTTTAGTAAATATCAAGGAAATAGTCGTTAATAAGGTAGTCTCGTAGACTATTACTATTCAAGTGAATTCGATTCTCATTTGGTGTCACACATAGGCTGAGCCAAGTAAGTATCGAAGGAACTTCATTGAGGAATAATGGTTAGAAAATTTATCTCGCTGACCCTTACTACTGCAGTGAGTACGATTCTTCTTGGGTACCCGACGCTTGTGGCCTTGTACCAGAATAAAGTTTGTCTAGTAAGTGACCGGAAAACAAATATGACTCCCACACGTCGAACCAGGTATCAAGTACCAAATTTTGGGGGCTGATTTATCAATATTTTCGATTGAGAGGCATTTTTTCGTATAGTAAGACAATTGCCCGGAATATAGAGACAAGTCAAAACTTACACGGTTACTTTTCTTACTTCGTAGTTATATATCAATTGATTTTCATTTGGTTTCCAGTAAGTATGGCATTGGCTGAGAATGGAGCTCGATTCATATTTTACACATCATGAATTTCATTCTGGAACTTACCCCATCTTGATAGCTTATGTGATTGAGAAGATATGGAACATTTAGTTAGTTTCAGGGACTTGGGAAAGTTTCAAACCAAAGTTTTGAGAAGATTGACGCTGAAAGTATACGAACAATAACTATTTCTAGTGATGAGGTCTCAGAAAAAAACTATGATGAATGATCAAACGTATTTAAGTAGTGAATCATTACTCCATTATATGACAACGTCTACTCTAAATCAACTTAATGTTTAATTTTGAATATATCGAGCATTTTATGAAATAAATCAATCCCACATTGGATATTGCATTAGATTATATTGTATTCTTGATTTGTATTATATATATATATATATATATATATATATATATATATATATATATATATATATATATATATATATATATATATATATATATATATATACTTCGATTATTGGGTTTAATTCACTCCAAATTTTTCCGTACTTTTCAACACTGCCCTGTTCAAAGTCTAAATACTATTTAATGTGTTTTCTCTCATATTATACTTAGTTGAATTCAAATGTACAGCAATACCTAAACCGTACTACATCAAAATCTGCACTAATCAACGTATTTTAATATTTTATATGACAACAAAATTATAACAACAATTAGAACCAGCAAACACTCATAGAGACCTCCGTCAATACTATCGTCACTAAAAACTGAATAAAAATCAGCTGATATAGAGTTCCAATGCAAGAGAGGTAACCGTGTAAGTTTTAATTTTTCCTTATATTTTAGATTATTGTCTTATTACAGGAAACTTTACCTTTCACTCGAAAATATTTCTAAATGAGTATTCAAATTTAACCAAGTGTTTTTTTTAGCTCATTTCACATCCTTCAACAAAATTACGTAGAAATTAATTCAGGGCTTTCGGGAATATCGCTGGGACAAATAAACAAACAAACATGAGTGAATACATATACCTCTTCCAAGTTCGTTGGCAGAGGTAGACAAAAAGTTTGACCGTTTCCTTTCAAGACAGACTGACGAAGGAGGGCGCCTCATTGACATCAGTTCTTGGAAATACAAAATCAACATCCTCGCCCGGACGACGGCACTTAATCCCATAATGCGACCAATTCTTTTATTTTTTTCTATAGCATCAAAAGTCTATCCGAAAACAAACTCCTTAGAGTCTGCAAATTCAACGTTACTTCAATTTCCCTACTTGCGCACCTGTGTGCTGTCTGCCAATAAACTTCTTGCAGGTGCACTTTCTCCATTCCTAAGACTCGCTCTGACCTGTTGTCAACTCGAATATAGATTGTAAAGCTAGATCTGCAGGGGAAAAGAGAGCTAAATATAGATGTCCTTCGATATAGTGTGGTTCACTACGGTGCGATTTCCGATATAAGGCAGGTAGTTTGAGGAGACCAACATTTTTGTTAATATCATTACTCACTTTTACAGAAAACCGTTGATAACAACAGAATTTCATTGTAAGACTAACTAAATATGCCTAAATTGTAAAATTTCTTCAATTTGCAATTTGTAATCAATATAATTACGTGGCGTTTTTACATAATAGTATCAATTTTACTTTCCTAATAATATCTGTGAATCATATCATAAATGATAAAATGTGTTTTTAAAAAGGTCAGATAGACTGAAAAGGAGCTAAATCGGGAGCTATGACCAAGAGGCAAACCATAGAAGCAACATGGACCAAAAAACAGCTAGATCTAGCCCCCAATGAGCTAATTTTGCAACCCTGAGTGAGAGACAACAACTCACTGTTTTGCTCCTTTAGGTTGATTTCAAAACTCTCCCAGCCTCCAGTAAAAGAAATCTCCTCAATCATGAGCATCCACTCCAACTTAACTAAGGAAGGGTTGGAGACGAATGGATACATTATCAGCGAGATGGAAATAGGATACCTACTCACTGTATATTTGTTACCAGTGTACAATAATACCATCTCTCTATATAGGTACATGGAGAGATTATAAGACAGCACAACAAATTAGAGAAATCCAAGATTTGCAGACGACACCGTCCTTTTTGCCGAGAACCTTCAGGACCTTCCACTAATGCTAGACAAACTGAACAAAGAAAACAAGAAACTTGGCTTTCACATAAAGTGCAGGAAAACAAAGGTCATGTGCATTAAACATATCGGATATAAAATCAAAACAATCAAAATCCAAAACGCAGAGCTGGGAAAGTAGACCAGTTCATCTACCAAGGACAATGAATCTCCATGGAATTCCCAAAAGAAAAGAAATCAAGGAAAGAATCACTAGAATGGTAAGCCTTCGGTAAGCAAAGCCCAACCTTCAAGAACAAAAAAATCCCATTAGTTTTAAAAAGAAGGGTACACAACCAGTGCATTCCCTCGATAGCCAACCATGGAGCTGAAACATGGAACTCAACTAAGAGACTGACCCTCAAGCTGAGAACAATGCAACGTGCTCATAAGAGAATCGCAAGACAGCATAATATATCAAGGAGAAATTAGGAGTCTGAGACATCATAGAATCCATTAAGAAACTCAAATGGCAATGGGTTGGTCTTGTTGCAAGAATGGCAGACAATCAATGAACATCACGAATCAGGAAATGGATCCCCAGAAATCAAATCTGGAACCGAAGCCGGCAGAATATGAGATGGGGATACAAACTGGACAGGTTAAGAAAGTATTGGCTCCGCACCACCCACGATAGAGATCTGACGAATCTTGGGGAAAGTCTATGTCCGATGATGAAGCAGTCAAGATTCACTTTAGTTAAACAAGTTAAATAAAAATTTGAAAAAAAGATTTTGGCATTTCTAGTCCAATAGATCTTCCTTGAAGTAACCAAGTATGTCGAGACCTCACTCAAAGTTAACCATTACAGTTACATTGTTAATAAAAACCCCTTCGTAAAATCTACAATTTTTTCCCTAAAAACTAACAAATTCCTGGAAGGTTTTTGAGCCCAATGAGTCAAAAGCACAACAAATTACTGTCATTCTTATTTTATTTAGTTAATCAAACTATATAGTTAACTAGAGCAAATCTTACCCATTTAAGCTTCATAGAATGAAATGAATTTTGATCTTTCTTTGCTAAATGCAATAGAAAAATGTACACTCGTTCATAAAGTGTACATTTTAATATTTCCTGCACAGATCCCCGGGGATATCAAAAGTGTTTTATTTGGTACCGATATTAAAATTTTTTGTTTGGGATACACTCATTTTGAAATGATCACGCCTACGATATTTACATGAGATGAGATTTAAACAAGATAATGTTTACATAAGATAATGTTTACATAAGATAGGATTTATATAAGATGAGAATTACGTAAGATAGGATTTAGATGAGATAAGATTAAGATAAGATAAGATTTACATGCCATAAGATTTACATTAGACAAGATTTACATAAGATACAGCCCCGGGAAAGGCGATAAATGAAAATGATCAGATTGCTTAGATTAGAGGATCGCCTGTGTTAATAGAAGAAATAGATTTTAAAACTCCAAGTTGGAGATGTCTTTGCCCACCGCCCCCGTAACAAAAACAAGAACAAGAGCAATCCTCAACTAATTTAAGTAAGGTTTTCAATGTTTGTTTATTGCATCACTTTAAACCAAACATATGTGTATGTGTGTGTGTGTGTGTTTGTGTGTGTGTGTGTGTTTGTGTGTGTGTGTGTGTGTATGTGTGTGTGCTATTAAGAGAGGGATGATTATAAATTACCTTATTTTACACAGAAACATATATAAATATATATAGATGATCTCCTGTCGTTACTCGGTTAATGTATCACTTAGCCAAGACAACGTACAATAAACAATTGAAGAAAATGGAGCTGCCACAGGAATTGAACCTGCAACTACCCTATCGATTGTTGGTTCGATTCCTGCAGCAGCCCAATTTTCTTTAATTGTTTATTCTATTTACGTTGTCTAGGCCAAATGCTACATTCACCGTGTAATAACGGTTGATCATTTCAAATTAGAGTTCTTATACAATATACCAAAATTTAAAATTATATATGTTTCGCTGTATTACAACTCTTCAGTGTGGCTATAGACTGTCCATTATCCCACCCAGAGGCTGGTATCTTACCTCTATCCTACACAGAACTGGACGGTCAGTAAAGTTGAATCTAAACGATATATTTACTCACGCATGAATTCTCCATCCACCAGAGTGCTCTATTCCTAAGTTGGAAGAGCATTGCAAAAGCTTATAATGAATGAGTTACCTCACTTGAAGAGTGCTCAATCCTGAATAAGAGAGCAAATGAACGAAACATCAGCAAATGGGCAATTTATACTCGAAAGAATGTAATAATTATAAAGATATTGCATAAGGAACGTATTGCAAGGCACGACGCTCATTTCTTTCTTTATTTACACGATCTAAAGCCGCTCAGTTTTCTGTCAAATAAAACAGGTGCCGAGCAATGTTCCTAATAAAATGTCTTTGTGATTATCGTATATATATATTTATATTGTTGCAAGAATGAAAGACAACCGATGGACATCATGACTCACAACATGGATCCCTAGAGATCACATGAGAAACCGAGGCCGAGAGAACACAAGATGGAGAGATGAACTAGACTAATTCAGGAAATACGGGCTCCGTGACGCCCATGATAGAGAATTGTGGTGAATCCTGGGAAAGGTCTATGTTCAACGATGGATGTTAAAAGACTGATGATGATGATGATATATATATATATATATATATATATATATATATATAAAATTACTACTTGGTGATCTTACCAACTGAGTTAAACCGACAAGTCTTATATATCTACGAATTCATTTATCATATGTGCAATAAAAAGTCGTAGTATTCATCTTCAGTCGGAATAAAAGTTGCAGCGGAGTTTGACCCTGCAGCAGCCAGTCTTGTGCTCTTTCCCCTTTTTTTCTCTCTCTCTCCCCTATCTCTCCCCCCTCTCTCTGTCTGTCTCATTCTGTCTCTTCAGTTATTACTGAGTTAGGATCAATAAGTACGTAGCTGGATGCAGTAATTAAACTGTTATGTATATAAGTGTCTCTATTGAAAAGATCAAACTAATATGATGCAAACTATCAAAATATTTTTTAGAAGAAGTGCGAAATAGTCGATGTGCAATCATCACTTAGTAAAACAAAGATGATGTAGAAATTTGGAAGGAGATGAATGATAGAATGATTATAGATATGAGCCACGCTCCTGAGGCCGAAGTGATCAAAGCGACGACCATGAAAGACGTATATCCTAGGTGTAGAATACCAGTTAAAATCTTACCGGAGGGTACTTCATTTCCGATCTTCAGTCTGTTTGCTGTAGAGATCGGAGATTATCGACCCAGAGTGTTGCAATGATTAGATGGAGCAAAAGTAGTAATAAAGTTATAGGAATAATGAAGATTGTATCGACCCAGACTGTTTACATAAAAAGCTGAAATGATAGCATATAGTAAAACGAGAAATGAATTAATAGTGTTATGTGTAACTCACATAAATGAATCACCGCACCAGAACTATTAATCTAAAAAATATATGTATGAAATTATTTAAAAAAGGTACCTAAAATCATCTTTAAAAAAATAGATCTTTTATCTGGCATAATCTAGAAAATACCCGCATGACATTTGGGCATTGTTGGTCCAAAGTAACCATAGATACCAAGAAAAGAACTTTTCTTGAAAAAAACAAAATTTCTTTTTAGATGGTTCTTAATGATGTTCTAATGCAAAAATACAAGGTTGTAGCCTGCGAAATATGACAAGCTGCGCCTGGAGACATTCACAAATACTCACAAACACACAGACTCTAAACGAGCGACGAATCAGTAACCCACTTGGTTAGAGTACTGTGATGAATTGCAGCAATAGTTAGTTTGAGGGAAACTAGATTAATGTAATCTCGACTGCGCTATGGGTCAAACTACTTTGCTTCGTTAAAATCTGAAAGGTAAGAAAAAAGACAAAAAACAGAATTCAATTCTACATATGATATCATTATAAGTTTAATGAATACAAAGAAAGTCGTAAAAAGATACCAAAAGATTCCCTTTCAAGTGCTGAGTCACTGATGAGTGGAACAATCTTCCAGATGTTATTGTGCAAACACCGAGCCTGAACGCATTCAAAAATCCTCTGGACTGATCGTGGGAGTAAAAAAGAATTATTTACGACTTCGATGTAGATCTCTATGCCATATCATCTGATTGCAGATCAAGGTACGAAATGATCAACATGTGTTCGAACCTAGTACAAGAGGCCTTCACTAAGGAATCATTCCAGATTATTATTATTATCATCATCATCATCAACATTATTATTATTATTATCATTATCATTATTATTATTATCATTATTATTATTATTATTATTATTATTATTATTATTATTATTATTATTATTATTATTCCAAAACTACGTTTCAACACCTTTATTAGTAGTTCCTGTAATAAATGAATCAACTGAGTTCAGAGAGTGAACTTGTCATCAGCCGTCACTGGTTTTTGGTTAGGTCATTGTCATTTTTGTCAAAACTCAATAGTTGGAGTTTGACAATGATTTTGATGAAAATTGTTTAAATTATTCTGTTTGTTATATATCAGGTAACCAAAAAAGTTCGTGTGGTTTTGATGTTTTTTAATATCATCTTCGTCATCTATCCGACTCTGAGAGACTGCAAAACTGAACTTGGAGACTCTTCACAATCGACAAATTCGGACAGATTTACTGTAAACATACAGCTTCATTAATGACGTTTACATACTGGACTTCAACTGACAATGGTTAAAATGTTCATGAAAAACAATACAGTCCCCATCACTTGCCCCTGTAACACAAGGATATAGCAAGAAGTTTCACGCACAAGAATCAATAGAAGTTCAACACCCCCTCTCCTCTAGAATTACCAGTCTGCAGAACAGTCTCAGTGCGAAAACAGCCACTCCCAAAAGTAATCTAAAAAATGACATTGGCCACAATGTGTTATCTATGAATTCAGTTGTTGATTATCCCAAAATCTGTCAACGAACCGACGATTAAAAATCACCAAAAAGCAAAGGAACCCTATCTGCCAATTGGTATGATAATCCCCTTTTTTTTGCTGGGCTTAAACCTCCTAGGAAGAAAAGGTGATGGAAGAAGTAATAGAAATGAAGGTTCATCTAGCAATTTTGCAAGCGTTTTGATATTTGCACATTGAAAATCGGCTTCGTTTAAAGCGAATATCATAATAAAAATATCATTGTCTCACACCCACTCTTTTTTGAAGTGAAGTGTAAATAAACGTCGTCAAGTGTGGATTCCCAGCATCACAAGAGATTATTATTATTATTATTATTATTATTATTATTATTATTATTATTATTATTATTATTATTATTATTTCTATGCCAGTAACCTCAGCAATTTCATTACCATGTCTCCTGTTTACAAAAGCTTCGTATCCGTGTAACAATTGTCCAGCCAAGAAACAACGTCGCTTCTCGATAGGAAGAAGGAAAAGGTTAAAAAAAAGGGGGGGGGGAAGAAGAAGAAGAAGTAAAGAAAAAGGGAAAGTGAAACAAAAAAAGAAAAAAAGAAAAAAAGAACAGAAAGAAGAAGTAAAGAAAAAAGGAAGGTGAAGGCGAAAAGAGAAAAAAAGAGACAGAAAGAAGAGAAAACTTAGGCAAGAAAGAGAAAGAAAGATAATTAAGTGAAAAGGGTTAAACAATAGGAAGAGAGGAAGAACGAGACGAAGAAAATAGAAAAGAAAACAACGCGCGAGAAGAAGTTGAAGAAGAAGAAGAAAAGAATGCAAAGAAGTAGAAAAGGAGAAAGCAAAAGAGAAGATTAAAGAAAGTGAGAAAGAAGCCAGAAAAGAAAGGAAGGCAAATGCGAAGAAGAAGAAAAATGGTGAGAAAGAAAAAAGTGACATAAAAAAGAAAAGTGACAGAAAGAATTGAACGATCGTAAATACGGATGCATCAATAAATACGCTGCTTCTATTACTGTCGATGCAGTGATAGAGATCGTTGCCGGGCGGGACTACTTACATCATCACTGACGTCATCACTGACGTCATCAGCCACGTGCAACAGACCGGAAGGTATTAGATACCGCTTCATAGAACCAATGCTGGCAAAAATGTTCCCAAAGGATAAGTGATGCGTGAGCTCTTCACTGCTCCGAAATGGTCTATTGAAAGCTAGTGATATATCGACGATTATTTGCTCACGGTGAACCATCGACAATCGATGTCAGCAACTGGCCCTTCCACAGACGTCGCCGGTGCAAAGAACTAATTGTCTAATTACTGGTGAGCTGAAATATGGAATCTAAACAAACTAAGAACCATTGCAATGTGTGTACCATAATAACCCTTATAAGGGGTTAAGAATGGAAGAATGTATAGATAGATAAACAAAAAGAAAATTGATTTTTGATTGATCAAATTATTTTGAAATAACCAAATTAAAAAGTATTGTGCGTGTATAATAGAAAATTATACTGCGTATAAAATGAAAATTGTGAAATAGAAAATGATAAGCGATTGGGGTAATAATGAACAAATGATATTGTTTAGTATAAGTTGTCCTTGAGATCAGGAATATATAGGTTTTAATCATAAACAATATTGGAAATTTTGGAATTGAAATATAAAAGTAAACAAATTGTGTTAAAAAAATGAATGAATCAACTTGGTTTACGTGATGGTTGAGAAGATCACGTGACCTGTTGCCACATAGCTCTATGATGCCATATTGTAAAGATCTGTGTTATTTAAATCAAATAGATATGAATATAGGGAATAAAGACTTATGAGTGAGTATTCCACCGAACCTTTTCATACGGTGTGTGCCGTCTTGGCCCCCCCCCCGTTGAGTGAAACCAGAGCTCAGAACAGGGAACTGTGACCTCCCGTGTCAAGTATGTAACTATTGATAGCAGTAAATTTAGCTGTGATAAGCAACTGAACATTGCATGACAAGTCATAGATACGCAAGCATGACCCGCAGACGAATGATGTACAAATTATGAAACAACTCCCGTTTCTTTGAAATTAACAATCATCGGCAGTGCACTGTAAAATGCTAAATGAATAAAAATGCTATCAACTTAATATGATTTGGGATCCATTCTTCTTTATTCCATCCGTTATGAAACGACTTTCTTCATAGGTCCATTGATGTAGAGACCCCAGTGGCCAACAGAAGAATATCGAATTACCGATTCATTAACAGTGAAGAGATGAAGTACACTCAATCTTAATACTTGCATCATCATCGTCCTCAACTAACCCCTGACAACGTAAATTGTGTACAAGATAGAGCCATGCTCAACATCACATGGGGATATCACTAGACAGAACCAAATTATAGAGAAGAAACAAGAGTCAGAGATATCATTGGAAAACTCAAATGTCAATGGGCTGGTCATGTTGCAAGAATTTTAGACAAACGCTAAACATTACGACTCGCAACATGGATCCCCAAAGATCATATGCAGAATTGTGACAGGCAGAAAATAAGATGATGTGACGATCTATACAGGTTCAGGAGATAGTGGCACCACGACGCCCGAAATGGAGAGATCTGGAGACTAGTCAAACAATGGATGTTGAAAGGCTGTTGCTGTTGCTGCTGCTGCTAGAAACATTGCCCAAGATACATCGTGATAATCAAGAAACGGGGCTAGGAGCCATGAGTGAGCACAAACTAGTGAACTTTAGTAGCTACATGGTGTGCAGAATTTGCATGTTGTACTCAAGTTTAATTGCTAAATGCTGATGTCACCCTCTGCCTTAACAGTCTTCCAAGAAGCATGAATCCAATGTTTTCTATATCCTGTTTAACAGTGATATCGAATATAGTCTTGTAACTGGTCTGAAGGCCTTGCCCTTCAGTGATAGTTAGAAATCTAGTTTATATCTAATTCTGCGTAGTGGGTTCGATCCTCACTGGAAGACCCATGCTTGAGACTTTGTTTTTGAACTGAGCTGAGCTTAGTAAATAAATAATATTGTAACATCTACTCTCCCTCCCCCTTGTGGCTGGGATTAGTCATGTGCTTTTCTTCGGGCAAGTGAGGGTACAAAATTGAAACAGTTCTAATCCCTGGAAACTCTAACTCTAGATCAGTACCCCCATTGCCCAAAAAGAAGAGAGACATATTTGAGTCACAGACCGCGGAGAACTGGAAATCTTTACAACTCCTCACACGTACGCATGTACGGATCAACATCAATTCTTAAATTCAAAATAGACTTGAAACTGCTCGTATTTGACTGTTGAACTTTTCAAAGAATAGCATAAAAAAGTAATGGAATTCCTCGATGAATTTGAATGAAATAAATAAACAAACGGTGCAAGGGAGATGATCTTAATGAGAAATTATCTCCCTTGAAAATGATATTCTATACTCTTCATATGATTTCAAGAGTTAAATTCGAACTTGTGTCACATTTTCTCTCATGAGGAGGCAGATAAATCTCAACACTTCTTGAAACTGGTATACAACTCTGCTAATATATAGCAGGTATTGTGCAAAAAATATGTTTAGGACAAAGACACAACGATCAAAATCTACGTCGGACAACGAATTTACATGAAAACCACAAAAGAAGAAATCAGGCGAAGAATCACTCTAGGTTGGCAGGTTTTCAGTATTCAAGAACAAAAAGATCCCTTTAGTTTTGAAAAGGAAGACCTACAACCAAAGCTCCCTTCCTCTACGGAGCTGAAACCTAGAATCTAACAGAAAGATTGGCTGTCGAGCCAAAAGCTATGCAACGTATTCAAGAGAGGACCATGCTAAACATAACATAGAAAAATCATAAGGCAGCACAGTATATCAGAGAAAAAAGACATAGATATAGAATTACTAGAAAACTAAAATGGTAATGGGCAGGCCATGTTGCAAAAATGATAGATAACAGCTGGACATCACGACTCATAATGAGGATCATCAGAGATCATGTACAGAATTGCAACTGACAGAAAATAAGGTGGTTAGACGTTTTAGACGGGTTCAGGATATATCGGCTCCGTGACGCCTGCGATAGAGAGATCTAGGGGAAGGTATACGTCGAACGACGAACGTTATAAGTAGATGATGATGACTTATCGTGAGTGATGCTAAACTGATTTCTCCCAGTTAATCCAATATTGCACTTGTCTCCATGCCCAGATCAGTATTGACGTCATTGTCGTCTACTTTCTCTGCGATAACATAAGCCTTGTAAACGGTGGACAAGAAGTAACGACGTATTTATATCTCCTTTTTTTTATATTGCCACTATTATTTTCTTATGGAATTTGGAAAAAAAAAGAAATGGAAAAAAAGGTGTGTAAATCCTACCTGTTGCACAACTGCGGTATTTCAGATAGATAGATTATCATGATGTCTAATAAAATACTGGTTTCACTTTATCAACTAGCCCATGACCCGTCGCTTCGCTGATGGTTATCATGTGTACAAGAACAAGCTTGGCTGCTACTGATACTATAAGTGTGACACATATAGTAAAAAAGTAGAGGACAGAATAGAAAGTTGAAGAGATTATTAAGAAAGAAGGAAGGGAAAGGAGCTGATGGCTGCTCATGACACAGACAGGCACGGCTCTTATTATTCAGTAAACTTTTGGTTTAACGGACTAATAGGGTCGGATGGTTGTCCGTCAATTGTGAATGTCTGTTAAATCAAATGTTACATTAGGGAGAGCAGTTTGTTTTTTTCACCTGTTTTTACCCTTTTCAAATTCAAAATTGATTTAACGTCACTTCCTTTTCAACTGTGTACCGTCCGGTAATTGTGAATGCCCGTTAAATGAAAAGGTTTCAACAAGAAAAGGTTTTTTAAAAACCTATTTCAACTCTTTTAAAATTCAAAATCGATTTGACGTCAATTCTTTTTCAACTAAATGAAAAATGAATTAAAAATTGGTTATAACAGTCTTATGATTATTGAAAAACATTCAAAAGTTTTGTTTCATTTTTGGATGTAAAACTTTGACAAATTGGTAAGTCTTTTCGAGAATGAAAGTTACGATAAGAGTAAACATTGAATCAGAAAATTGATGGTGTAAAATATTGTTTAACAAAAATAAATACGTGGGGAGAAACTATAAGGCTAAACCGGGCACTTATTTTCCGACATTCCCAAGAAAATTCCGCTTACATGAATCATCTTAACTCTTTTGAGCTCAGGTAATGTAATAATTTAAAAGAACATTTCTAATATCTTAATCATAACCAATTAGGATATTGGTGCTATACAATCTTACAATATGTGAGCAGCCATCACATCAAGTATCTAAAAATATCAAGATTTTTCCAACCTTAAAAGGCTTGACTGTAAATATTTGAGTTATTCCCCATGAATAGTGTCAATGATATATTTGAGTTAATTTCCATGAGGGGAATATTCTAGGAAAGAATATAAATATATATATATATATATATATATATATATATATATATATATATATATATATATATATATATATATATATATATATATATATTCATATATATGTGTGTGTGTATGTGTGTGCGTGTATATATATATATATATATATACATATATATATATATATATATATATATATATATATATGTGTGTGTGTATGTGTGTGCGTGTATATATATATATATATACATATATATATATATATATATATATATATATATACATATATATATATATATATATATTCCCAGGGATAACCGGGGGAAATTAATTAAAATATAACAACACAGGAAAAACAAATGACATTTTATAGTTTTCATAAAATTAAATGTCTGTTTCCACAAACTCCCATGTCAAGTTTAGCATTGTAATTACATTGTAAAAAGACCCCAAAGCTTAGGAATTAATTGTTCTCAAAAATGAAAGATTATCGGAACAAACAAAGGTCATATGATTGAAACACAAAAAATTATTGGCAAAAATCATTTTATTCCAAATTTCACCAAATATTTGACTGAAACAATTTTTTCGCATAGGTTTCTCCGGCAATGTGTGCGGGCCTGCTCGGGTGGTTTGTATCCGACAAGAGAAAACATATGCAAAAGTATTGGAATACCATCAAAAATGTCTTCGTGTCCTCTCGGTTAAACTAGTTTTAGGGTCAGAGGTTTATATTGTGTAAGAAAAATTCATTAAAAACATGTTTTTTTTTACTGTGTTGTTAAATCTTAAGTTATTTCCTCCCGGGCAACACCGAGAATCCTTGATAGTATTGAAATAGATTGAGATTATCTTGATATATTATGGAAAAAAATCATAGGTAAAAATATTGAAATGATATATTTTTTTTAAAAGTGGACATTAACATAGTTCAATTGGCTAGAAATGATTATAAATGACCCCTGATAACCTCGAATGACCTCTGGGTTCAACTTCACAGAGCCCCTGAATTTTGCTGAAAAAAAATGCGTCCCTGTGCCAAAAGTCAGTTTTCTAGGGACAAAATCATAGCCTACATATGCTTCAATTGGCTAGAAATGACCAGATATGATCTCTGCTAACCCCGAAAGATACCCTAAGTCAAACCTGCATAGCCCATGTCGTCTGCTATGAGAGGATGTACCCCTATGCCAAAATTCAACTCCTTAGATGCAAATTTACCTCCTATTTATGTCTGACAGGATGTCAGGGTCCACTTTAGCATTATAACTATATTGTAAATAGGACTCCAATGTAAAAAAAAAAACTTCTAAAAAAATCACCCATCGTCATTCGCAGTTAAGATGTACATTTATACAAAATTTCGGCTTCCTACAAACAGAATTATGGCATAGAAAGTAAGAGACAAATAGACAGATTTTGATATATATATATATATATATATATATATATATTTATATATATATATATATATATTCATATATATATATATATATTTATATATATATATATATATTTATATATATATATATATATTCATATATATATATATATATGTATATATATATATATATATATATATATATATAAGTATGTATATATATATATATATATACGTGTGTGTGTGTGTGTGTGTTGAGAAGTACATCGTGTGTGTGTGCGTGTGTGCACGTGCATGTGAATTGAATGCCTTGACGCATTTTATAAAAATATCTATATGTGTGATGTTTTACGCCAGATCAATTTCGTCTGGGGGTTTAATAAGAAGTAACTTAAATTGGAGCCATGTAAAAGTGAATCGAACAATAAATATGGTCAGAATAAATTCTTTTTATGACATCACCGGCGTTTTAAACTAAAAAAGTGTCTAAAATAGAGTAAAAAAAGTCTAGAAATATGTTCATTGCGTAGAAACGTGATGTTTTTTTTATGAATCCGTCAAAATAAGGCCCCCCAAAATTGAAATAGCCCCCCTCCCCCTGAAAAAGATTTTTTGAAAGGAGTATTGATGCTCTTTAACAAGGGAGTACTGATGCCCAATTTCAAATCTGTAGACAAAATTGTATAGCCAAGAGCGCTGGAACACATAAACAAAGACATTCACATATTTGATGGTTGTTCAATCCTCCAAGTTGAAGAGTCCATTGTTTCAAATGTGGAGTAGGAGATATTTTTATGAAAAAAATTGTCACATTTAAATGGAAGCGTTGCTTGTTATGGACAGCGATACATAAAAATCACATCACTATTATACTAGATGATTTTTTTTTCAAACATCTTGTAGAAAATAATGTTTCAACTTTTTCTTTTCAGACTAATTTATCTGTGAAAGAAATACAATTATAAAAATTGCGCAAAGATAAAAGACAACATATTCAAATGTAGGTACAGAAATAAGTCTGCAGTTTAATGGTGCGTAGATATCAATATCCTAGACTACAAACATATACACATGATTTAGTAAAGATTTTTCAATGGTTCATTACAGATTGCACTTTCTGTTTCACTTGAAAGAGATTTTTAAGAGAAACCTAATATACAATCTATGATGAACCATTGAAAGAAATTCATGTTATAACCGCTTTACCGATGGTATGAAGCACTATTTGGGAAAAAATCTATTCAATATCTGTACACACGTTTGTCGTATATCTATTACAGTTCTAATATACACACACACACACACACACACACACATATATATATATATATATATATATATATATATATATATATATATATATATATATGTATAGTTATAAATTGTGTTATATTATATTGAAACTATAATGATTGTAAATCGTGTTATATGATATTGGGACTATATCTAAAATGATCTTCCGTTATTACACGGTGGTCATACTATTTGGCCTTGACAACGTAAAAAGAATAAGTAATTAAAGAAAATGGTGCAGCAGCAAGAATCAAATTTGTTCCACTTTCTTTAATTGCTTATTCTCTTTACGTTGTTTAGGCTGAATGATACATTCATCGTGTAATAGCAGGAGACCATTTCAAATGTAGTTCCAACATAATATAACACGATTCATAATCATTCTGTCGGATCATATATTCATTCCATAATAACACACACATGCACACACAGAGGCAGATAGACAGACAGACACACACGCACACACACACAAACACACACACATATGTACACACATATATATGTATGTTCTGATTCATCTTTGTCAATCATTCATTATCTTTTGGCCGACCCACTAAAAAATCAAAATATCCCCTCTCCAAACATTATTATTGATTTTGATTAATAACCTTCACTTATTCTCAGCATGTTGAGTTGGGAAAAATAAGGTCTCTAAAAAGCTTGAAGAAAAAAAACATCGATCTTTTTTAAATTTCAAAATGTATTTTGATATTTGTAAAATATATATTTGCTTTCTCTTTTGTTTCCTCTTGAAATCGCTTTGAAGCCTTTCTTTCTCCCCTGCAGAATTTATTCTCGGCTTGGCAAATGCTAGAACTGCTCATAAAAACCTGTGATTTGAGCAAAGATACTGAAGGCCATTTATTTCTATCTAATAACAAACGCAAGAGTAAATGTTGAGTCAGGAACTTTTCAGGTTATTATTTCATGTCGTGCGAAATTACTTTATTAAAACCAGTAAAATGTATAAATAGCTACAGCATGAGCAATTTTAAATGATTTTATCATATTTTGTTTTGAATTTTGAGATGAAATATCTTCAACCTTTATGAAATTTCTTTGTGAACGCCAACTATAACAGTTGGAGTTTGAAGGTAAAAAGAAGAATTCAGAATGCTGATTTTCCAAGTAGAGAGACCTTACTCTCTTTTAGTATCGTCACAAAGCAATTTTTGTAATAATTCTGCAAGAGATGAGGTCTATCTACATAAAAGATCGGCTTTCAAAATTCTTGTTTTTTTCCTTTTAAAACCCCGACTTGGATAATTCGCGTTCACTTTGCTGTAATACATTTGAGGAAGACACGAATTCACTCTTCCCCCAGTATTAGGAGGGGCATTTGGAGCTCTTTGGTGGCTGGCCATGTTGCAAGAATGGCTGACAATCAATGGATATCACGACTCACAACATGGATTCCCCGAGACCACATGCGCAACCGAGACCGGCAAAATGTTAGATGGAAAGACGAGCTAGACAAGTTCAGGAAGTACTGGCTCCGTGACGCCCATGATAGAGAAGTGTGGCAAATCCTGGGGAAGGTCTATGTCCAACGACGGACGCTAAAAGACTGATGATGATGATGATGATTTTTCCAAGGAAGAGTATGTTGGGGGTCAGGCTAGCACCTCGGATCTATAAAACCTCACAATTACTACTAATAAAGATTGGTATCCCATTGATGATTCAAAAATGGCAGCAAAGATCTTTGGATTATGTGTCACGCAACAAGGGAAATAACTGAGCTGAACTGAGCCAATTGACTCAGAAAAAAAGACATGGTTTAAATCAGGGCTATATGTAATCAATTTTTTTAATATGAATTAAATACTTGTGTATCAGGTGAACAGGCATATATGTCAGCCATGAGAAGTTTTTTTTCGAAATGTTAAGTACAGTCCTATCTTTGCTAAAGTGTCTTTTGTAATCGGCTTATACTCGTAAATCAGCTTCTGTATTGCAGTGAAGACGGCTTTTTTTAAGCTTTCAAATCAAGCAAATGTGTATTTCGCATACTCAAGATATCGGGACAAAAGGGCCGCGGGTGAACATTCCTGACAAAGATTGATGACTTTCACTCTTAATCATCCTTCAGATCAGGGAATTCAAACTGAAGCCAAGAATGAGTCTCTCGCCCGGAATTAGATCGATTACAGGTTTGGGAATACGGCCTTAATCTATAATTTTTTACACGACTGTTACAAAAATGTGATGTCTTTTCCGATTGAATTCTGGGAAATGTTTATGTGCGTCCTTGGGCGCCTGCTGCCATTTTTTTAGGGGTTGAAGGTGAGAACATATTCGGAATGAGGCTTAGTGACAACCCTGTAAGAGTGTGGGTATTCCACCCATGGAAGCGCCTGATCCGGTGGGGGAGGGGTTGAAGCAATAAACTGTTTCCCCCTACCTCAGCTGCCACTCATGAATATCTATGTGTGTATGTGTGTTGGCGTATTCCTATACACCCGTATGTACGTGTACACACTCGTATGTATACCTGTGTACATGGATGTGTGTTTATGTGCGTTTGTCTATGTGTGTGTGCGTGCGTTTGTGCATGTGTATGTATGTGTGCACATATCTGTCTATATGTACCTGTGCGTGCACGTGTATATGTCAGTATGTGATTATCTGTATGTGTACGTACGAGTGTGCATGTGTGCATGTGTGTGTTTCATTGAGACTCTTGTGCTGCCAAAGCCGTTTAGCAATTTAGTCGTTAATTCAGGTTGAATGAAAACGAATCAATGCAATTCCTAAACAAGTAGACATTGAAAGAGAAACAATTCGACGTAAATTTTGGACCATTTCCAATGATAGTCGCTTTTCATTCCAATTGTTATCCAAATATTCTCAACCTTTCTGAAACGTGAGCGTAATTCACGTAGGATACAGACCAACAGATGAGGTCCAATTGTATGTGGTTGGTTTGAACCTTTAACTGTTTGTTTGGACCAACTGGAAAAAAAATTTCTTTGTTGTAAGAGAATTTGTTAACCTGAATTTATCAATTTGTCTCGAAGTAAATTTCTGATTAGATATGATAAATACCAACAATAAAAGAATGATGATGATGATGATGATGATGATGATGATGACGACGACGACGACGACGACGGCGACGACTCCAAGATAAATAAAAACTTTCAAGAAAAAGGAAATCCCATTTGTTCTAAAAAGAAGAGTATACAACCAATGCATCCTCCCAATTGTCACCTGAAACATGGAACCTAACAAAGAGACTGACTCACAAACTGAGAACCATGCAATGTGTTCCTTGTAGAATCATGCTCAACCTAACACAAAGAGGTCACTAGACAGCACAATATATCAGAGGAAAAACAGAAGTTTGAGACATCATAGAATCCATTTGAAATCTCAAATGGGCTGGTCATACTGCAAGAATGGCAAACAACCGATAGATATCACGACTCATAACATGTATCCTCACAGATCACATGCATAACCGAGGGCGGTGGAATACAGGATGTAGAGACGTACTAGACAAGTTCAGAAAATATTGGCTCCGCAACGTCAATGATAGAGATAAGTGGCAAATCTTGCAGAAGGTCTATGTTAAGTGACGGACGATAAAAGAATGATGATGATGATGATGATGATGATTCCAAGATAAACTAATTAATTTACATCAAACAAATTAGATTCATTTTTGAAGTTGGTCTTTGTAACCCTTTTTTTTCTTGTGTAGTTTTCTGATCTTTACTTTTTTTCTCTCTCAATGTTTTGGTCGTGCGTCTCCCGACCTTTTTTTTTTAGGGTTGTCTGCTTTGTTCTGGAATATCATTGAATCTTGGTCTGACAAGATATGCGCACTTCCTCTCATACATGTCACGTCCGGTGTTTGCTTCTGTGACTTTGGGGCATTGTTTTCTACTGACCTCTTAGCTGAACTCTTGACCGTCCGAACCAATTGCATATAATGATTAGAACACCCTGTCTGATAAAATCCAGACGAGATATGATCTCAATTTCCGTTGAACACACATGTGCACACACATACCGATGTGTACATGCACATAGGAATACGAATAAATGTACATGAATGCCACACACATGCACATGTACACACACATTTGCAATGTTTGCGGTGTGGAACTGATACTAAGCAGTTTACTATTGCGATTCACGTCTGCCGGTCATCAGATATTGGGTGAAAAGCAATTAATGACGATTTTATCAAATACAGAACTGATGAAGATTCTGAAGTTCTTATTAGATACCTCTTTAGCATCACTTGCACCGATTGCAGTCACTGACCGACGGGCTGACATATCTAATAGAGGGTAACGCCCCTTGCTCAGTGGTGCCAATTTATATCTTTTTCATTAAAGTTTAGATTTTTTTGAACTAGTCTTGATAGCAGTAATTACTATGTAGATCTTTTAAGATAAAATAAGTAATATTTCTATCTAATTTATAGTAATAGGGTAAATGATCAAATGAATCAAGTGATGCTTTAATAAAATAAGTTTGATTTTTATTTGATTTATAGTAATGATAGGAGTAATATTTTGATAAAGCTCATATTGAAGGTTAGTTACATTTAATTTATCAATGGTATGTTACATATTTCCAAAATTATATATATATATATATATATATATATATATATATATATTTGAAGAATCTAGAGATGTTTTTGCTCGATATTTTAGGATGATTTAGACTCAATTTCAGATCTAGATCTTTACACAAGAAAAGAACTAGGGCATCTATGGTCGGACTATCAGGCTTGTAACAGAATAAGGAGAGGATAGAATTTTGTTATGGATAAAAGAGGGAAAGGAAAAAAGAAAGAAAGAAAGAAAGAAAGAAAGAAAAGGAAAGAAATAACGGGAACAAGAAGACAGGTGAGAGGGAGGTGAAGGGAAAGGAGCAGAAAAAGAGAAGAAAGAAGGAAAGTGAGAAAAAGAATGAAAACGGAGAAAAACAAAAGATAAGGATACTCACCATTACAGTCAATAATCGAACAACCGTAGCATCGATATTTCAAAATTGTGAAAAAACTCTACCGAAAAATGAATATGCCCGGAATAAATACCATTAATAACGTCACTGGCGTTTTCCACGAGAAAACATATAAAATAAAGTAAAAACATCTAGAAACATCTAGATTCTACAGGGTCTAGATGTTATTTCCACTGGAAGTATCTAAAATAGTTAAAAAAAAATCTAGATTCTGGATAATCTAGATATCATTAATGAATCCGTCAAAATAAGAACCAAAAAAAGTCGAAGAAGCTTTAAAAATTTTATTTTTCTTCCAGAGGAGTACTCATGTGATTTTCCACGTGTGTAGACAAGACGGTATGACCAGGAGCGCTAGGACACAAACACACGAACACACGCACATACAGACAAAAATAGAAGAGATAGAACCTTTCGCCATCTGTGGTGGCTATGGTTGTTCAATGAAAAGGTTGAATCCGGAAGAACAGAAGAAATTGTAAGATGAACGAAGCGAAAGAGAAAAGGACGGAAACAGAAGAAGAAGAAGAAGAAGAAGAAGAAGAAGAAGAAGAAGAAGAAGGACGGTGATGCACAATGAGAAAAGGAAGAAGATGATAGAGAGGGAGGAGGAGGAGGAGGAGGATCAGAGAAAGGATTTGAAAGAGGTAAGAGAAAAAGTAGATGAAAAATAAAAAAAACTGGAAGAGGGGAGGGAGGAGAAGAAAAGAAGGGGAAGAAAAAAAAACGGTGAAAACGTAGAACAGAGAAAAAGAAGAAAGAGAAAGAGAAGAAAGACGAAGAAGACGAACATGGAGCGGGTGGAAATAGAGGAAGAGGGACAGGAAGGGAAACAGACTGGCCCGATAACGGTTATGTCGTAGATAAGCGGTTCCCCAAGTGCAGGATTGGACAGAGGGGTGCCATTCGGGCCATTCGGCTCGAGCCTGAGATTTTGAAGAGCAGGGATACTCCAGAGGCTCACTAGTATTTACCCATAAATGAATGATTTCCATTTAGCACTGATTAAGACGATACTTGATGGATAGTTTGAAATGGGGTCTACAGTTCCTTATCTGGTCTGCTCACAAGTGGTCTGTGAGTCCCATATAAGAAAAAGAAAGAGAAAAAAAAAAGAAAATTATTTCAGAATGACTATAGTTCCTGGAAACTTGTGATGGCCTTTTTTTACTACAATTACTTGAGAGACATAAGACTCTTTAGGGGTTCGCTCATATTTTTTGAGAACATTAAGGAATCCTTGAGGGAAAGTATGAGAACCACTGTAGCAGATCATCTGTGGGTGGAAGAATTACTAATAATCATGGGATAAGTATTCCCCGGCTTTTGGACGATGGCAGCCAAGGTAGTGTTTCATCATGCGTACAAGAAAGGAGGCCCACAGGGGATGCAGACGACACAGTGCGGGTCAAAATGAATGCAGGCTAGTCACGTGATTTGGAAACTACTCATTGATTGGGTGGCCAGAACTTGATCTCTGCTTACAATCTATGAATTTTCTTTCTTTCTTTTTTCTTCTTTCTTTCTTTCTTTCTTTCTTTCTTTCTTTCTTTCTTTCTTTCTTTCTTTCTTTCTTTCTTTCTTTCTTTCTTTCTTATCTTCACTATCTTCTTTCGTCCTTTTTATTCTCTCTTTTCCTTCTCTCTCCTTTTCTCCTCTCTTTTCTTCCTTCCACTTTTTTTGTTCGTCCTTTTTATTTTCATTTTCTTCCTGGCGGACTTTTGGTTGCTAATTCAATTCAGTTCTCAATGCGAACTCCACAAATATGACGCTTAATAACTACCTACACACCAACTTACCTAAGGTGATTCTATGAACCTGATATAATTAACGATTTGCACCGAAAACGTGCGCGCGAGAGTGTGTTTGAGATAGAGGTAGAGAGAGAGAGAGAGAGAGAGAGAGAGAGAGAGAGAGAGAGAGAGAGAGAGAGAGAGAGAGAGAGAGAGAGAGAGAGATTAATATAATGGGCTGTAAATTTCACCATGTCACGTTTTACAATAGCATACCAAAATACTAATCTTTTCTTTTCCTCACAACGACTAAATTGTAATCCCTGGGCTAAGCATGTCCGAAAATGAATTCTTTACGTCATTCACTTAAAACATTGGTATTCTCTACATGAATGTGTATTGAATTTTTTGGATCTTCGTCTTTCCATTGAAATAAAAATACCAGCACTGTTTTACATAACGTACACCCAATTTCTCTCGGAGAGTGGAAAGTAAACTCAAAGGACACTTTACAAAAGTATTTCCATTAGACGCCACCTCATGATAGTGAGTTCTTGAAAAAAAAATATTGGTAGCAGCGTTCGGGAGTTACATTACACCAGCTTGTTAAAGATGATCAGCCATAACCCCAATTTTGAAATGTACCCTAAGCAAATGTATATAACTTCTATTGTTTTGATAAGAGATGTGTTCGGAATTTTGTTTTTCGTTTGAAAGTTTGGTGCCTGAAATTAGGTTCAACTACAGAATATAGTGGGATTTTCTTGTTTTTGAAAGTCGAGCTTGCTCTGTTGAAAGCTTGCCAACCTTGTGTGATTCTTCGGTTTCTTTCTTTTTCTTTTGATGGGTTCATGGAGACTTGCTGCCCCAGGTATATGTAGTGGTCTATTTTGTCCAACACTGCATTTTCGATTTTGATCGTTGTATCTTTTTCCCAACATGTTTATAGAAAATAACATTTGTTTTACTGAAGTTCATGTGGAGGCCAACTTTCTTGCTTGCTTCATTTAGTTTGTCTAACATTATTTGGAGATCTTTAAGGTTCTCAGCAAAGAGGACGATGTCATCAGCAAATCTGAGTTACCTAGGTATTGTCCGTCTATCCTGATTCCTTTGTGTTCCCATTACAAATTTCGGAATATCACCTTAAGGCAGGCTGTGAAGAGTTCGTGTGAGCTTATGTCACCTTGTCTCACTCCTTTTCCTAGTTGAAAGGGCTAAGAGTCTTTATGTAGCCTGATGAAGGACCTGCTGTGTCAGTAGATATGTTGCAGTACTCTGACATATACGGGGTCTACATTTTGTTGTATTATTGCGTCAATGACTTTGGAGATTATTTCTGAATGGAAAGCCTTTTTGAAGTCAACAAATGCTACAGCTAGCAGCTTTCTATATTCTGCTGCTTTTTTCTTTTATCTGATTCATTGGATGGAGATAGTCGATGATTGAGTAGCTTTTTTCTGAAACCAGCTTGTTCCTTTGGTTGGCTTTCATTTAGCGTATTACTGATTCGGTTGGTGATCACAGTTTATCAGAGAAAAAGACAGGAGTCCGAGACATCATAAAAACTGTCAGAAAGCTCAAATTAAACATCAGACAGGCCGGTTAGTCATTCAATAGAAACCATCAGGCGGCAAATATATTTTGGCAGCATGCTGAGTTTGGAGTGATCAATTGAAAATTGGAAGAGGGTGTGATCAATGGATAGGTAACTTCTTTCGTCTTTTGTTGTGCAGTGATCACTAAAAATATCAGCATTTTAAGAAAACAAGTGTGAACGCCTCTGAACACAATCTAAGGGATCAATCAAGCATAAAATTACATTGCAAATTGAACCCTATCTAAAAACCTATTGGGGGAGAATTTTAAAAAACGTTTTTTTCCAGACAATAAGTAAATGGTTAAATTCTCAACCATTTCAATGGTGTAGCTTGTACGTGTGACATGCATACAGAGATAGTCAGTCAGCCAGACCCACTTGAAAACTGAAGAAACGTTCATGTTGGTTTTGACAGTTCTGGTCGGTAGTTTCTGATAATAGAAGAAGAATTGACCCATTTTCCTACGCACTAAACACCATAGAAGATATGAGAGACGTCTGGCGTCGGCAACATTCTCAAAGACATTGACAAATTAAAACAGAACTGAATGGTTGATGTGGCGTGAATGACAAACAATAGATAGACTTCGAGGTTAATCAACTGGACCCTCAGAAACAACGAGCAAAGCTGTGGTCGTCAAAAAATCCGATGGTATGACGACCTCGACAAACTCAAACAAAGATGGCAGAGAGAAACGCGAGAATGGAGAATATGGCGGAACCAGGGAAGGACAACAAAGGACAAAGGGCGGTTACTCGGCCCAAGAGAGAGAGAGAGACAGAGACAGAGACAGAGAGACAGAGACAGAGACAGAGAGAGACAGAAAGACAGACAGAGAGAGAGACAGAGAAAACGTAAGCGTATTCGTATAGTTTTTTTGGTTATCACATATATAGATTATTTAGGTGTATAGATTTTCTGTATCACATTTTTATATTGCTATCATTAATCTTTGAGGGTTCAAGGCTGATATAAAAAGAGGATGTTGTGATAGTGAGAGAGACAGATACAGCGCGAGAGGGAGAGAAGAGAGAGAGAAAGCAAATGTATTCGTGGAGATTTTTCTGGTCATCCCATATTCATATTGATATCATTAATCTCGAGAAGTTTACCAAATATCAATTGATCAGCCAAGCCACGAAAATGCAATTACTTTGAATGCACGTATGGAGTTATTGGGACAATAATTCGTGCAAAATGGTGATTGTTGGTGTCTGGAGGTTATGATCGAAGTGCCGTCAACACAATATTCATATCAGCTCATTGGCACTCTGGGGATCACTAAAAAACTGATACAACGATTCGAGAGGTTTTCACGGTTGATAGACTCAGACACAATAAATTAGTTTCAGTCTGAATTTTCAAGATGAGGGATCATGAATATACAAAGATTTTTGTGACTGTTGTCATCATCCTTGTTCTTCTTTTGAATAAACGGTTACGGTCGTTGTACCGTACGTTTCGAAGGGGCTCCTCGTTCCAACATTCCTACCCCTCCGCATATTCGACCCCCTCATAAAGTACACTGAAACGTTGTGGTCAAAAGAACAGATATGAGGAAGACCATCCCCCCAAAATAAATGTACCACAATAAATAAAGTTTGAGTCATCCACTACACTAACACGCTCAAGGAGATTCGGAAAAATCCAATTTGTAGGTTCCTCTTGGGTAGCGATTATATTTTAAGTCCTCTTCTGCCCTCGTCATTCCTCTCTCCCTGTTCTCATTTCCTGGTTTTCTCTTGCATATTTTCGCGATATGACATGTATAGGACCAACACGGGGGTTTCATGCGCCCGTAGGCAAGATTTGAAGTTTATTGGAGTGTTTTATGAACCCTTGGCAAGATTTAAACTTTTTACCAACAGTTGCTTGATCTTATTTTATTTTTGCGCCTGAAAGGTCAGTATTGCACCTGAGATCTGACACCTAGGTGGCTAACATATTTGGCCCAATGGGTAGCATCAAGCATGAGCCAGAGACCAAAACTGAAACAAGTGAATCCAGTTTATATTGAGATACATCTTTTATCTTTTATTTCATTTAATTTCTACTTCTTTCCCGAGTTGACATCATTGTACAATTGATATTTTTACATCTAGTGAAGGTAAGGGAAATGTTTACATGTTTAAAATGAAATTCATCTATGGATTAAATACCAAAACTGGAAGGAGTGTATCGAGTTTATATTGATATATCTATTGAGTTTAGTTTTATCATCGTCGTCGTGGCTCTCCGTCGAACGGAGGCACCCGTGCGTCTCTTGTTTAACACTTACTTGCTGCATTCCAAGAGGCACACCACCACCACCTGACTCTTGTCTTTTCTCAGATGTACTGTGCTGTCTTGTGGTCTCTCCATGCGAGGCCCAGCATAATTCTTTGATGTGCACGTTGCATGGTTCTCAATTTGCGGATCTGTCTCTTGATTGGGTTCCATGTTTCAGCTCCATAAGTGACTATTGGGAGGATGTATTGGTTGTACACCCTTCTTTTTAGGATTAATGGGATCTTTTTATTTTTGCAGATTGAACTTGCTCTGTCAAAGGCTTGCCACAAATCAACAGACTAATTCCAATAGCAAAGAAACCAGGACGGTTGGAGCTAATAGATCTGTTGTATTGACTTCTAAAAGCCGCCAGTTTTCTTTAATTAAATCTGTTAAAACCGTTGTTTTTTTATAGCTTAAAAATTGGCGTGCGTTTCCCTTGATTCCTGGAATTCGTCTTCAGGCGCCTAATAGATAATCAATAAATAAACAAATAATAACAACTTGCTTACATCCGTTAAAAACTACTGGCTCTTGAGAGCTTCGAAAATGACGCCCATTTTCTTGTCAAACTCTAAATAAATAGTAGATAAATATACAAATACTCACATTTTAATTACATCTGTTGTCCCTTAAAAGCGTCGAAAACGATGTGTGATTATTTGTCAGACTCCACAAGACAAAATTGCGGTAGGGAGAATGTTTTTGATAATCTTTTAATCAGGGAGGACTTTGCTGTTTTGAAAGTCAGCTTTTAATATCTTAGCTCTTATTTGGGCTCGTACTCTGTCATCTGATACACAAGGCAGGACCGCGACTAGTTTATTTTGAGAAATGTTATTTTCACCTGGAAGTCATACTTATTCAATTTCTTATTCATTGAATCTTTTGATAACTTATGACCCCACATGACACAAATTTATAATTTATGACTCCGAATCGGACATACAGTCAACACTTTATTCTTAATTGAACAGAGTTATCAATAGTTTTCCCCATAAAAGAAATTCAAATTAGTGGCTTCAGTTGATGGTGACTATTTTCTAGAACAGTAAAAGAGAAATCATGAATGTTACCGATATATATAAAGCTTAGTTTAGTAGAACACAAGGCCAAACGGAGGTGAACTGGGAAGAGGAAGGTTGTGTTTCGCCAATCTTCTTTGTGGGAATGGTCTGCCCATTTATGTTCATCATCATCATCATCATCATCATCAACATCACCACCACCACCACCACCACCACCATCATCATCATCATCATCATCATCATCATCAGTCTTTTAACGCCCGTCGTTGGACTTAGACCTTCCCCAGGATGCGTCACGAAGCCAGTATTTCCTGAATCTGCCTAGTTCATCTCTCCATCTTGTGTTCTGTCGGCCTCGGTTTCTTATGTGATCTCTGGGGATCCATGTTGTGAGTCGTGATGTCCATCGGTTGTTTTTCATTCTTCCCACGTGGCCTGCCCATTGCCATTTGAGTTTTTTAATAGTTTCTATGATGTCACGAACACCCGTTTTTTTCCTTATATACTGTACTGTCTTGTGATATCTCCATGTAAGGTTGAGCATGATTCTCTCATGCACACTAGTAAGCTTAAATAAGTACGTCACTAGACAATAAAGATGCTGTTACGCAAAACTTCCAAGAGATGAGAGTCTGTTTGCCTGGAAAATCGACATTCGAAATCCTGACCTTCTTACTTGAGCTCAAACACTGACCTCTGTCTCCAGTAGGAAATGTGTAATTATTTTAGCCAAAGGGCGACAACCAGTTTTTATTTAATACTGTCTGCCTCTCTCCCGTAATCTGGACATTTTTATTGTCTTCTTTCTCTTCGTTTCCATCTACAACGTTATTTTCATCGTTCTTTCCTTCTTCTCGTCTGCAATACAAAATTTCTTTATCTTTATCTTTCTTTTTTTCTCTATTCCTTTCTCTCTCTATTTCTTTTTTTCTTTCTTTCTTTTTCTGCTCTAACCCTTTCCTTTCGTTCTGTCTATTTTTTCTTTTCATTTTCTTTCCCTTACCCTTCTTTCTTTCTTTCTCTCTGTCTTTCTTTCTTTTTACTTTCTTTCTTTTTTCTTTCTCTCTTTCTTTCCCTTTCTTTCTTTTTCTGCTCTAACCCTTTCCTTTCGTCCTGTTTATCTTTTCTTTTCATTTTCTTCCCCCTTTCTTCCTTTCTTCCAATTTTCCAATAGAATTAACTGCACCCCCACCTCAATCATCCCATTTTAATTCTTTTCCATTCCATTCCGGTGACTTCCTGTCAAGAAGACGCCATCTTGGCTTAAATCGAATTACAATTCACAAAACAAACAAATCAAAATTAAAACCAAGAACCGAAAAATCTCAAAATTTCTGAGTGCCTTTTTTTTTTCGTTGGTGGCTCTCATAATGACTCCCACACGAAACACCAAATAATTGAAAATACTCAGTTTTCAACATCAAACAAATTCCCGCTGAAAATATTGCAAAGACCCTATGGCTCTTCTCCCGATTGTTATTTGTGAAAACAAACATTCAAAGATATTTGCTTTTTTTTCTGCTTCATTCATTGTCGGCATCCTTTAATTTCAAGCTTTCTTTCTATTATCGATTTGTTTGGTCTTGTCTTCGTTGAAATATTCTAAAAACAGCTTTGTATTTTTTCTTTGTATTTTTTAAAACAAAATATCCCCGTGAATCTCAGTGCTCACAACACTTTTAGCTAATAATGAATTAATGAATTTTTGATTAAGTGATTTTAGAAAGCGTGAAATTAATTCAAAACGTTCAATCAGATACAACATAATTCTACCACAGATGTTCACGAAAAAGCATTATTTTCGCTTCTCATGCAGATCAATGTTTGAACAATTGGACTCATTATTTGTGTTTCAGATGTTGTCAGCACAATGTTTCAGCCAATCCATTCCACAGCCTTCTTCCGGTGTAAAATTAGTAAGGGAAGGAAAGGGTCTCTTTTTCATTGAAAAAGATAGCGAACAGATAGAAGCTTATATACCAATCGGTTTGATTCATTTCTTTCATTGAAAGTTTCACTAATGATCCTACCGACGTAACACAAGTGATTAAAATATATTCCAGAGGCGCTCTTATTCCATTCCTGCCGAGCGAATAAAAGGCCACCACGCTGAATCCCATTCTGGTGTGAGATATCCAACCAGCCGACCAGTTCAATTGGTAACAATGAAAAGTTGTGGTTGAAGACGCGCCAAAAATCCTTGTTTAATCAGAAAATACACATTTTTTTCACTCCACATAAGCATATGAACTACATACAAATCACACTGACATGTGCAACAAGGTATTTTATATGCACAATCCAGACCGCTTGGTCACTGTCTAGAAGAATGAGCCTCCAATACAAATTAGATCAATTGAAATTCAGTTGAAAAATAGGTCGATGGCAGGCAAAAGATAATCAGGTCACCATAATCATTTCGATCAATTTTAAATGGGGTATTTGATATTTATTAAGCTCAACTGGGGTAGAAAGATCTTATCGGGTCAATCTTCAAACTAACAGTCTCTTTCGATATCTTTTATAACCTATGTTCAAACACCGTCTGTTAGATTATGTTGTACATCATTATAAATGAACCAACAATATTTCTTGACGCCAGACAGGATAATGATCAACCGACAATAGCAATTGGTTGAAAACAAACAGAGAAGAGGAATAAAGCACGTGTCTACGGAAAGAGCACGTAATTCAATGTTGGTTGCGGAAGGTTGAAAATATGTAACCTTATCCATTCTGCAATAAAATTATCATCAAACATTGTTTCTACTTCTTTTAAGTTTTGAAACGTCTCCAGGGGAAACGGTGAAACCTGGACTGAAGAAGCAAAAAGACTCAAACAAGGAAACAAAAGAACTACCCTCTTTGTCTGAAAGGTTAAGTAGATATCATAATGCCAGACAAGTGCCTGGGACTCTGTAAGACGACGCAATAGAAAATACCATCTAAAACTGGTCGATCATCTAGCGTAAGGAAGCAGTTCGGGAACCAGTAACAAAAAAATGTGCAGACTAAACTAATATAAAATGAATCGTTTTATCCGAAATTCTCGACGTCTGTGATTACGAAGGCGTAGAAAAGTTTGCAACAGGCTGATATTCGGTCAGTTCCCTAAGAGGATTGAAACTACGACTAAAGTAAACTTACCAACCATCGCTTCGCGACAGGTGTCGTTGCTCATAGCATAGACCGGACAGGGTTTTTTATGACGATTTTTTTCTAAAATTGGATTATTTGGGGATCAAGTAGCACCACTGGCTATTGTTGCTTGTTGCTATATTTGACACAAAAAATACTCGAATTACATGCATTGCAAGTTGTATATATATATATATATATATATATATATATATATATATATATATATATATAGTTATTTACTAAGGTTTGCTTAGTTTAAGCACAAGGAAACATGTATAGGGCACCCAGTAAGGAGTGAACTCACTATTCAAAAGCAACAGCCGTGACACCACACGGCTAACCATTATATATATATATATATGTGTGTGTGTGTGTGTGTGTGTGTGTGTGTGTGTGTGTGTGTGTGCATTTACCCAAATGATAAGTACATTAAAAGAATGAAAAAGATTTGTTTTGGGAAAATATCACACGCGTACATACACATACATATACATATACTAATATTTTAATCTTTTTGTATGATTGTTCGTTCGTGCCTCTTCTCCACAAAAACGACTGGGCCAATTGACCTGATATTTGGCATGGAGAATTATAAAAGTCGACTTCCTACATAGGCTAACCTTCGAGATCAAATCATGTCTCCAGGGGTCATTCTATAGCCGATCTTTAATTTTATGCAACAGATAATTTCAGTTTTTATATTACGATTTTCGTCATTCATTTTTCTCATGAATGGTGATAACATTCCTTACTGTAAAATATTTTTTATAACAATTTGAGGTGAGTTTTCTTCACATTCACGGCAAAACTCCGACAATTATTAGTAGTAATACAGCCATTTTCAGAATATGCCTTCTCTTACCCGGTTTGAACTTAACGACGTACGAGCCAATTAAATCTGATGAAACCTAACCAAGAGACTGACCAGAGAACAAACAGAGAACTATGCAACGTGCACACAAGAAAATCGTGCTCAACATCACGTGGAGAGACCATAAAACAGCAAAGTAAATGAGGGAAAAACAGGAGTCTGAGACATCATAGAATCCATTTGGAAACTCAGATGGCAATGGTCTGGTCATGTTACGAGAATGGCCGAGCATCAATGGTCATCAGAAAATATAGGCTCCGCGATTCCCACGGTAGAGAGGTCTGGCGAATCCTAGAAAGGTTTTATGTCTAACGATGAAAGACTGATGATGATTATTGGGATTTCTCGGTAGATTTTTCGGTCAGCTGTGACAAACAACTAAAAATAATGTAAGATTAGTAATCGTTTGGGCGTGATGTGTATAGTACATTATTCAGTTATATTACTGCCATTTTAAACGTAGTTCCATTGATTATAGACATTGTTATAAGTACAAAAACAGGTACACTCTTCACAAATTCAGAGGTACCACTGTGTATTATAGATCATATAAAATATTGTAAACCATTATTCTTCCTTTTATTACTACGTTCTTCCTTTCTTCCTTTTAATGTTTTATCTTAACAAAAGTTGTTTTAACCAGTGAAGACCGAATAACGCCTTCATAATTTTCCCCCAATTACCTTCTAGCTGCTTTCAATCACTCACACCTCTGTTACGTTACTTTCCGTCCAAAGTACAACCATTCAACATCTTTTTTCACAAACACGAAACTTTATCTGAGCATAATTACAACAAAACCCAACCCCAAACCGAGAAAAAAAATACCTGGCTTCACAACGGACGTAAGCAAAACATTTCAAAGCCATAATTTCGTACAACGGACAGTCGTTCGACAGACGGAAAGTAAGATTACATTTCCCATTTATTGTTACATCGTAAATAGAACCAACGCCCATCAAACCTACATTTTCTTGTAAAAGAAATGACAGTTTCACATAAATAACGAACGTCTTATCATTTGAAAGCATCAATTATTTCATCAAAATTCTTTTCTCAGTTTTAGGATTTCAATAGTCAGGCACCTCCACTTAGTTTTGGAAATCTCTGTACAATATCATCGATTTCTTGTTTTCTCATACTCAATGTTTACCCAAAATACCATAAGAATATGTAACTCTGCTCTCTCTCCCCCTTTCTCTCTCTCCATATATATATATATATATATATATATATATATATATATATATATATATATATATATATATATATATATATCTTAGTTAACATTTTTGTGATTCTTCCGACTCCAGAGGGATTTGTAAATAATTACGTGCATTGCAAGTCAATATATATATATATATATATATATATATATATATATATATATATATATATATATATATATATATATATATATGTGCATATATATATATACATATATATATATATATATATATATATATATATATATATATATATATATATATATATACCTAAGTATAAATCAGTAATTCAATATCAGATGCGTGATGGGTTCATTCCATGAAGTGCTCAGTACATTCAACATTGCGTTTAGTGAGTGTATGGCTTAAAATATGATGAAATAAAGGACTTGCTACACAAACACGTTTATGTTTCTGTCCTATTTATGCTTCTTCAGGCGGATGATACGATTCATTTGTATCCCTAATAAGAATCTTATTGAGTGTGTCTATTTCTCTTCGTGTCTTGTATATATATACATATATATATATATATATATATATATATATGCATATATATATATATATATATATATATATATATATATATATATATATATATATATATATATATACATTAATCAACATGTTTAGTAGATCTTCTAAGGTTTCCGTCGCCATTGAAACTTTATTGACGAATCTCAAGAGGTGTAAGTATTCTCTGTCTATGTTTATTTCCATTTCCTCCCAGAGAAAGTTATGACATAGAGTTAAAGATGAAGAAAACAAAGAAAAAAGAAATGACTTACAATAACGTCTGATGAAAAAAAAAAAACTTAGAGAAAGACCATGAAAGCGAAATAAAACGACGCATAACGATCAACTGGAAAGTATTTGGTAGGAATAGAGACATATTAAACAGCACTCTGCTAATATGCTTAGAGTGTAAAGTATTCAATGAATACTTGATGCAGGCAATAACTTTCGGATACGAATCATGGAAATTAACATAACAAACAGAATCAACATAAAATTACACAGAGAGCCACGGAAAGAGTAATGCCGGGATAACACCAAGAGATAGAAAAAATCAACATGGACCAGAGGAAGGGCTAAAGGGAAAGATATTATAAAAATGATCAACAAAAATGGAGATGGGCTGGATTTAATCGAGAAAGATGACAATAGATCGAGCAAAAGGCTACCGATTGGTCCCCATAAGACTGTAAAAGCAGTAAAAAAAAAGATAAGACGCAAGATGAGATGGAAAAAGGGCAGTAGAAGCACGGTCGTCATGAAAGGGGATGAAGAAGTACTTCACCTACCAGTTAACTCATAATATATATATATATATATATATATATATATATATATATATATATATATATATATAGATAGATAGATAGATAGATAGATAGATAGATGATGTTTTAAGTTACATCAGATTTATGTCACGACTATAAGTTTCTTGTGAAAGGCTAAAAGCAGTCCGCATTAGTCGGGTGAAATTCAATTGTGTTTGTAGCTATTGTGACTGTCCACAGTTTGAGGACATAATCATTTTTCCCGTCTTTCTTTTTTCTCTCTTGCTTCACTTTTTTAATCAACACAATAATGTCGGTCAAGGTTGCACGGGCATGAAGTCATCCACATCGTTGTTTCAAGTTTTATATTTATATTGTCATGGTTTGTGTCTGTTTCGTTTGGGTTTATATATCAATCTATTTATCCATCTATCTATCTATCTATCTATCTATCTATCTATCTATCTGTGTGTGCGCGTCAGTTTTTCATTGTAAAAGAGAAACTAAATGATGAAACATCTCTGAAATACTAGGTAAATTACAACTTTGAAACAATGATATCTATATATCTATATATTGCAAACTCTCTCCGACTATTCACCGTCTATCTATATAAGGGCCAGCTAAGTAACAGATGATTGCAATCTTAGACCCGGTAAAGATCAGGATTTCTACAAGACAATTGGCACATACTCATACTTATATCAATAAGATGGTTTATGTTAAATAAATTACACTTTCGGTGGTAAGTTACTGGATGTGGCTTATATTCAGAGACGAGAGCAAAATTTCTGTATCCATTAGAGAGAAAGCAGTTTTCATTAAAAAAGAGAAATGGAAAAAAAAATGACCCTTTGAGCGAATTCATGACATCGGGATTCTAAATTTCCTTCAAACCAAAAGGAAGTACGTTATTTTTGTCTCTTTCGTCGGCATCTTAAGAAATATTCAGGCATATGTCCAGGAAAAATGCTATAAATTGTCTGCTCCCTTAAACCAAGTCCGATAACTCTCTCTGTTCCTATCTTTAATATCATCTTTAACAATCAACTTTTCAGTCGAGGATTCATCCATAATGGACATTTCACTTATATGGAGGGACATTTCACTTATATGCAGAGCTATTTCTGGGCGAAGCCTGGAGGAAGATAGGTCCTTTTCTTTTTTTTGTTTTCTCTTCAAACAATGTTAGTAGGCAAGTGTCCCGCGTGAAAGCTCTTCCCGAAAAATGTTTCAAATTGGAAAGCATTTCCTTGTTAAAAATAGAGACTATTTGCTTGAACATTGCACACTGAAATGAAGAATCGGAATTGCGTTTCAGATTTATTGATTTGTGATTTTATGTCGTTACTTACTGTCCTGATATTGTTGGCATTTTATTTCTGAGTAAGCCAATAATAATGGCACACACAGACACACACAGACACAAACACATTCATATACATATATGTGTGTGTTATATTGAAGAGACTATTTGTCAAGCAAAAGTAGATGCTACGGAAGATTTGTTTCGATAGTCAAAGCTAACATCCTCGGAAAACGTAGGAATGCAAAATGGTGTCTATGTATAGAACCCATGGCCAGTTGTTGGGGATGATGTCGTAGAAGTTGGGGTGGGGGCTGATCAGTATTTAATTAAATCTAATAGGTTACAAGTGTAGGGATGGTGAATCTCTTGAACTCAGCAGAGGCCCGAGCATGTGTTTATCGAGAGGAAAGTCTCTAAGCGATTTGTGGTTGATTAGCTGCGGCTAGAAAGATTTTATCTGATTAAGTTTCATGCGTGCATGATGTTCACTGATGTTGTCTACGTAAACTGGTAAACAGTGGTTTGATGCATAATTCGGAAAGCCAGGAGTGTGTAGAGTTTATATATATATATATATATATATATATATATATATATATATATATATATATATATCCATTAAGTATATAGTCTAGAAAGCTTTGCAGCTTTAAACACTAAATATTAAAAACTTCCAACTTCCAACTCTGGAATGGAGCACTCTGGTAGATGGGGAATCATGCGTAAGTAAATAAATCGCTCAATTCGGATCTGGTGACCGTCCAGTTCAGCGTAGGGCTCGGATAGAACATCTGCCTCTGGGTCTGAAACGAAATTTTTGATCCTACCTAGGGATACTGGATTGTCTATAGCCACACTGAAGAGTTGTAATACAACGAAACTGCTGTCTGTGGATGATACATTAATTTTATATATATATATATATATATATATATATATATATATATATATCAGCCTTTTGTATTTAGGAATGTGATTTTGAAATCGAACTTTCTAAGCTGCAATAGGATGCAGAAACTTTGGGTACTTCTTTACTCGATGAAAATTATAGGTAATGTGATGTTGATGCTGGGCATTACAAGACGTCGCTTGAGGTTATCTCTTGTGATTGTAACAAGGTACAAAGACAATCTCTCATTATTGCTGACCTTCACCTGAGTTGATGCTTTTCCGATTGACAGCTCAATATTCGTTTTCTAACACCGCTGGGAGAAATACTCATGCAGTGTACCAAGAGTTTTTTTGTGTATAGGGATATTCCTTCGGTTATATCAACTTTTTCATGTGTACATAGTACTTAGGGGCAATGTCAGGTATCTTTGCTAGGATATATATATATATATATATACTTTTTCATTCCCCACCCAGAATATTCCCATGGTAACCTGCCCTTTAGAGGCCTGGTCCTTGGATGATACCTACTCACACAAGCCAGTGACCTATTCTCAAGACAGCCATCACTATCACTAATCTAGTTCGCTGACCCACAACAGTAGGGTGGACTTGAAATGAAATGTCTCATTTTACTAATTTTACATTACCATCTACTGTTCTACCAACGCCGAATGTGTCAGACTTTTTCACTGAAGATTACCCCCTTTTTTTTTACTTTGAAACATATTCTTTATGCAAATAAATAACTCCATATATATAACAAACTTCGATCTTGTTTTAACTTTTTATATTACAACTCCTTCTTTCTCTCTCTCTCTCTCTCTCTCTCTCTCTCTATATATATATATATATATATATATATATATATATATATTTGCGTGTAGTGGGTGAGAATTGTTTCCCTACTAAAAATTATGAGTAACTTTTGTAAATATTGCGCCATTTTCGATAATCCTTCCTGTGTGAGCGGGCGAAAGGGTTGGTGTACCCCATCAAACCATGCACTCTGGATCAACTTTTGGAGTGCATTCTAAAAGGCTAACACACCACCGGACTTCTTTCAAACGTTTATCGATGCTATGCTAGAACGCTAACAAAATTCGTAGCCAATGTTGAAAAGCTGGCCAATTCTATAACTGTATGGTTCAATCGACCAATAAATAATAAAGTTATAACCAATTTCCGATAGGAGGTTCCTCTCCATCCATCCCGTAAAGGAACAAAACTAATTATTGAAAGAGATCGCTGAGACCACAAGAAGCAGACCATTACAATTAAATTGACAAAGGATGGTAAACCGAATTCACTGTTTTGGAAAACCGTCGTAATTGCACCCCTACAGCCTTCGAGTGAAATACAAAGCTTAGAACAAAATTCCCCTTAGGGTTGGCCCAATCAGTGCGTTCTTTACGAGTGCGGGAGAACAAGTCAATCGATAAAACGAATATCTTCTTCCTTGTCAATGCACTCAATTCAATGGCGAATATTAATCACATATATCGAACATATACAAGGTCTGTCCAGAAAATATACAGACATTTATTATGGCCTAAACAATAGCCTACCAAAAGTAATGGTGCCTTACTTTGGGATTGCCATCAGCTGACTCGTCGCATTCCCACATGTGTTGCTCATATCAGGATATCCTCGAATGAAACAGAAACAGAATTATTTTATTATTATTGCCGACCCAAATAAACCATCAAGATGATATGTCGTCTCAGAACTAAATACACGTTTTGCTTTAATTAATTCCCAATGTGACATCAGTGGCATCTTCTTTGTCTTCACTTTCTCTCCATTTGGCTCGTTTCCGACTCTTTTTGCCCGAGTGTCTTCCCTTACAACCTCTTCTCAGGCTTTCCGCTCTGATCTGATCACCCCAACCATAACCCTTTAAGCTGTAGCGATGCTGCCCAGTTGATTAACGCAGCCAGAAGACAAGATTTTGGAACGAAATCAAGCAACCGAAATGCTTCAAAGACGTTGATCTTACGAAAGCTTGATAATTATTGGGCTTCAGGGGGAGAGAACTCTGGCCGAACACAGAAGGAAAGAAAAAGGAAAGTAGAAGAGAAGGAATAGAAGATAAAACATAGAGTTATTCATAGAGAAACTCTCCTCAGGAAAAGAAATCTCGCTGCAGGATTATACCCGTTTATCCCAAACTGCATCGTAAGCAGTGAAGCTTAATGGCGATATACTATACATCTCAAATGTCTTAAGAATTTGACAGTCAGGGTCGATACACTCTTTATTATTATTGTCTGGTTCTGACAAACTGAAACTCGTCCGAGACCAACAGTTATTTTATAATATATAATAGAATGTATACATGTATACTGAAAAGAAAGTAGGAATCATTTTTGCTTTATAATTACATGTAGATAAAATCCTCTCCTCTAAAAACTTCTGAGTTATTTTTGAAAAGCAAGTATTTGGTGCAATTCTCCCAGGTCCATTAAGTATGCATACCAAATTTGGTTGAGCTGCACCATCGCTTAACAAAGGTTTAAGGGGGAAGAAACTGAAAAAAAACAAAAACAGAGCCAGTTGTTCTACGTAGATTTTGCATTGTTTATTCTTGTGGTCGAAGAATGTATCGTCCGAGAGTGTTACTATAAAAAGCAAGAGTAATAAGATGAAGCAAAGCTAGTAAAATAATTTTGTAGAAAACATTTCATCGAAAGACAAAAACAACTAGAAAGCACTCAGAGAGCGCATATCTCTGCCAATTCAATTGTCGGTGTGAGGGGGTAATTGTGCATGAATCCATCCTAAAATCATGGAAATTCATTGAGAACTTTTGAATAAATTAATGTAGAAGTAATGATAAAATAATCTTCGCGAAAATGCTTCATCTGAAAAGGAACAATTATAAGACAGAGTAAAATTAGTGATAAAAAGATACTAATAAAAATGCCTCATCTAAAAAGCAACAATAATAAGATGGAGTAAAACTAGTTATGAAAATATTTTCGGAAAGCTTCATCTAAAAAGCAACAACGATATAGAGTAAACTAGTAATAAAATGGTACTAGTGTATAGTAATAATGTTGAGTAAGACTAGTCAACTAAGAGCTAAAATACATCTATTGATATTTACAAAATCACTGACACAAATGCGTGGGCGATAGGAAGCGAGTTACTTCAGACGTGGAAACAGAATAGAATTGAGAAATATTTCCATAACCAAAATCGTCTCAAAAGCTGAAATAGTTAAATTGCATGAGAAACCGGTTCAGTTGGTCATTAGAAACCATCACATGACCAATGTCTTTTGGCAGCATGCCCTGCTGGAGGTGATCAATCGAAGGAATCGGCAAAAAGGGTGATAAAAAAAAAGAAAGTTATTCATCTTGCTTATCGTTGGGGAGTAGACTGAATTAAAAAAACAAAAACAAAAAAACAAAACAAAGCAAAAGTGAATACTACCGGAAACAAAGCAAGAAACTAATTTAGCATAAACTTATATTGTGACTTGAACTCCCAACTAAAAAACATTTTTGTATGAATGTGATCCCCCCCCCCCAAAAAAAACGTTTTTTCACTGTGGCATGATAAGAAGTAAATGTTCAAACTTTCAGCCCTCTAGCTCTATTGGTGCAGTCTTAATACGCATTGCATATATAGCCAGTCAGTTGGACGGATAGAAAGACCGTCTTGAAGACTGAATAGATTTATGGTGACAGTTTTGGTTGACAGTTTCTAAGGTTGAAATTGGGTTAAACCAATTTCGTTATTTCCAGACTGTAAGACAGAAAAGTTAACGGGAACCGTCTTTGCATTTCCCGGTAGAATGTAGCGAAAGATTAAATGTCGAAGAACAATTATGAATGATTTTCTCAACGGATACATGAATTATCTTTCTGTTGTACCTTGCTTTAAGATAAAGCGACATGTTTAATCTCATTAAAAGTTACTTGCTGAGCTTAGCCTAATGATATTTTCTTGAGCAGTTTTTTTATGGTAAATCCTCCTCTCCTATAATCATTTTAGATTTTCACATGACTTCCAAATGTTTATTGTGGACTTATAGATGTATAGAATCTCCTATCTATCCCAATATTTATCAAGATTGTTCTTGGGAGAATTCACATTTTTGGAATGCACTATTTCATAAGGTACACTCTCCTTATATCTACATTGAAACTACATTTTCTCAAATCCAGCCTGGCTGTTTCTTGGTATATTTTCTTGTTGCTCTCCGTTTTCTGTTTGTGTGTATTTTTTCCCATTTCTTGATGAAGCTACCAACCGTCTTGTCATACTTTCTGTTCATAATCTTATATACTGTCATTTCTCCTCCTACTCTTCTATATCTAAAATGTTTTAACAGTATAGCCATCAGATGATATACTCATACACATTAATGTACTATATTAAGCTAGTATACGAACCACTATTATATAAACTACTATGTTATATCTTTGAAAAGAGAATGCGTAATTCGTATGGATGTGAATATAATTTCGTACAACTATAGCTATAAAACAGTAACAGTGCCCTCATCAAAGCCTTCAAAAATAATGATCCTTTAATACCTAAGCAATGCCTAATTATATCATTAGGTTTTATTGGTTTTCAGTCATGTAGATACCGCCTCCACTAAAACTTACAGCATTTTCAGATATTTCCACTTTGTGATGAAAACAAATTTGGTCGATTTGGTGATAGAACTTTAACATTCCTCCTCGATAAGAAAGATATTCCTTATCCAGCCATGTACCTCCAATACCAGTTGTTCTTAGACTATTCGCCCCATGCCCCCCTTAGTAGTTGTACCTTGCTTCCAAGCCCCTCACACCTTCAAACCAAATGATTAGTTTGAAATCGAGTGTGCAAACCTGTGAAAAGAATAATAACTAGCCTTGATTGAATAACGAAGGCGTTGTCATGCAAGAAAAATTCCAACGATGAATGAATATGGTTAGAATATATTCTGTTTATGACATCACTGGTGTTTTTCACATGAAAATATTTAAAGTAGAATTAAAAAAAAAAAATCTAGAAACATATAGATTCTGGAAAATATAGATGTAATTAATGAACCTGTGAAAATAAGACCCCACAAAGGTCGAAGAAGCCTTTTTTTCCTGACCCCCCCATCCCCAATTTTTTAAGCAGGTCTAATGGAATTATTGTCATCATCATCAGTCATTTAACGTATGTCGTTCGACATGGGCCTCCTGCAGGATTCGCCACACCTCTCTATCATGGGCGTCGCAGATACTTCTGAATTTGCCTAGTTTATCTCTCCATCTTGTATTTTGCCGGCTTCGGTTACGTATGTAATCTCTGGGGATCCATGTTGTGGGTAGTGATGTTCATTGCTTGTACCATCCTTACAACATGACCAGCCCATTGCCATTTGAATTTTCCAATGGATTCTATAATGTCCCACACTCCTGTTTTTCCCTGATATATTGTTCAGTCTTGCGATCTCTCCATGTGAAGTTGAGCATGATTCTCTCATTTGCATGTTGTACGGTTCTTACTTCGAGGGTCAGTTTCTTGTTTAAGTTCCGTGTCTCAGCTCCATAGGTGACTATTAGAAGGATATATTATTTGCGCACTCTTCTTTTAGGACTAATGGGATTTTCGTGTTCTTAAAGGCTTAGCTTGTTTTACAGAAGGCTTGCCATCCAAGAGTAATTCGTCACTTGATTTCTTCTATTGAGGATTCCATGGAGATTTGTTGTCCTAGGTAGACGTAGTGGTCTCCTTCCTCAAGTTTTGCGTCTTCGGTTTTGATCGTCATGTTCTTATCTCCGACGTGATTGTTGCACATGACCTTTGTTTTGCTGAAGTTCATGTGGAAGCTGACTTTCTTGTTTTTTTTTTTTTTGTTTTTTTTTCATTCAGTCCATCTAGCATTTGTCAGATGTCAGGGAGATTCTCTGCAAAAAGGGCGATGTCGTCTGCAAATCTATTCACCATCTATTCTGATTTATTTACTCTAACAATCTCAGTCTCGGAAAATCATCTCGAGGCAGACCGATTTTCAAGCATATAGACAAAACGGTACGACCAGTATCGCTTGAACACACAAATACATAAGCAAATATAAAAATACATGAAAAACAATCGAACACATTCACACATAAAAAGGTTGTTCCACGTTTAATGTTCATCGCAATATTATGCCAACGCTTGTTAAGATAATTCTCAAATAGAGAAATTCTTACTTTCTCCTGTGGGCTAGTATCCCTTTTAAAATCACCCCCCACCAAAAAAAAGAAGAAGTAGGCATGCCTCTCTCCTGGTTAAGAATCAATGTCCCATACATTCTTCTTTCAAATCTCAATACATGTTTACTAACCCCAGTTGATATTTCCCTCAAAATCAATCTTTGAATAAACAACGTAAACATCTTGAACGGACCGATAAGATGACAAGGTCAGGATGCTGAGCTGTTCACGTGATCTCGGTTGGATATGAATTCACTGCGATTCTTTAATCTGTTTTTACTTTTTAAAGAACGAATCAAAACACTTTCCGGAATGTCTCTTTCCTTCTGCTGACGAGAACTGAAGACGTCTGGTTCTATCAAAAGACCATGTTTCTTTCACTTCAGTAGATTTAACGCGTGCCAAAAATCTTTTCAGAGATTCTTGAGAAATGGCGTTGGAAGATTCTTGCAGCACACTTCAAAGGGAAGCAAATTACAAGAAGTTTATGCTCATCAAGACTGATCGGAAAACAATGTTCTTGTTTGAATGGAACAACAAGAACATTCATTTTAGTGTCAAAAAAGTATACCAATTGTATATACAAGCACACATCACACCAATGATATTTACCCAATATCTAGAGTCTTAAACATTTACAATGAACTACCATAGCCAGCAAAGGTAGTGAATGTTTCTATCTTTTTGAATACGTGCGTATGTTTTTGGGTTCGTAAGTTCCAGAGCTCCTGTTCATACCGTTTTGTCAATAGACTTGGAAATTGGCATCAGTACTCCATTAAACGTCTTATGAAATTTATTCTTTTCGATTTCAGGAAAAAGTCTTTATTGACTTTATAGGAGCCTTATTTTGAAGAGTTAACATCTTGATTCTCTTAAACGCAAATGTTGTTTTTGGGGAGGGGGCAGTTGTGTCATAAATAAAATTTATTCTGATCATATCTATTCATCAATGGCATTTATTTACATGACTGGCAAGGCAAGTGAAGTTCTTTTAAGGCGACTTGATGCTTTGGTCCGGTAGCTCCTGCAGCCTAGCGTATGGCAGCCATAATGTTCTCTGCTCTCCTCTGGACTACACCAGCAAGGAGTGTTCTGATAATTTGGCATCCCTGGATCCTGCAGTCGTGCACCCAGAGATAGGGGACGTTCCATTGTCTGTAGAGACAGAACAGAGACCATCCAGACCCACAACTATACCGTAAAAAAAAGAATTTTATGATATTTATTCTGCTTCTATTTACTTCCCTTCATCACCAGCCTCTCAGCGTCCATCGTTGGGCACAGATATTCTCATGATTCACCACACCTCTTCATCATGAGCGTTGCAGAGCCATCTTATTTTCTGTTGCCCACGATTTCACGTGACCTACTCATTACCAGTTGAGTTTTCTAATGGTTCCTATGATATCTCGGATTTCTTTCTCTTTCCTTTCTTTACATAAGGATATTCTATTTCTAAACCACGAATAATCTTAAATACTTGTATAAAATCTCCTGGACCTCTTCTTTTTCCTAACGATCTCATCCCTAACTCTTTTAACCTATCCTTATAACTCACACTTTTTGATTCTGGTGTTAACTCAGTTGCTTGTCTCTGGACTTTTTCTGAAAGATGTTTATCCTTCTCCAAGTATGGTGACCAGACCGTACTTGGAGAAAGATAGGAATCTTTTAGAAAAATACAAAACTTTCTTTCCATATCTTTTTTGGCTATCCAAAAAATCAGACAGATATTATCAAACTCTAATTATTCGTCTCACCGATTTTTTCTGTGCACAGATATAATAATTGCAACAATATGGGGTGTAAAAGACAAGTCTAATACATATATACATAAATTTTTCAGCAATCTAATATTTGCATAAAAGCAGATAGTAATCTGAGTTCTTCACAAAGTCTTGGAAATTCTGCGATTTTTGCGTAATTCAGACATAAGAATGGCCAATAATAGCTGATAATGGCCAATAATGGCTAAGCATTGCTAAGAATTGCAGAATTCGTTTCAAAGTGGTTTATTTTCACTTTCATATTTGTTTTATCCCTATTTCCTTATTTTATCCCCGAAAAGGGGGATGGGTCAGCTCCCTGCTCGTTGTAGCCCTGTACACAAGACTCAAACCCTTCACAGCAATTTCTTTTCATTGGTTCCCCCGTTGCTTCTTATCACAACCCGCAAGCCGTTTTAACGTTGAATCTAAAACCATGAAGCAAGCGACATCGATCAGGAATAAGAGACCTGATAGATGCACCGATAGATCAATAACTTCGCAGCCTAATGATGAAATAAGCTTTTATTCTGCACAACTCAATTTATTTTTCAATATAATCTACTCCCTTGTCAATGCACTTAACCCACTAATGCTAATAACTACAAGCCAAGGTACGGAATTATTGGTCAACACTCAAAATTACTTGGTGGGAGATATTACGGCATAGAAAGTAATCAAGGGAGAGTGGTTGCCTACGTGCTCACTCTCTTCTCTGTCAGCTACCATGTTGAGATTTTTGGCGATGGGACTCTGTGCTGGGATGAGGATTGATATTTTTCTTATTCATACCTTTCCAAAGGACATCAGTGGTAAATTAACACGAACAACCTCAGCCGGAATTCGAACGTTCGTAAACATTTTACACCACAAATATCCATTTTGAACATAATTTCTCTCTGCATCAATGCTTTACATAGATCAAACATTATACGCTGACAATTTCAGATCTAAATTCGGCTGATAACAGTGTCAAGCTACGGACTAATCAATCCACTCATTAATGTACTTTCACCGTCGGTCTTAGGTCAGTGGATTTCTGCTGAAACAATTACGACACCCAGGCACGAATAATGGTAGGATATGGAAAGACTGGACAGAACACACCCTCACCATCTCTGATCAATATCTCAGCTATTTGAAGAACATGGTGACAATCATGATTTTGGTTTTCCATTGAGTGCTCCGAGAATTAGTATCGAACCTAATCAATGATACATCGGTCACACCCTGATTTAATTTGATTTGTTCATTATAGTAGCTGCAAGAATCATTCTACGGAGAGATGCTAGAAGTAAATAGACCCCAACAGTTTTGTTTCAATAACCTTAGTCGAGCAGTTATAGTGCAAAATGATGTTTCAAGCTAATATATTAGTTTCCACTCTAAAAAATCTCATTCAATACTTTGTTGACTTCCCTTCAGCAGTTTTAAGTTTTTACGTGTTGCCGGCTTTTCAGAAATTTTACGCGGTTCTTACCTAATATTGTTCAGTTGAAAGGGGATGACTTGGCAAAAGCTGTTGTTTGACGTAGTATCCGAAAATTGAGCACATATTGATTCGTCAGAAAGAAAAGTATGATGTGCCAAAAAGCTAAGGGCTAATCTCGATTGTACTCCTATTCGCCTTCTTTGTCATGGTTAAAAGGGCTCCCTCTTGGCTTCTCGTTCATAAAAATTGAGTTAATGGTAATTTCTTTCTGTTCTTACGCTAATTTTTCTGTCACTTCTGAAGGTTTCAGCATATAAGATGCCTATTTACTTCTCGCATGTTTCCCTGAGTGAACTTTTCATTCTCTTATGTCTCTTTATACCTCTCTCTTACAGGAGAGAATAATTTTTTTAAGTGGGTCTTCTCAGAGCAGCGGTTTAGTTACATTTTCTTCTTCTGGTTCAGTTGAAATTCCCAAACTTTTTAAAAACTGCGTTAAAAGGGAAGATGAGAGAATATTTTCACGTCATTTGCCCCTTGTCATACTTACGTCATGAGAAGTAACTTACTAGAAATAGAATTTTATGTTACGCCAAACTTGATAAATTTTATCTCAATTTGATTTTACCAATCGCATAGCTTACTATTCAGAAATATTGCAGATAGAAAAGAAAATGTAGTGCAGCACAATGTTTCTTCATATTTTATAAGTATGATGCAAAATGATTTCATCATTACCATTATTTTTGACTGCATGGATAAACTAGTTGTATAATAAGAGGCGTCGATGTGTATCAGAAGCTATTTTGTAGCAGCAACCGATGAAAGAAATGAATTAAAGTTTTTACTCATATGTTTCTATGAATAGACATTGCCATGATTTTACAATAGAAATGCATTGTAGATGATTTTCAATGAAAATGTGCAGATAATCAGAACGGAAGGGATTATCAGTGGTCAGAAATCAATGCAAGCATTACTGACAAAAGAGGGCCACGGTATGTACAATGAATATGCATTGTAAATGATTTTACTGTAGACATGAATTGTAAGTGATTTTACGATGTAAGTCCATTGAAAATGAGAAAGGAAGAGATTGTCAGGGGTCAGGAATGATAGTTTTGCTGATAGAATTAAGCTATAATATATATAATGTAAATACACAGCTAATGATTTTATATAGAACTGGTAAACAGAGTTTGAGTTGGTTCAAACTGGCTCATGCTGTTTATATTCACTTGACACTGAAAAGGCATGAATACATTTCTCCCTGATCTTTTCAATTGCTGAATTCTAGATCTGACGCGCCAAAGATGAAGCGATTGGCAGAAAATTGTAAACCCTCAAACGAAACTGTCGTCATAGGTTTCTTCAGTTTTTAGTGAGTCTGGCTGAATGGCTATGCATGTGTGTATTGCGCGTGCATGGCTCACCTGAAAATGTGAACATTTACTCCTTATTATGTCTTGAAAAAACTTGAGTTTTTAGTGGGAGTCAATTTACTATGTATGTTTCTGCTAAATCGGTCCCTCAGCTTGTGCCCGGTAGCATTCCCGTTTGTTTGTTTTTCGTCAAAATTTTTTTAGTGATTCCTGCCAAACAGAAGGTGACTGACAGAAAAAAGTTATACATTGATCACCCCTTTTCCATGTTTTTATTGATTATCCCCAACACGACACGCTGCCAAAAGACATTGGTTATGTGACGGTTTCTTTTGAGTGACTATCCAGACCCTTTGTTTTTCACTAAAATCTCGGTCATATCTGCTCTGTCCGTTCAGTTTTGGAACATATGTTTTTTTTCCTCAAAATCTCTGGACTTTTTGTCAACATAGCCCGCACGCAATTACCAATGCTATGGGCTCTTTGGGTGGGTGGGGGTTGAAGAAGAGGGACGTGAAGAACAACACAGGGGAAACAGCATTTATCGGTCAGAAGAAAATGTCGTCTTCAAATATGAAAGATATCGATTTGATCTGGTCAAAAAGACTTGGAACCATTCTGAGAGAGAGAGAGAGAGAGAGAGAGAGAGAGAGAGAGAGAGAGAGAGAGAGAGAGATCAAAGACTGTGGAGTCAAAGACCGGCGAATGTAGATTCCTTTAAAGAATCGCTTTTATATGAGTTATTGATCCATCATGTCAGTCTCATATATCATGACAATGACCAAAATTTTGGGAGTCGGTGAATTCATGCAACTTTAGCTTATTGAAAACATCCTCCCACTGCAAAGTTATGTATCTCGAGAAGGACAATCTTTCCAAACTCCCGATAAGACTCGAACTCACGATCATCTATGCCGGAAGGTGTTTCAGTTAACGTCTGACTGCTCTTACCATTAAACTAATTGCAAGTGTGAGTCCAAATCAGATCTTTGAACTCAATCCTTATCTCGAACCATTCTCCTAATTGGGATTAAGGTAAATAACATCAAAAAATAAATGATAGAGATCTTAAGATACTTAATCGAATAAAAAATGAATAAATTGGACTATCGATACTAAATTGCCTGCTAATAAACATGGCGGCAATGTATTGAGACTAAAATCTTGTTTTATAACTACAATGAAGATTACGGATCAATCGATGGGATGACAGAAGCAACAACAACAACCCTCACCTAATTTTAGGAAGTAAACTCTTTGTTTGTCCTGTTGCGTCACGTTAAAGCAAACCAATTTATACATACGTGATTTGAAATTACGACCATTTGATCGGTAGGCGACCCTCTTAACAACAGAGCCAAACTGATAAGTCTTATGTACCTCCGATTCAGGCTTCAGATTATACGCATGCGCTTATTCGATTTTAGTAAATAAATACATTCATGCTAAAACATACATCTTTTATATTTTTTAAAATTTATCATTTAATCCAATCATCATCAGTCTGAATGAGAGTTGGAGAAAAGACTGAAACATCTGATAGCTCTTCCAGATAGACTCTGTAGAAAAAAAAGGAGTGTTCTGACTGTTTGAATTCGTGGCTTCTTGTTGTAGACATGTAATCTAGACAGATGGTGAACTCATAGTCTCGGTGGCTTCATTTTAATAATAAATCATGGGAATCGTAAGGCTTCATTTTAGTCATATAACATGGTTGCCATGTTTGTTATTATCTGGTAGTTTAGTATCGATAATCTGATTTATTATTCTGTTTTGGGGAATTTGAGTAACACCGGGAACATATTCCGATTGGTTCAGTTAATTTATTTACTCCTCCCCCCCCCCCCAAGGGAAATCGGCCTAAGTTTAGTTGCGATAAAAAGCAACAAAAATTGTGATGAAGGTAAATTGTAGCAAAAGATTATTATTATCATTATTATTATTATTATTATTTAAAAAAAAATCATTTTCTTTTTGTTAGATTATGATTATTATTATCATTATCCTTATTACTATTATTATTATTATTATTATTATTATTATTATTATCATTATTATTATTATCATTATTATTATCTAATAAAAATAGATAAATAAATTAGATTCCTTTGTTTATTTAGAAAGAAAGGAGGAAGAAAATGAAAACGGTATTTTACTGAGGGTACAAGAAGAGGGGGCAGTGATGAAGTTAGGTAGTTTCATAAGAGGGTGGGGGAAGAAAAAGAGAGTTTGGTAGGTAGGGTAAGTTTTTGCATATGGAACGAATCCATGTTTGAATAACATTTGAATGAAATCATGAACAGTCAACGAAGGTTGGTAAGGATAATGGGGAGAATGAGCCTGGAAATACTTTTTTAGTCCGATTCCTGCCAGCTGTTAGATGTGCGAGCATCTCTGGTGCCAATGACCGTCACTGAATCACTGACTGGCTGGTTGAAATTCTGAAACACTCCCACCACCTCCCGTTTGCTTCCCTCCTTTCAATACACGTCTGAAAATGCAAGGGAGTGAACTCATGTCAACTGCATTTTTTGAAATTACAACCAATGAACTAGTGTATTTGTGGCCTGACTTTCAGGCTTTAAATTTAATCCGCTCTCGATTCTTGGCAGATCATTGAATAATTTGTTGAGAGCTGATTCCTCTTGATATATTTTATCACGGATTCATTGCTGAAATATTCTGTGTGCCAAGATAATACGACAGTTCACGAAAGCGGTTGAATATTTATTTTAGTGCTACCAAACAAAATAATGGAGACGGATTGATATCTGAGGTGAGGAATTAATGTACATTAAATATACTATTCCTATCCAACCGATTAGAGGGCGGACTAGGCAGCTGTGAAACAGATAAGAAATGAATCATGCCGTTTAAATATTATCTTGATTTTTTTATTGGATGAACCATTGTCAACTATTGTGATACAGTAAACCTTCAGTTTAACGGACTAATAGGGTGTCAATTCCAAATGTCCGTTAAATCGAAAATCGCCTGATAAAGAGCATTTTTTTAGCTTTTTTTCTCTTTTCAAATTTAGATTGAAAAGCTTGAATGCAATAAAGGATATAAATATATCGAATTAAAATACAGATCAATAAGAAATGAGTCGCAAAAACTTGAAAGTAATCGTCCGGCTTCAGTTCTGAACAGTCGAAAATGTTTTCAGGTAAGAGACAATTTTCAAATCAACTTTCTGTGCCACATTCGAGTTCGCACTTTTTCTTTTAATTTCTGTGTCAGTTCATATCAGTGCAACAAAAAGAAAGATGTAATTTCTCTAAATACTGCTCTATTTTTCCCTATGGGAAAGGGGGGAATTGCACTTCACCACACACTCTGGATCATCTGGAGGAGCACATCCGACACGTTATGGCCAACATACTGCCAGACTTCCTGCAAAGATCGATCGATGCCATGCCGAAACAGAAATTGTTGGAAAACGTTGAACAGCTGGCAAATTCTATAATTGCATGATCCAACACAAAGTTAGTTTGACAACAATCGACAAATATTTAATAAAGTTATTACCAATTTCCAACAGAGAGTTTTTTTTCACCCATTCTGTATATATAATGACGAGAGGCTGAGTTGCATGACTGAGATGGTTGCATGTTCCTCACCGGTGCCAGCGGTTGGTTTTCAAGCTCAGGTAAAGCCAGGAATCCGATAATTGATTTCGAAGGCAGGCAGGTCCTCCTCGATTGCAAGATTTAGGCAGCTCAGAGAGAGAGAGAGAGAGAGAGAGAGAGAGAGAGAGAGACAGACAGAGAGAGACAGAGACAGAGAGAGAGAGAGAGAGAGAGAGAGCTCAAACAAAAAGAAAAAAAACTGAGAGAGTAATGGTTAGCACGTCTTCCTCCCACGTAGATGGTCCTGGGTTCGAATCTCTACATGAGCGAAGAATGCAGAAAACTTCCTTGTGCACCCAGCAGCTTATTGAGTACCCTACCACCTGTGCGAGATTTGGCTTTTTGGGGTAGTAAAAGGCATGGATTTGAAATGAAGATATCGTTTCCGAAGATATTTCAATTCGCATCCCAAATCCTGGGAGCCCGTCTGACATTGACTTTACCTTTGTCAATTTGAACTACGAAGACCAAACATCGAACTGGTTTCAAATCTTGCATCATGCAAAGAGAGTGGTCATAAAACAAGTTGTCAGGATAAAGTCCTGGTCTCGACCAAACTTTTAACATGCAAGGATCACTAAGCTATCACATGCAAAGGAATCCAGGACTTCGTTAAAGGTTGTTTAAACGCAAATGAGAGTTCTCTCTTGAGGGACGGACACTTTACTGAACAAATGATGATTATCGGATGAAGAATGTGTAGCTATATTACAGTTTTGTTGACTCCGGTTAGCCGTTTGGTCTCCATTGCCCAAATTGATAAACGCAACGTCCATGTCAGATGGGCTCCAAGGATATGGGACGCGAGTTCAAATCTCGTCCAAGACTATATCTTCATTTGCAATTCATACTCATCATCATCATCATCATCAGTCTTTTAACATCCGTCGTTGGACATAGACCTTCTCCAAGATTCGCCACATTTCTCTATCATGGGCGTCACAGTGCCAGTATTTCCTAAATTTGTCTAGTTCATCACTCCATCTTGTGTTCTGTCGGCCTCGGTTTCTCATGTGATCTCTGGGGATTCATGTGATGTGAGTCGTGATGTCCATCGGTTGTCTGTCATTCTTGCAACATGACCTGGCCATTGGCATTTTAGTTTCCATACTGCTGGCTACTAAAGAAAGTCATACAATGTAACGACCCCTCATACCTGCATGTGAAAAGAGTTTAAATCTAATCAGCGCTAAAATACAGTCATGATTTTGTTTCCTTTCCTTTGAACTGTTTGAAATTGCAATGCTGCTACTTGAAATCATTAGAGTGAAAGTTATGACGTATTTCCTTTGAAATACTACGTCACGCACATACATGCACACATGTATGTACAGAAACATACATGCACACACACACACACACACACACACACACATACGCAAACACACACACGTACACTTACATAGATATATATAGTCAAGAAAGCTTTCCATCTTTGAACACTGAACACATTTAAAAAATGTTCATATTTTTGTCACTTATTTCTGTTAATGTAGTTTATGTAATTTTCGTCAGTATTTTTTTCATTTTACATTTTATTTGTTGTTATGGTACTGGGTAAATTTTCTCTTGTTGAGATCATTAGTTATTTACCATGTAACCATTTCGGGGACTTTAAAAACAAAACAGTCATATTAACATAGCGCTCCAGCGGTGGTTATCAAACAACAACCACTTCTCAGCTATGATATATATATATATATATATATATATATATATAAACTTATGCGATGCTCTTCCAACGTTTGAGTAGAGCACTCTGGTGGATGAGGAATACATGCATGAATAAAGATATCGCTTAAGTTCAACCTTACTGGCCGTCCAGTTCTGTGGGGCAGAGAGAGATGCCAGCCTCTGGGTGTGAAGCGAAGGTTTCAATCCTACCTCGTGGTACTGGATGGGATAATGGATAGACTATAGCCACACTGGAGAGTTGTAATACAACGGAACAGCTGTCTGTGGATGACACAATATATATATATATATATATATATATATATATATATATATATATATATATATATATCAGTTCAATATATATGTATATATATATGCTGGACGGATATTTCGTCTGTGAGACGGGTATCCAGCTAGTATATATATATATATATATATATATATATGTGTGTGTGTGTGTGTGTGTGTCTATGTGTGTATCTATGTGTGTGTGTATGTGTGTGTTATTGAGAAATGGATATATGATTTGACAGAATGATTATAAATTACGTTATATTATATTGAAACTCTTATTTGAAATAATCTCCTGTTATTACACGGTGAATGTATCATTTGGCATATATATATATATATATATATATATATATATATATATATATATATATATATATATATAAATGGTAGTCGAGTGTAGAGTGAATGGAGTGGAGAGAAGAACGTATGTCTGCAGGCTGAGCCGGACAAGGAGACGGGAATCATTTTCGAAACATTGATTTCACAACTGAAGGCTTAACAAACAACTTTTCGATCTGTGACGTCAGTAATCGTATCGAGGCTGTTACATTTATTAATATTCTTTCTTTTGTAACGGTAGTAATCTATACAAATAATATTTAGCAATATTTGTTAGTATCCTGTCACTATAAGGGGCACATGTGTCGCAACGAAATAGAATCGTACGTTCTGATAGCATAATAAATATGAATTTGAATGTCAAATTTAAAAAAAAAAAAACAATAAAAAGTAATGAAGGCAAAAACAGAAAGATACAAGCTTGGCTGCGCTAGGGGCATACTCTCTTGCTTCATTAAAATCTAAAAATTTAAGCAAAACAATTAGTTTTCCATACAATATCATTCCAAAACTATTTATCCCATTTCAACTCCTTTATTTGTAGTTTCTATAAATGGGATTCGTTAACTCAGAAAAAATAGGCCGACCTGAGTTGGACTTTAAAATCGTGAATAAATTCGTCATCAGTTGTTGCGTACGTCACATTGTCACTGTTATTCGTGCATGATTGTTTTTTGTCATCTATCATTGCTGCTACATACCGAAAAAAAGTGGATCGGGTAGAAAGTGAATTTTCTTATTTTGTACCAAATTTTGAAGACAAATTTGATTCTATACTTAATCAGTTAATTATTAAATTCCCTTTTGTTTTCATTTAGTTGTAGATTTTTTACTTTCAGAAAACTAAGAGAGTTCACGGGAAAGTCTGGACTAAGTTTCATATCAATCCAACGTGAAACAACAGAGAAAATTGATATGTAGCAGCAGGAGGAGGAGGAGGAAGAGGGCGAGAGGATGCTTCGCTCAGAGGACTGGACCTAGTTCCATATCAAACCAACACGTTACGACTGGGAATATTGATATTTGGCAATTCTTGTTGCGGTAATAATATCAGGAGAAGGTGGAGGCGGGTTAGGAAGAAGAAGATGCAGATGGTTCACCCGAAGACCCGGACCAATTTTCATATCAATTCAACGTGATATAACTGAGAAAATTGATATCAAGCATATTCGAGACTGACTAATGGATCGACCAAACGAAAAGTGTGTTACAGATATGCATAGACGTACCTAAAAAAAAGGTATCATACGTTTCACCGTATTTATGTATGATTACTTTTGCGTACGAGGGTACGTATTGCTAGACTAAACCTGCAGACATTCACTTTGAATCTATTGACTATGGAAGCCTTCCATGATATAAATAATAATGAGACATTCGGAGAAGTAGATTGTCGTACACAGGCGGTTGCATATACATACACACACCATGATATCTTATTCTATTCAATCCTTTTGTATTTTAAAATCTGTATTTTTATTAGGCCTTTCAGAAAAGGTATTATCTCCTACAACCACACATGCACACACACACACTCACACACATAGATAGATAGATAGATAGATAGACAGATAGTGAGACACAGACAGACAGACATACACAAGATAGGGGCGTGGAGATAGAGAGGTTTGTCGGTAAGACATCTGAAAGTGTAGCACAATCGTGGTCGTCATGAAACGAGATAAGAAAGGTTTTTGTCCAGCGTTGAACTCATCTTTGCTGCTTATTATATATATATATATATATATATATATATATATATATATATATATATATATATATATATATATATATATATATCGTAGGATGTAAGTAAATTTCCAGCTCTACTTAAAACAACTTGGCTTTATATTATTGATATATTATTACATTATGCTATACTGCTAGCCTGATTTGTACCACACACACACACACACATATATATATATGTATATATATACGAATGTGCATGTATCCAGTGATGTACATACATACATACATACATACTTATATTAATACACATATATATAACCCGTCAACCATCACTCTACCACTGGTGATTTACATCATATATTCAATGTATTTATGTATATAAGTCTCTTCCACCTCTCCTGTTGTGACTGTAACAACAAGAACAATCCTCAATTTAGGGGAGTAATCTCTTCCCTGTTTCACCATCTTTTCCGGTTAAACTGAACCAATTTTTAAGATTAATATTCCCTTACCATGAAATCACGACGAATTGATTGGTAGGTGGAACTCTTACCAACTGAACTATACTGAACTACTTTTACATATCTACGAAAATTTATATTATAGATACTCAAGGGTCAGTTTTATTCTAATGAATAAATATGTTAATAAAATCAACATTTCCCTGATGATTGAGTTGAAATCATGATCAAATGATTCGAAGACAGATCTATTACCGACCGAGCCACACTGACAAGTCTTAGATATCTGTGAAAATTCGTGTCAGAAATAAGCAACGGCTTATTCCATTCTAATAGATAAATACATTTATACTAAAAAATGAATTTTTTTTCAGTTTTTTTATTTCTCACGAATACAATTCGAAAGTTTCAGTAATCATCGTCAGTCAGAATGGAAGTGGGAGTGAAGTTTGACAATGCAGCAACCCGGCTTGTTTCTTTTATAAATTCTCCAAATTGAAGAAGCAGTAAGAACCCAATCCTATTTAGAGAGAACCAAGAATAAAGAATGGTCTTTTGTTGACTTGGAACGCCATTTTTCCCGTGATGCACCTGTGGCCTTCTGACTACAGTGTATATTTTCTGTTCACTGAACATTTCAACAAAACAGCCTTTTGATTTTTATTTTCTCGTTTTTTTTCTTTTCTTGATCAATATAAAACATCGACTGAATACAAGAATTCTTTCCATGCAATGTATTAAGTTGATGCGAACATTTTCAACATTATTCAGTCATATCGGATTGGTGAAAAAATGTCATTCTGTTTTAGTCGCTAGATGGCATTAGGAGGGTTTAGTTTCAACTAAATCCATATGGAAAAAATCACTTGTAATTGTATTTTGACAATCGTCATATCATTGTGCATTTTAAAAAACAAAACTTGTCAAAATTGGTATTCTGATACTGTAGATAGTGGGAAGTTACATTTTCGACATATTATGCTTTTGATTTCAAGAAATGTAAAACTGCGTAAGGACTTCCTGATTCTCCAGGTTTGTGTTGTATCCATATATCTATTAGAAACCGTCAACCAGGACTGTAACTAAAAGTGTCCACAGAGGTTTGTTCATTTTTTAAGTTAGTCTGGCTGGCTTGCCAGGTGAGTATCTATCACGCGCACAGGCCGCGGAAATGGAGCTAGACAGCTGAAAATTTTCTCCTTATTATGTCTAGAAAAAACTTTATTTTTTGTTTTTTGAAAATTCTCCCCCCTAAATGAGTTTTCAGCGAAGGGTCCAATTTGAAATATGTGTTTATGCTAAACTGGCCCTTTAACATTCTCGCTTGGTTTTAAAAAATTCAGACCATTTTAGTGACCAATTTTTGATTAATCATCCCCAAGATGGCATGATGCAAAATGAGAAGTATGCAACAAGCACATGAGAGAATCATGCTCAACCTTACATAGAGAGATCACAAGACAGCACAGTATACCAGGAAGAAAACAGATCTTCATGACATCATAGAAACTATTAAAAAACTCAAATGGCAATGGGCAGGCCATGTTGCAAGAATGAAAGGCAACCGACGGACATCACGTCTCACAACATGGATCCCAAGAAATCACATTAGAAACCGAGGCCGACAGAACACAAGATGGAGAGATGAACTAGATAGATTCAGGAAATACTGGCTCCGCAATGTCCATGATAGATAATTATGGCGAATCCTGGCGAAGGTCTATGTCCAACGACGGACATTAAAAGACTGATGATGATGATGATGATGATGATGATGATGAAGATGGCATAATACCAAAAGATGTTAGTTACATGATAGTTTCTATTGAGTGACTAACCAGATCTATCGATCTACCCGTTTGTATGTTTGAACATTTGTGTGCGTGTGTATAAGGGTGTGTGTGTACCGTTGTTGTTTTGCTTGCTCTACCACGTAGCATAACGTATTATTAGTTTGGTAGCGAGAACACAATCGCTAACAGCTTAAGGCTGGAACCAGCTTCATATGAGATTACTTCAAGCGAAAAATCTCTTAATTTCCTAAGGCATTTATATATAATCACTGTCTCTCTATTATCAAATAGATGCCTGTTGGCAAATCGAAGAAATGGAAATAAAATTCTATGAATTCCAGACAGAAATTGCATTCATTTACGTCATATAATTGAATCCACAATTAAATTTGGTCAACCAATATAGTTATTTAATTTTGTTCCTTTTTATAAAAACAGGCACGTTTGTTAACAACAATGGAAGATTCAGAGAAAATTCGGTTCTAAAATTGTGAGTAAACTATGCTATTGTCATTTTAACCCTCGTTCTTTTTAAGGTTATTTATGCAAATTCATGAAGAATGATTTGCATATTTCCGGCGTTTTGGAGGGAAAGGGAAAACTTTGTTCGAATATTTGTTTTTTTTTCTTTTTTTTTCCTTTTTGCTTTTCAACTTGAGTGAATGAACCAGATTTATTACTATGAAACAAGCCAGAAACCCAACCAAGAAAGTCTTATTAATGCCAAAATGAGTATTGTATCGAGAATTTGAACTCATCTTAAAGATCCATAAAGCAAAGGGTTCTTAGATATACGCAGTCTGGACAACAAAAGGCTCCGCATTTCCTCTTATATTTCATAAACTATTGTAGAAATCTCCAAAAGCGACTCGAATTTTCCTGAATTCTGTTTTATTGAACAATAGAAATAATTCGTCTGTTTTTATGATGAAGTTTAGTTTCAACCTTACATATAAATGAGGACTTTTGAAAAAAAAACTGTCTTCGAGACATGAAAGGAAATAAATAAAAGAATGGAAGAAAAAGAAAAAAATGAAAGAAATCGCAGTCTGTGCCTCCAATATTAGACAAATTAAGAAGATAAATGTTGGTATCTTTTTTTTTTTCAGACTCATGCGACTACTCTCATAATCTGATGCTGAAAATGTCAAATACATCCTGACACACACAAATACACGCACGCACACATGCATGCACACACACACACACACACACACACACACACACACAGATAAATAAACACACCTGCAAACACGTACATACGTGAACACACGCACACACAAAAACACATGCAAACGTACAAGCACACAAACACATACATACACACATACTCACTCACAAACACAAAAAACACATACGTATACATTAATTAATTAATTTATTTTGGTTAATATTGAACAATGTGATTAGATACTGTATTACTTAATATCATCAACAACAAATGAAGCATTCTGTTTCTTTTTTGTAATCTTACGAATTGCTAAAAGAATTATGAACTATAAAGATGAATAGATATTTAGTAAGCTCAAGTTTGTATGCAAACAAGGGAATTCGTACATCACACACATACACACACACACACACACATATATAAAGATGTATGTATATATATATATATATATATATATAGAGAGAGAGAGAGAGAGAAATGTATATATATGTGTGTGTGTGTGTGTGTGTGTGTGTGTGTGTTTATGTGACTGTTTGATTGACAGTCAACTTTCTTCTTGCAGAGTTGACTGAAGTTGCGAGATAAAACTCGTTGTCTGAATAATGAAGACATCGCACGGATCGCCTTGGCACAATATACACCAATCGACAATTGGGGTTAATTGAGTTCTCTGGTGGCAAAAGGCAATCAAACAGCCAAGCGAACCGTCGAGATTGAAGACCTTATCGCCACTTGACCACATCCTACTACCTATAATACACAATTATTTACATTGTTATATAAAGGCAAAAACGAAGGTTCAGGAAACTAACATCCAATCAGTGATTGCGAATACGTGGAGTTAGAAAGTCGGAACAGATGAAGATGATAATAGTTAATAAACATAATGATTATGATTGAAGGCATCTGAAATATAAATAAAAGTGAAGATAGGTCTGGTTAGTCATTCAATAGAAATCGTCAGGTGACCAAGCATACTTTCGATAGCTTGTCCTGCCGGGGTTGATCAATCAAAAAGCATTGCCTAACCCCAGCCAAAAAAAAAAAAAAACTATTTTAAAGTAGAATTGGAGAAAAAAACTACCTTTAGAGTAAATGCTTGAATTTTCAGCCTCCTATCTCGATTATTGCAGCCTGAACGCGCTAGAAATGCATACTTAACCAACCGGACTCAGATAGTAACTGAAAGAAATCTATGTTGGTAGTTTTAGTTGACGGTCTATTATAAAGTAATCATGAGAAAAACATTGGAAAGAAAAAATATTGCAAACTGCCAAGATAGTATGAATTTATAAAAACTTCATCAAAACTAATTCAGTAATATTAATTGTAATATTTAACCACAACTGCAAAGCGTGACACCAATGAAGAAAGACATTGTTATGTAAGACAAACATCCGCCAGGTAAAATTAGCAAGCAAAATTATATTATTTTGATTTTATGTCAAGCATTAAGAACAAGAAAAAAAGGAATTGCCACTGGTCAGGAATTAATGTAAGTATTACACATAGAATATGGTTATTATATGAACTAGTCGATAACTTGCTCTCCGCGGGGCATTTTCGGCTAGCTCCAGTGGAAGGTTTAAATGTGATCATCGGGTCCATTAAGAGATATAAACTGTTTTTAAGAGGTGCTTTAATTCAGTACCTTTGGCTACAACGCACTACTAGGACATCACTCACAGATAAATGGAATAAGACTTTTAATTGGATAGATAGATAAATAGATAGACTAATAGATAAATAGACAGATCGAAAAAAAAGAAACAAATCAGATCATTACTATGGGAATGAGCATGAATACAGTCTCTCCTACATCATCATCATCATCATCTGCAATTTCACAACAGTTGCCTGGTGGTGACTACAAGTCTTCCCAAGTCTCCAGCCTTCCTCTCTACACTCTCATTGTCCACAGCAATACTGTGGTTTATAGTTTCACACCAGTTTCCCGATGGTCATTGCTGAAGGCTGAGTGACGGTGAGTCTCCTCAGGTCTTCAGCCAATATCTCTTCTCTCCCTCACAAGTGCCGTGGTTCACATCTCCGCTTTCATTTTCCTTCCTCTGTTAGGCCACTGCTAACATTTAGCGTCACAGACATTATATTTCTTGTACTTTCCTCAGTATCCGTGCAGTTCCTAACAGTGCTGTGGTCTTTGCAGTCTCAATCCTTCCCCTTATCATGATCTCCTCCAGTCTTGCTCTCAGGGTCTTTGAGACAGTTCCCAGTGTGCGTATTATTACTGGTACTACCCTAACTTTCACGTTCCACACATTCTTCAGTTCTTTTGCCAGATTTTGGTATTTTCCCGGTTTTTCACTCTCTTTCCTCTTTCCTCTATGGTCTGCAGTCACGTTACATCTATTATTTGGCAGGTTTTCCTCTTCTTGTCTGCGATTACTAGGTCCGGTCTTCTCGCCCAGATGCAGTGGTCTGTTTGGATGTCAAAGTCCCAAAGTAATTTGTGGTTTCCATTCTCCTGGGCAGTCTCCTGTTTATGCTGGCTTCACTTTTCCACATGGTTAAATCACATTCGTTTACTCAGTTCCCAGTGTATCACTATTGCTACTCTATCGTGTCTGTGTTCATACTCCTTCTGGGCGAATTGATCACATTCACTAGTCATGTTGTTTACGCTCTCACCGCTTCCACCACAAATGCGGCACTTACTGTTCGTCTGTGTTCTGTCGATTTTAGTTTTTATATAGTTTGTTCTGATGCATTTGTTTTGAGCTGCCATAATGAACGATTCCGTTTCTCTCTCCATTTTCTAGCCATATCCGTGATCTCTCGTCTGCCACATCCTGTATCTGTCTTCTAAATTCTCCGTATGATTTTTTCTTTTCCCATTTTCTCTACTTGTTTACTGTGCTGCTCCATTGTTTCCTACTTGATTGTTCGTTGCGCTGCTTCGAACACTATTTATGATGTCTTTACCGTTTGTTTGCGCATACTTTACTAGACCTGCTTTGGCTCTCTGGACATAGTCCTCTACGCTGATAAGCCGCCTGCCACCTTCTTTTCTTTTCACATATAGTCTATCCATGTCATCTCTAGGGTGTAAGGCTTCATGCATTGTCATAAGCTTCCTTGTTCGCCGGTCCATTGATTGGAGTTCTTCCTTTGTCCACCCAAGGAATGGTCCTGTGTATCTTACTACCGATACAGCCCATGTGTTCATTCCATTTATAAGGTTGCTGCTGATCAGTTTGGTCTCTAAAATTTTCCTTATCCTCCAAAGGTATTCTCTTTTTATTTTCTCCTTCATTTCTTCCCGTTTTATCGTGTCACATTCGTGAACCCCCAGGGATTCTGCCGCTGCGAGCCTTCGTTTGTGCATTACCATAATTGCACATTTTTCAATCCCAAAGTCCGTCCCAATGTCATCACTGTATTCTTTTACTTCGTTGAACAGAGTCTCAAGCTCTTCCTTTTTTTTTTTGCAAACAATTTCATATTGTCCATGTACATTAGGTGGTTTACTTTTCCCTTTGTTTTGGAGAAATTGTATCCTTTGCTGTTTTCAGCCTCCTATTGAGCGATATCATAGTTAGAACAAATGATAGTGGGGACAACGAGTCTCTCTGGAAGATTCCCCTTTTTACCTCAGTTAAATTTTCTGTTATTATTATTATTATTATTATTATTATTATTATTATTATTATTATTATTATTATTATTATGTTGCAAATCAACCTTACTTATTTTAGTTCTTTAAGTTGGTGCATTTCAGGGTTACCTTAACCCAACACCTCAAGTTACAATGCACCGATTCAGATACTCTGAGGTCACATACTGATGAACAGAATCAGACTTTTAGTATTATAAAGACGAATGGAAATCAGGAACAGTCGGAGTGGGCGCGGATGCCGACCCCACACAAGATTTCCTGAAGAAAAGATAAAACATTTTTTCTGTGAAATTTTCCCCCAAATCCATTGAGTTCGTATGCTAAATTTGGTTGGATTGCACCCATGTTTAGGAGTTTTTCCCATAGCACAACAATCTAACGGACAAACAGACTGACAGATATCACCGGATTGTTTATAAATAGATTGTAAATACTTTGCTATTAATTTTACAATATTGATCAAGAAAAAAGGGATTGTCAGCTGTCAGGAATGAATTCCAGCATCATTGACAGAATATGGATGACGTATAAAGCAGGTCATCATTATCAGTGTCCTTGAATTTCTTGTGAACCCTGAACAAAATCTTTAGAATTAGTCGTAAATACCAAATTTTTATCATCAAAATATTTTAATACAATGTCCAAAGTAATTTAACAAAAATCGATATCTTTCACTTACATCCGGGTCATATTTTTGATTTCTTTTATAAAATGTAATTACTGATACTGCAATGTTGCTATTTGGTTTGGTCTGTAATATTTTTGTTATTCTCCAAAGATATTCCTTTCTCTTTCATTTCTCTCTGTTTTCTCCGGTCACATTCGAGAACACCCTAGATATTTATATCCGCCCTGTGTAGTTGATGCTATACTTTTTCTTTCGTCTGGTAAGTCAATCCCTTCTGCTGCTATGAGCTTTCCAACAAAGATTGCCATCGGCGTACATATTTCAATTCCGAACTCCATCTCAATGCCAACAGCATTTCGAGCCTTTCCCTGTTCGTTGTAAATAGCTTTATGTCGTCCATGAATATCAGGTGGTCGACTTATACCTTTGTTTTGGAGAATTGTATCTTTTACTGTTTTTCAAGGTACAATGGTTTGTGCTAATGGTAGTAGGGACTGAGAGTCCCCCTGAAAAATTCCCCTTTTTATTCTTACCTTTGCAAAGTTTTTACCTGTTAGTGTCGTTTAGTTTAAATGGAGTTGTTTATGTATCTCCCAAGTGATTTGTTAAACTTGAATATCCTGAGACATTCTAATGTCCAGTTATGCAGGATCATATCATATGATTTTTTGAAACCAATCTATTCCATTGCAACATTTTAACATTTTCCTCTTCATATGCTGCGTTTAGAATCATTTGGTTAATGCAGAGCAGGTCACTCACTCTTTTGGATCCTTTACTGTATTCTTTCTGTCGTTCTTGTAAGAGTCCTCTTCTTCCCCATATATATATATATATATATATATATATATATATATATATATATATATTCCATCAGTCCAATCAGAAGTTTCCACATTAGTGGTAAGTAAGTGATTGGTCTATGGTTACTAGCCTGATTCCCTTTTTCAGTGTCTTTTTGGATAGCCTCTGATCATCCATTCTGAGACCTCACTCAAGGTAACTTTGGAGTTGATGGATCAGTCTGTCTTGTCGTACAGCTATTCTCTCAAGTCAATATTCATGAATCAAATTAAGTCCTAGTGCTGACCAGTTGGCTATCTTGAAAGTGTTTCCCAATGTGATTGTATACAATACAATTTTTGTCCTTCGTCTAGTTCTTTAAAAAAAAAATTTAACTATTCTGGAGATTCGTTATATCTCTTTTTGCATCACCATAAGTTGTTCCAGACGTTATTTGTATCTGTGGCGTCTAGTTTTACGTTCTACCTTCTTCCTCCATTCAAGTATTGAATATATATCTCTTTAATCTTGTTTATTCGGTGAGTCCTCTTTGATGTATTTCTTTCGCTGTAACGCCTATCTTTTTTTGTCTTATCTTTTATATGTTACGTAGTCTTGCCTGTAATCTGCTCATGTGCAATGTGTTTTCCTTCGTTTATAATCTCCTTTCCCAGGCAGGTTTTTATCCCTATTTTTTTTTCTCTCTTTGTGTCGTAAGGATGTCAGTCAGCATTTTTGTACCAGCGTAGGTGAGGTTGTTGAGCTCCGTTACGTTATTATTGGAAACCGTCAACGAAAACTGTCATCAAAACAGTCAACATAGATTTCTATCACATCTTACGGTGGTCTAGCTGGTCTGACAGGCTAGCTATGTTCTACGTATCACGCTTACAGCATCAATGGAGCCATGGGACTGGAAATTTGAACATTCACTATTTATTACCCCCCACACTAAGCTTTTAGCGGATGGGTCAATTTGCAATGTATCTTAACGCTAAATTGATCTATTACTATGAGTTTACCTGTTGTTTTTTTTAGGTTAAGATTTTTAGTGATCACTGCCCGCCAAAAGCAAGAGACGGTGGTTGTCGCTGGAGGCTGAGTGACAGTAAGTCTCCTCAGGTGTTCACCCCTCGTCTCATCTCTCCTTTACTTATCACAGTAGCGCTGTGATGTTTTTTTCCCCTCTTCTCTCCGTTAGGCCACTGTTAACAGCGGGGATCGTATAACTGATATTTCCAGTACTTTTCTCAGCATCTGTACCGTCGACAGTAATTTTGTGGTCTGTATAGCCTCAATCCTTCCTTTTATCCCAAGTTTCCCAATCTCGCTTTCGGTGTCTTTGGTACGGTTCCAAGCGCACCCACTATTACCGGTACTACCCCGACTTTCATGTTCTACACTTTCTCCAGTTCTCTTCCCAGGTCCTGGTATTTTTCCAGCTTTTCATCCTCTTTCCTATTTATTCTGTGGTCTGAACGACGGCAACGTCTATTATTTGGCAGGTTCTCCTCTTCTTGAACACGATTACTAAGTCAAGGCTTAGATGAGGTTGTCCGTTTGGATGTCAAAGTCGGTAAGTAATTTGTGATTTACATTCTCCAAGGCTAACTCCGGTTTGTGATTGTACCACTTTTCCGCCTGGTTAAATCCCATTCGTTCACTCAGTTCCAAGTATATCACTGTTGCTACTCTATCGTGTCCGTTTATACTCCGTCAGGGCTAGTTGACTGCATTCACTAGTTATGTGGTTTACAGTCTCATCTCTTTCCCTACATAGTAGGTATTTACTGCTTGTCTGAATCCTATCGATTTTTGTTTTGATACACTTTGTCCTCGTGCATTTGTTTTGAGCTGTCATGATGAGCGATTGTATTTTTCTCTTCAGATTTTCTCAGCGTAGCCATGTCCAGGATCTCTCGTCTGCAACAACCTATACTCGTATCATTATTATTATTATTATTATTATTATTATTATTATTATTATTATTATTAATTGCAATCTCACACCAGTTGCCTGGTGGTAACCGCTGGAGTTTGAGTGACAGCAAGTCTCCTCAAGTCTCCAGCCCTCCTCTCCTAGTACTCATGTCGCAATAATAATGCGATTTACAGTTTCACACCGGTTGCCCAGTGGTTATCGCTGAAGGCTGAGTGACAATAAGTCTCCTCGGGTCTTCAGCTAACATCTCCCCTCTCTTTCGCCTATCATGTCAGTGCAACAATTTGAGTTTGCGCTTTCATTTCCCTTCCTCTGTTGGGTCACTATTGACAGTTACCGTTGCAGTCCTTATATTTCTAGCACTTTCCTCAGTATCCGTGCAGTTCCCAGTAGTGCTGTGGTCTGTACAGTCTCAATCCTTCCCCTAATCCCGATCTCCTCCAGTCTCACCCTCAGCGTTTTTGGGACAGTTCCTAGTGCGCCCACTATGACCGGTACTACCCTGGCTTTCATGTTTCACATCTTCCTCAATTCTCTTCCTCGGTCCTGGTATTTTTCCCGTTTTTCACTCTCCTTCCTTTTTACTCTATGGTCTGCAAGTACAGCCACGTCTACTATTTGGCAGGTCTTCTGTCTCTTGTCTACAATTACCAAGTCCGGTCTTCTTGCCTGGATGAAGTGGTCAGTTTGGATGTCAAAGTCCCCAAGTAGCTTGTGGTTGTCATTCTCCAAGACTGCCTCTGGTTTGTGCTGATACCACTTTTCTACGTGGTTGAATCCCAATTGCTTGCTTAGTTCCTAGTGTATCATCTTTGCTACTCTATCGGGTCTATGCTTATACTCCTTCTGGGTGAGTTGACTACATTCACTAGTTATGTGGGTTAGTGTCTCATCTCTTTCACCGCACATGCAGCATTTGCTGTTCGTTTGTGTTCTGTCGATTTTTGTTTTTATGTAGTTTTATTATTCGCAATCTCAAACTAGTTGCCTGGTGGTTACCGCTGGAGTTTGAGTGACAGCAAGTCTCCTCAAGTCTCCAGCCCTTCTCTCATAGGCCACAGTAATACTACAGTTTACAGTTTCACATCAGTTGCCCAGTGATCATTGTTGAAGGCTGAGTGACCGTAAGTCTCCTCAGGTCTTCAGTCCACATCTCATTTCTCCCTCGCTTATCACGCCAGTGCTGTGGTTCTCATCTCTGCAACCATTTTCCTTCCTCCTCCGTTAGGCCACCGCTAACATTTATTGTCGTAGACCTTATATTTCTAGTATTTTCTTCATTATCCATGCAGTTCCCAGCAGCGCTGTGGTATGTGCAGTCTCAATCCTCCCTCTTATCCCGAGCTCCTCCAATCTCGCCCTCAGTGTCTTTGGGACAGTTCTGAGTGCGCCTATTATTACTGATACTACTACTATTATTATTATTATTATTATCATTATTATTATTATTATTATTATTATTATTATTATTATTATTATTATTATTATTATTATTCATTAAAGCATTTGAACATTGAATCCATTGATTTCATGTCAAAAGGTCTCACTGCGGCCATCTGTTTCGTAAATGAGTATAAATTATGAGGCACTTGTGGGCTTATCGACAATTTATCAGCTTCGCTGAGAAAATCGTGTCAGTGAGATGATCTCTTTCAAAAAGATTACGGATAGAAAGAGAACGAAAGAGAGATAATTTGAAAGACCAAACAAGAACAAAGAAAGAATATTTTATGAATTTATCAAATTAACATCTGAAATATTGTCAAAATAAATATTCACAAGAATACATTCAGAAATCATCGCATAAATTCATTCAAACGGTTCAAGTTAAAAAGCTTCCAGTCTGAAACATACATGTAATGTATTTAAGTTTGTTTTCATCTAATCCATGTCGTGATAAAAATATATAAAATCAATTCTTATTCATCTGATAATAAAGCATACTGTACATACTGGAAGAAGAGCATAACATTTACGGGTCCATCAGCATAGCGTTTTGCTGATTCAAACGTTTTTAATTGGGCCAATGGCATATTTGAGAAATGCATCAGGGTGAGCCAACCCCTGAGATAATCTTCCAGTCATGAGTTCCTTTGTCAGGTATTACTTCCACTACTATCATTGGGACATCACTAACTTCTCAGTTTTGAGAAGCTAAAGACAACACCGAGAACAAACCCAAGTAAGCCGGATATTAAAGCATCTTCGTAAACAGTGAGGGTTCGTTGTGTTCCAATCGCCTAACTTAGCCGACAGTGATCCTTTGAGTTATGCATTTGGTGACTTGGTGTCGAACTTGTGAATATTCTTCCTCGCCTTGAACTTGTGAACACCCGTCCAATGTTAAACGCAGTATACTGCGGTTGGATTACACGAGAGTATAAAGTAAGCGTTGAATTTGATCCTTCAGCAGCCAGGTTTATTTTATTTAGTTTTCTCCACGATCTTTAGGGACTTCTTTCACATTGTAAATTCGAAGTTCTTAGGTGATAACGCGAAACCTTCTCCATCGCAAAGATGATTCGACTGACTATACATAAATGCCCTCGTGTTACGGGCCGGACCAATACAGTTTATAGACGAGAAGACATCCAGTAGAAGAAACCTTTTCCCAGACGCTTCGGGATTAGAGACCTTTTCCCACACGCCTCGGGATACATTTCGAAATGTTGCTCCTTTTCTAGCACAATCGCATGCCCAAACTCTAGCTATAAGCATGGACGTTCGCTGGAGGATGGGAAGAGAGCAAATAGGGCATTTGCCCCCCTTAACTGGATCAGGCCTTCTCACCTTGCGCGACAGTGTTTGAAAGTTGGAACCTTGTTCTCAATAAAGGATAATGGCACAGTGCTCTTGTTTTATGTAGCCCTAACTTAATGTATCCACATAAAAGATAGTATCATTATTCGCTGATACCTGGGTCGATGCTCAGGTATATTCCGAATATATCTTTTTGCACCCCCATCCCTGAAAAAATAGCAGTGGACGCCTATGGACCTTCAATATCAACCATAACATTAATTGAATATTCAAATAAATAAAATACTGTGAGGAAATATCAACCACTTAAATTAATCACCTGCGTATGTATCAGAACTAATTATCTAAAAAAATCATCTAACATTATCTTTAAGAAAAAGATATTTTATCTAAAATCATCTTAAAAAAAAGGTGATTTATCTAAAATTATCTAAAAAAAAAAAAGATTTTCATCAAGAACTATCTACAAAAAAAAGATCGTTTTATCTAAAATCATCTAAAAAAAAAGATCTTTCATCTAAAATTATCTTGAAAAATACCAGCACAAGATTCAGGCATTGTTGGTCCAAAATGACCTTAGTGATTCTAAAAAGAATTTTTCGGGAAAAAAAAACGAAACAAGCTTCTTTATAATGCCTTTGGTGTACTCATGGGAATTTAAAAAGTTGTTGCTCCCTAAATGTGACCAAGAGCGCTCGAAGAAACACATCCACCCACAGACACTCAGTCACTCAAAGAGAGAAGAATCTGTAGCCCACTTGGCTGGTTGGTCGGTCATTTTATGGGGCAACAATGAATCAATACGATTGTGTATTCTGAGGTGAAAGTATCTTTCAGTATACAAGTACGTTATAAAGCTGATTAATACCTAAATATATAATTGAACAATAATCCAGTCAATACTGACATACGTACATATCAAACCACCTGTGTATTAATAGATAAAGAGGGGGAGAGAGAGTGAAACAGAAAATGGGAGAAAATGTGATAAATGAACAAAGAGACGTGTAGATTGAGAAAGAGAATCAAATCGATACATACACACTTATAGGTAGGTAAATCTATAACCCTGTTCCGTAATGATGAAAAAGACATTTATTTTACACAGAACAGATTTAATATGTATAGATTTTTTACGAACTGTCGTCCTCATCTTGGTTCATCATTTGAACATAACGTATCGACTGTTGTACCCTTCGGCCTTCTTCAGTTTGATGTTGTAAAGTAGATTTGAAATACTGGGACAAAAGGGGTAGATGAAGAGAGGTACACTCAACCGAAGAAAGCCGAAGAGTTGTGTTTAAAAGATGTCCCCGCCCCAAAAGAAAATCTATACGTATTGATATTCCTACAAAAATCAGACAGAAACGATTCATTTTCCAAAATAATCTTCTTCATTGTCAATGCACTTAAAACAACACGTCTCAATTAATCAAATAGACGGAACATCATTGAATGACAATTTCGGATTGAAGTATAGCTAATATATATATATATATATATATATATATATATATATATATATATATATATATATATATATATATATGAATGTATGTATCATTAGATTGGACAGTTTATGTTCGACAGAATGTGATAATTGTTAAAACATTTTACTATATAACATCTATAAATATGAATGAGATATATTCCCCAAACAAATGTTTCGTATTTTATAGTACTCATCAATTGAGCAAAATATTTTCATATTTAATTTGTTTTTATGCTTCAAAACAACAACCACACTTCTAAATATATATATATATATATATATATATATATATATATATATAGAGAGAGAGAGAGAGAGAGAGAGAGACAGACAGACAGACAGACAGACAGATAGACAGACGGAAAGACAGACAGACTGACAGACATTGGATAGTTTATGCCTGATAAAATGTGATAATAGTTGAGATATGTTACTGGAGAACGTATTTCGTCTGAAACCGATAATAACCGAGCAGCAAATCGAACAGCCGACCATGTAAATGAATAAAGAATGTCCTGCATGGAGCTCATTTTCTATATTCATTCAAATGGCCGGTTCTCGATTTGCTTTTTGGTTAACACCGGTGCCGGACGCATAATGTTGCCCAAAATGTCTCAACAATGATCACAACACACACACACACACACACATGTATATATATATATATATATATATATATATATATATATATATATATATATGTATATTTGTGTGTGTGTGTGTGTGTGTGTGTGTGTGTACATGTGTTGGTACCTGGGGCCAGTACAAGCACGTATATTTGGGGGATATATGTATATCGTTACAGCACTTTAGTGACTGCAGAGATACAGTTTTAATGGCTCATTTGGGAATTCGACTATCAGATGATGAATATTTTTTCCGCGGACCCTGTTAGATGTTGAGGGCAGTGGGAATAGAGTTGAGGCGAGAATTGGCGATAAACCCTCTGCCCTAACATAAACATTCGGTAGTAGACTATTCAAATTATATGGATGGGGTATTCAGGAGTTGGTAAGTAATCAATTCCAGCACTGTGTACATAAAACGGTCGTTTGTATCGTTATTCGAGAGGAAAACACACTCTGCCTACTTAACAAAGGACGTTACCATCGATCAGTGCTTTCGACGATCAAGAAAAGAACCTGAAATGTGGCTTCTTTAAAAACGCAGATACGTATTTATTTAGCTTGGCTTTGCAAAGCACGGGGCGTGGACATTCGCTGGAGGCAGGGGGCAAACAGGGCTTTCACCCCCTTTTCTGGATCAGGTCTGGGGTCTTAAAGCGTGTGGTCCGAAAGACGAAACGTTTTAGTCGAAAAAGGATAATGGTGCTGTGCAATTGTTTTATGTAACTCATGTACTAAAAAGTGGTTTTATTCTTTGTTAATAACAGGGTTGCTGTTGAGTTATATTGCGAATATATCTTTATTCACTCCGAAAATATATCCTTTCACCAACCCTTTTTTTGCCTGCAATCTTTTCATCATATTCCACAATGCTATTCCCTCTTTCAATGATTGTCTGCACCAAAAAAATGGATCCTTAATGATATGCTTATAATATTGGAAATCGTTTATTTTTTCTGCATTATTTTATTTCTATATATACATTATATTCTCTCAGATTTAAAAAGAAAAGGGAAATAATGGAACTATACTAGAGGGGACTGAGAACCAATATTCCGATAGTTTGAATCTGCCAGTCTGAGATTCAACCTCTCCGAAACCCTTTAATCCCCCTGGGAGATAATTCTCCCCTGGTTGAGAACCCCTGCTCTGGCATAAGGTCGAAATAGCAGGGTAACCAGTGAAGATTGAACTCACATAGAAGAATTGCTTGCAATATTGTTCAATAACCAACGCTCTACTGCAAACGTGCAGGTGTAACAAGAAACTAAGCGAATGGTTATTAAACAGTGGTGTTTGAGTCTGACATCAAGTCTCTTTGGGGATGCATGTGTACATTGTAACCATGTAAAAAGTAGTGGTGCACGGTGTCTTGTATCTTGGTTGTGCTGTGTGCTACGGATGCTCAAAAGGGACAAAATATTCTAGAATCCGTAAAAAGCAAGAGGTAGTAAAACATTTTTTGTACAATGTTGGGAATGTGACCGCATTTGTAATTTGTAAAGTTCCAGATCCTCACTAATTCAACAAAGAAATAAGAGAATTAATGAAAGAACGAGAAATTTCGGATCAGGCACTCTTAACCGCTGATATAGATGTATAATTCTGATTCTGTTTTCCATTAATTCGTCAATTTCTACAATCGGGATCACCTTCCCTACATCGAACCCAAAGGGTTCAAATGCCTGTTGCTTTTCACGATGCTTTTTTTGATCATCCGTAGCATACACCACACCCAAGATACAAAGCACCATACGCCACTGATACATGAATTCATGTAAAAAGGATTATAAGAAAGAATTACGCAGTATCATCTTAGGTCACATCGAAACTTAATGAAGAGACAAAAAGAATCCTGAAAATAGATTTTTCCGGAAAGCTTTTAGTCGCTTTGTCTGGTAATTTTTTTTCTTTGATGAAAAATACATTCTCCCTCTTTCTGAAATACGAAGCGAAAACAGGTCTTGTTAGTCAGTCAGTAGAAACTGTCACATGACAAATGCCTTTTGGCAGCATGCAATGTTGGGGGTGATCAAATAAAAATAGAAAAATGGAGTGATCAATGAATGAGCTCATTTTGTTGCACGGTGATCACCGAGGAAGTCCGAATTTTAAAAAAGATAAGCATGAATGCAGCTGGACATAAGACGGACTGAACACAAAAGTTTCATCTAAAATTGACCCTTCCCCATAACTAAAAACCTAAGTTGGGGATAATTTTTAAAATACAAAAAAAAAATGTTTCTTTCTTGACATATAGGATTAATGTTTAAATTTTCATCCCCCTAGCTCACCAGCGCCGCCTGTACAAGTGATATATATAAAGGCAGCCAACCAGACCAAGTTGAAAACTGAGCCACCTATGTTGACAGTTTTGATTGGTGGTTTCCGACACGATCGAATCACGTGACCCTTGTGCAATATATTAAGGACTGAAATACAGTTGGAAAATGTTAAGCACCATTGGTGAAAATTGACTTTCAAGGAATGGAAATCGAATAAAAAGGAAGAGAGAGAGAGAGAGAGAGAGAGAGAGAGAGAGAGAGAGAGAGAGAGAGAGGAAACTGGGAGAAGATGAAAACAGGAGAGAACCTGAGAGAGAGGGGGAAGAAAGGTTAGAGAAAGTATAGAGGGGAAAAGGGAAGAAAAGGTGAGTAAGAAAGAAAGGGAAAGTAAAAATAGAGGGAAGGAGCAAAAAAAAAATGTATGATTGAAAGGAAAAAAAAGAGAGACAAACAAGCTTGATTGCACTAGCGTCAACTTTCTACGCTTCATTAAAATCTAAAAAGTAAATAAAATAGAATTCATATCTGCATACAATATTATTGCAAAACTACGTATCCCATTTAAACTCCATATTATTTGTAGATCCTATAATGAAACAAGTCGATCTGAGCCGAGAGAGTGAATTCGTCATCAGTTTTCGTGTAGTCATGACGTCACTAATTTTTGTTGAGATAATTGTTGTGCCAAATGAAAATGAAGTAAGAACTCAATCGTAGGAGTTTGACAATAGAAGGGAGAAGTGGAGAGAAATTATGATGGGAGGAAAAAGAAAGAGAAGGAGGGAGAAGAGGAGAGAGACGAAGAGAGGGAAAGAGAAGATGAAGAAAGGAAAGAGAAAAAGAGGAAGTTGAGCTTGTGTGTAACAGAGGTGGAAGAAAGAGAGGGTGAAGAATATAGAGAATGAGCGGAGAGAGAGCGGGATAGGAGAGGATGGAAGGAAAGGGTAAGAAAGAGAATGTGGGATCGAGAGGAAGAAAGGGAGAACGAAAATAGAGGGAAGAAACGGAGGGTAGAAAAGAAAGAGGAAGAAAAAAAGAAAGAAATGTAGAAAATGTATGATAGAAGGGGGAGTTGGGAAAATAGAGGAAGAGTAAAGGTAAGAAGAAGAATACTGGTCAAGAACGAAGAGAAGGTGTGATAGGAGAGAAAGAAAGGAAAGAATGAGAACAAACGGAGAATCAAAGAGAATGTGGTGTAGAGAGGAAAAGAAAAGACGAATAAAAAAGGTAGAAGAAAGAATACAAGGCAACTGCGAAGAGAACCTCGAACGAGAGGAATTATTCAACTCATTATCAATGTAAATCCACTTTCTTCTCAATAAAGAAGCTGATCTGTCGATTACAAAGAAATATTCTCAACTCGATATCTACATATGAGTGTTTGTCTCTATCTATGATCACATGTCAATTCAAGGGCGATAATTCAATTTCCATCTATTCCCTTCGATCTTTTGACGTAACAGCGGCCATTATTCTTTGCTGATCTGATTATTATTCATGACTCGAAGCAAAACAAACTGTGCGAAGTGTTATTATGTTGGATAATGTTTGGAATCAATGTTCTCTTTCTTCTGCTAATCCAAGTTGGGGGGACATTTTCTGCAATAATAATTCCTGCCAGATATGAAAGGATGAAACGTTAATAAAATATCAACAAAGAAAAGAATATATATATATTGTCAAAATTCTATCGAAAGCAATAATAACAGGTCTAGTTGATCACTTAATAGAGACGGTCACTTGACCAATGTCTTTTGGCAGCATGTCGTGTTGGGATGATCATTTAAAAGATTCGAGAAAGGGGTGATCTATGAATGAGAAACTTCTCTCGCCTTAGGACAGTGATCACTAAAAAAGTAAAAGACAAGCTTGGAATAGCCGGAATGAAACTAAGGACCAATCTAGCATAAAATTACATATTAAATGCCCTACTAAAAAGCTATTTACGGGGAGAATTTTCAAAAGAGCAGCAAAACCGATTTTAAACATAATGAAGAATAAATGTTCAAAATTTCAACCCTCTAACTTCGCTGGTGTGTCCTGTATGCGTGATACATATATATACAAAACCAGCAAGACTGGCTCAAAAACTGAAGAAACTTTTGTCGATAGCTTTGGTGACAGTTTTGATGACAGATTTGATTGACGGTTTCCAATAATTTACAATCGATGAATATGAATTAACAAAGACCCAGGCTGGATTTTCATCTAGATGTTTCTTTTATACAGTTAAACGAAAAGATAAAGATTCATGTTAAATGACCCAATGGACACAAAAAATAAGGGCCCAGTTAAGCATTATATTTATATTGTAAATGGAACAAACGGTAAAAACTTGAAAAGATTTGGAATATTTTAAAAACAAATATGCTAAAAACGTGTCCTAGTATCCCATTAGTAGTAAGCAGAAAAATGTCGACTGTCCTTGTGTTATGCGATCACAGAGAGACGATTGAGAGGACATTTGATGAATATGCAATATAACGTTCAAACTTATAAAAAGATTGACTCTCAAGCTAAGAACCATGCAACGCGCATAAGAGAGGGTTACGCTAAACATCACATGAACGATCACAAAACAGCATATTGTATTAGAAAAAGATGTCAGGGATATAAAATTCATTCGGACCCTCAAATAGCAATGGATAGACAATGTAACAAGAATATCAGTCAACCGCTAGATATCTCAACTCACAACGTGGATCCCGAGGGGTCATATGCGAAATAGTGGCCTGCAGAAAATAAGATGACGTGACGACGTTGACAGTTTCCAGAAATGATGGTGCTGCAACGTCCACGATCGGAAGGTCTTGGGAATCCCAGGGAATGTCTATATCCAACGCCAGGCGTTGAAAGGCTGCTGCTGCTGATGATGAAAAAATGCAATTTCGATTTTTATTTGAATTTAATCCCATTATGCACCAGGTCGGGCAGTGTCGCCCATTAAAATAAAATTTTGGGTCATCTCAATCCAAATAAAAGATAAACTATGAGGGAATTGGCAAATTTTAATGTAACGGCATTAAACACTCGGTTCAATCCTCTTCCTTTATTAAAGGCAAATAATTATGCCAGTTTTTATAAAGGAAAGTCTAAAAAAATCTCGGAAAAGCAGAGATCTGTGGCAGTACATATATAGTCTAGAAAGTTCTACAGCTTTAATCACTGGACATTAAAAATAACTTTTCCAATAGATTTTTTTTGTGTCAGAAGAGTCTCAATGTTTGTCAATGTAATATATGTGATTTTCCTATATATATATATATATATATATATATATATATATATATATATATATATATATATATATATATCCTTCAATCTACTTCTCTTATCCACTCTAGTCACTGACACACCACACCCATATCCCTCAGCATCACATTTATAAAATACTTATCTCCCTACAACATTCCTTGGGGATGGAAAACCATTATGTTCACCCCAACCCGATTTCCACCACATAGCTCCACTGTTTTCTTTCTCATTATTCCGCCTCTCACTGATGATTGCACATTGTTGAAACATGTCTGTCAACTCAACATGACAATATGAAAGAACAAGAATTATAATTTCTTTCACTTAATCATAGCTCTACTCTGTCTTCATTGCAGAGGTGATCACACACATACACACACACTCACATATATAGAAAGAGAGAGAAAGGTAGATAGATTGATCGATTGAGAGGGGGACAGAAATAAAAAATAAGAGACGGAGACGGAAGAAGACACCATACAGGATTTGCCTGACATGGTGTAAAAGATGATGTTTATTGACCCGGACCAACGTATGGTAACACATTATCAACCTTGTGCCCAGGACATGGTTTTAGACCTATTTCATAACTATATTGTTAGGAAACGATTATTTCAGACTTACATCATCATCTTATTTTCTTATCTGGTCAGAGGCTTCCTTCGTATTGTTAACACTTCATGGCAGGATCTTTTAGATTACATTAAACAAAAGATACTTAAGAGGTATTTCTTATTGAGATCACTTTAAATAAAGAGTTTTGGGGCGACTGATGTTGATAACAATGAGTGTTTGATAATTTATCTATGATCATAATAAGCAGCTCCCTATGTAGCACCATGCAAAAGCCACTAATTAGTGAGATAATGATTCTAGATTGAGGCGTCATAATCACACTACAAGTTAACTATGACATATTTAATGAAAACGTTGATCTCATCTCTTAGAAAAACATAGTTTAATTCCTGGGTCAAGTACTGGAGGAGGTTCTGCAGAAATAGAAGAGACGTAACATAAGGAGAAAGGTGACAATTACCTAGAATATGATAACCTTTACCTGGAAGAAATAATCATTTGGCTCAAAATGGACAGAAAATTACTTGATACGTTATATATTTGAATAAGGTTTGATATAACAATCAAATTGAAGATGCAACTGCAGAGTTTGTTATGTAAAAACCACCATCATCAGCGATTTAGCATCCGTCGTTGGACGACAATAATGATACGAAATTGTGTTTGAAATAGAAGTGCTCAATATTGAAAATTAAAAAAAAGCTTGTGTAATGAATACTTACGGAATCCTCACTACAAATTTGTTTCACGTTCCTTTACGGTTATCAAGTGAGTTCTAAGGAAAATCCATCTTATTTATATGGTGTGAAAATAAAGCTCTGCTTATTAAATATCTAGCTAACTGGAGAGAGAGAGAGAGAGAGAGAGAGAGAGAGAGAGAGAGAGAGAGAGAGAGAGAGAGAGAGTGATGAGGTTGGCATTCAAAAATGAAAAAAAAAACAGACGGTAGAAGAATGGAAATACCGCAATGAAACACGTATATGAGACCCACATATATATATATATATATATATATATATATATATATATATATATATATATATATATATATATATGACATTCCTCAATTCAATTATATTTGAGTTAGATAAGATAGATGTGTGTTATACAGGGATATCACTCGGGGAAGAGAGAACCAGTATATCATTGAAAAGGTCTATGCCTACAACAGAATTTAAAAGAATGATGATATCCATACATCATCATCATCATCATCATCATCATCATTATCATCCTTTTAGCCCCTGTCGTTGAACCTCCTCCAAGATACGCCAGACCTCTCCATCGTTTGTCACGCCATCTTATATTTTGCCGGACACATTTTCCAATTTGAGCTCTGGGGATCAACGTTGTGAGTCGAGATGTCTAGTGGTTGCCTGACATTCTCTCGATATGGCCAGTTCATTGCTATCTACGTTTTTTTTCTATTTTTCGACTCCTGTTTTTTCTCTAATATACTGTGCTGTCTTGTGATTCCTCCATATGATGTTGAGCATGATTATCTCTTTTGCATCTAACATGGTTCTCAGTTTGAGGGTCAATCTTTCGGGTAGGGCACCACGTTTCAGTTCCATAGGAGACTTCCAGGAGAATGAATTGACTGTATACCCTTCTTTTAAAGACTAATGGGATTTTCTAGTAATTGATGGCTGAACTGGCTTTACCAAAAGCTTGCCAACCTGGTGTGATTCTTTGCTTGATTTTTTGTTAAAGAATTTCATCGAGATTCGTTGTCCTTGGTAGAAGTAGTACTTCACTTTCCTCAGCTCTGATGCAAAAAAACAAATTAGATTAGAAAGTTGTTTCAAAGAAATAATGGAGGCAATAAAACAAACAGTTTGTCTCAAATATAAAGAGAACCCAAATCTAATCATCGAATATCGCGAAGATCACTTAAGAAACTGAAATTGAAAATTAGAAAAGATTTAAAAAAAATATTTCCACTTTAACCTTTTTTTAACACGTCTAATGTGTTCGAGTAATTGAAATTTGGCTCCCGATATATTTGTAGATGTATTAGATACCGTTAACCTAAACTGTCAGCAAAATCGTCATCATAGATTTCTCCTGTTTTTAAGTTATTCTGGCGGGTTGGCTGGCTACTATGTATTTAGTACACGTACAGACAGCACTAATGGAACTAGAGGGTGAAAATTTGAAAATTTACCCTTTATTACGTCAAGAGAAATTTAAAAAAAATCCCCTTATAGATTGATTTTATCGAGGTGGGGGGGATAATTTTAATGTAAGTTTATGCTGAATCGGTCGTTAGATTTGTGTTCCATAGCATTCACGCTTGTTTTGTGAAAATTCAGACTTTATTAAGGAAACGCAATTTTTCCAATTTTTCTAATTGATCAACCCCAACAAGGCACACTGCCAAAAGATGTTGGTAAGGTGACAGTTTCTATTGAGTGACCAACCAAATTTGTTCGTGTTTGCGTGCGAGCGTGCGTGCGTGTGTGTATGTATGTAGAGTCAGTGAATTACCAGAGGGTGGAGGGATAATTTTGGGGTCAGACAGACTCTCCTTGGGGAAATTACTTTATTTTGAGAATCCCCCTAAATCTACCATACCGAAATGATTTATGAATCTATTTGCTAGTTATCTCATTGTTTTACCATTTTAGCTGTATTCTTGTCTTTTCCAATCCATTGGCTTGTTTAGTGGCTGAGATAGTTGCAAACATCCCAAAGGCACATGAATTTGACGTTCAAACCAGATAAGAATCCATGTTTTCCATTACTGATTTTCAAGGCCCGGCATCACTGCTTGGAGGATCAGCTTCCCTATTTTTTTGGATTGCTTGTCGTAACATGATGGTTAACAAGCTAGTATATCAAACCATTAATTAACTGGCGTGCTCGAAGTTGCACGGGGATCAAATTGAAATATAAAAACATATGAAAGTTACTGATATTTTATAGAGATTTCACACAATAAAATAAGGGAAGGTTGCGCTCATAGGCGCATTTTTTTTTGTCAATGAGCCTCGAAGTTTTAGTGTGTGAGAGGTATGAACGAACAAACAAATTGATAAACGGAAATATGTTGTCTTCTCCAGAGCTCTTGCTGACTGAAACACATTTTTGTTAGAATTGTTTCTGTTTTGTATGATAATGTAGAATCACAAGAAAACATAAAAAGTAAAGATTAATGTATTTAAGTCAAAAAATTAAGATTTACAATAAACAGTTTCAAAAGCTTCACATATCAAGGTGGCCTGAAGAAAATTTAACCATAGTGATGCATGTGTATTACATCAGAATCATTTGCACATATACTCATAGACAAAAGATCTACATGAAATCTTGCTTTACTCATTCGAGTTTAACAAAGGAAAAAAAACTGCTTCTACATATTTGATATCCGGGCTACGCCAGATATCTCTGCTAATATATATATATATATATATATTTATATATATATATATATATATATATATATATATATATATATATATATATGTATATATATATATATGTGTGTGTGTGTGTGTGTGTGTGTGTGAGAGTGTGTGCACGTGCACGTGCATATGTGTGTGTGTACGATAATTATAGAGATATTTAAGTTGGAATTATACATCGTTCGGCACCAGTATTATTTGAGTAGCATACCGAACAGCCCTAGACTGCATAAATAGATAAAGAAAATGAGTGTCGTGGGGGACTCAAACCCGAGTCCACCAAAGAAGCAAATTGAATGCGGCTCTGCTCTTATCTTACCATTTGAGACAACCACAATCGGACTTGATCAACAGCCCCTAAAACCACCTTTGTTTATGCAGTCTAGAGATGTTCGATTTGTCTCTCGGTTAACACGGGTGCCAGACAAAATAGAGTTCCTGCTCAAATGTTTTCATAATCATCACTTACCGTCGGAGATGAATTGTTCAGTCTACTGATATACATACTGTCGGTGCAAGGAACAAACACGCACATATATAGATATACATATGTAAATATATATGCCTACGATCGCAGAATCGAGAAGTCAGCAATATGTGTTTTCTTTTGCACTTCTGATCTTGCCCGTGTGCCGTTAGCTCAAATGGTAATAGAAGAGCCGCGCTTAAGCAACTCGTTCAATACGAGTGCTGGACGAAATATAGTTCCTACTCAAACATTTCTAGAATTATCATATATAGTTGGACATTCTACTGATATATATATATATATATATATATATATATATATATATATATATATATATATATATATATATATATATGTCGTTTTTAAATCCTCGAAAAAAAGTTACATGATAAACAATTGATGATCTCGACAAGGAGAATTAACACATAGTACCATAATATCAAATTCTGTGTAAAACATAAAAAACAACGATGAAAAGTACAGCATAAATTACATTAATAGATATTGATAAATAAGGGACTGAAAGGAAACATTTTGGGAAAAAAGTTTTTTAAAAATTTTTATAGATGTAGTGTTCAAAGCTGTAAAGCTTTCTAAATAAACTCCCTCTCCTCCTCCCTCTCTCTCTCTATCTATCTATATATAAGTTTTCGATCATACCTCGTGGTACTGGATGGGATATTCGATAGTCTATAGCCACACTGAAGAGTTGTCATACAACAAAACAGCTGTCGGTGGATGACTCAATTATTAATTATATATATATATATATATATATATATATATATATATATATATATATATCCCTGGGCAAAAAGCTGCTTATGAAATCCATGTGAGAATTATAGATTTTGTTTAAAATGAACAATGTGTATTTTCATCGTTTAAAAAGTTTCGCGATGAGTCAATGGAGCAACAGTCATTTATCGATTACAGTCGTCAGAATATCACAGAATATCACGGAACAATCTGATCAATTAATCAATACGAACACCACTTCGACTGGCGTGAAAAAGTCGGTCGTAAAGAAACTTGGGAAATCGTTGCCAGTATAATTGTCGCAGACTTTCTCACACTTACCATTACTTATCAGATTGAAACATGGAATAATCATTCATTAATTCTTTCGTTGCAATGTATGTCTGGCTCCTATTGTGGAGACTTTAAGCTTGTATAACTTAGGCGCTCACAGGATTTCCATAATGATGATGATGATGATGATGCAGCAGGTGTGAAAAGGTAAATAATAATAATAATAATAATAATAATAATAATAATGACTGCAACACTAAAACTTAGCAGTGACCTAATAGAAGAAGGAAAATAGAAGCAGAGATGTGAACCACAGCACTGGTGTGATAGGCGAGGGAGTGAAAAGATTTGGGCTGAAGACCTGAGGAGACACACTGTCACTCAGCCTTCAGCAATGACCACCGGGCAACTGGTGTGAAACTGTAAACCACAGTATTGTTGTGGTCTAGAAAAATGTGGAGAGGAGGGCTGGAGACTTGAGGAGACTTGCTGTCACTCAACCTCCTGCGGTAATCACAGGGCAGCTGGTGTGATATTGCAAAAAATAATAATAATGATAATGATGATAGAAATCCCGGACAGTGGGAAGGTTAGAGCACTGACCGCAAAAGACCAATACGAATACCTTTGAGCTTTCGAATGTGACATGATAAAACGGAAATGAAGGAGAAAATAAAAAGAGAATATCTTTGGAGGATAAGGAAAATATTAGAGACCAAACTGAACAGCAGCAACCTTATAAATGGAATGAACACACGGGCCGTATCAGTCGTAAGATACACAGGACCATTCCTTGGGTGGACAAAGGAAGAACTCCAATCAATGGACAGGTGAACAAGGAAGCTTATGACTATGCATAAAGCCTTATACCCTATAGATGACATGGATAGACTATATGTGAAGAGAAAAGAAGGTGACAGGGGGCTCATCAGCGTAGAGGACTGTGTCCAGAAAGCGAAAGCAGGTCTAGAAAATTATGTGCAAACAAACAGTAAAGACATCATAAATAATCTTCGAAGTAGTGCAATGAACACCCAAAAAGTAGAAAACAATGGAGCAGCATGGCAAATGAGGAGAGAAGAATGGGAACTGAAAAAAATATACGGAGAATTTCAAAAACAGGTACAAGATGTGGCAGACGAGAGATCATAGACATGGCTGCGCAGAGGAAATCTTAACAGAGAAACGGGATTGCACATCATGAGAGCTTAAAACAAATGCATCAGAACAAACTATATCAAAACAAAAATCGACAGAGCAACGACAAACAGCAAGTGCCGCCTGTTTGGTGGAAGAGATGAGATTGCAAACCACATAACTAGTGATTGTAGTCAACTAGCCCTGAAGGAGTATACACACGGACACTATAGAGTAACTACAATGATACAGTGGGAACTGAGTAAACAAATGGGATTTAAGCATGCAGAAAAGTGGTACCAACACAAACTGGAGACAGCTCTGGAGAATGGGAACCACAAATTACTCTGGGACTTTGACATCCAAACGGACCGCCTCATCCAAGCGAGAAAAACGGCCCTGGTAATTGTGTACAAGAGGAAAAGCTGCCAAATGATAGACGTGGCCGTACCTGCAGACCATAGAGAGAAGCGGAAAGAGAATGAAAAACTGGAAAAATACCAAGATCTTGCAAGAGAAATGAGGAAGGTGCGCAACATTAAAGTCAGAGTTGTACCAGCAATGATAAGGGTACTTGGAACTGTCCCAAAGATACTGAGGGTAAGATTGGAGGAGCTTGGGGTATAAGGAAGGATTAAGACTGTACAGACAACAGCACTGCTAGGAACTGCGCGGATACTGATGAAAGTGCTAGAAATATAAGATCTTCGACCCTAGCTGTTAGCAGTGGCCAAACAGAGTGGGGGGGGGGGGGAGAAAAAACACCCAAATGGTAGCAGAGGAGTAATAGGTGAGGGAGAGATGAGATGTGGGCTAAAGATCTGAGGAGACTTACTGTCACTCAGCCTTCAGCGGCAACCACCGGGCAACTGGTGTGAAACTAAAATAATGATAATGATAATGATAATAATAATAATAATGAGGATGATGATGATGATGATGATGATATCAAAACTGAAAATGTTTGATATATTGAGTGTTTTCGTCAGTCGAAACTCAAATGTTAAACAACTTTCGAAACGTTAATAGTGCATTCTGCCAAAAATACCCCCCCAAAATAAATGAAATTTGTACGTGACACATCAAAGTTCCAATACCGCAGTGCCTAAAAAAAAAAACGATTTTTAAAAAGTTTGATGTGTGACGTTCGAATTCTATTATGGTTTTCCTCGCAGAACGCACCATTAACGTTTTGAAAGTTTTTTTTGCACTTTCTCCCTGAAGATATACAATACATCCAAAATTTTCCATACCCTTCTGTACACACCACACAGTGGGGGGTGGGATCTCACCAGCCTTGGAAGCCAACCTGACTATCGATTGTGATAAGTTAAAAACACATTTTGGCTGTGAGAATAAAATGCAACCTTTTCCATATGAGGACAAAAGAACAAAAACCATTGGCCGTCATACGTATAACCAAGGGGTGTGACTCCGTACGAGGAACCAACCTTGAGTCTAAGAATCTTCTATTGGAACAATCCCCTCCCCCAAATCTCAGATAGGTTCCCAGAGCCGGAACACCCCAACCCTGGCCCCTCTGATTCACCACCCAGCGAGCGTCACAATGCAACACGCGCGAAATGGTCACGCAAAGAGTATTAGATAGTTTTGACTGCATTCTGCACGGCTTTGAACGACCCAACTGAGAACTCAACAACCCAGACATATTCTATACGTGAAAAAAAATGTTGCCTTCTGTAAGTTTCTAGCCGGAACGTGTGCAATGAATATTTATAGATATCAAAAGATAAAAGAGAAAAATTATAAAGGCAAGTAAAATATTAAAAACTATTTCGAAAATGTTTTGATATTCTATTAGTCTTCATCAGTCATTAATTGAAATGAAAGTTTTTCTGAACTCCAACTAAGCATTATAGATAATTACTTATACAATACTAATCAGCGATGGTCTAACAGCTAGAGTGAAAAAGGCGTGTGTAAGTAAAGCTGGTCGATGAGAGAAGGCCTGGAGACTTGATGGGATTTGATGTCACTCAGCCTCAAGCGATGATCACCAGAGAAAAGGTGAGAAAGTATAAATCCAGCACTGGAATGGACTGCAGGAATGTTGAGAGAAAGACTGGATATTTGAGGGGAATTGCTGTCACTCAGCCTCAAGCGATGATCACCGGACATCTGGCGGGAACATACAAAATAATAATGATACATGAATAGTTAGTAACATGGAAAATGATATCGACGAATCGGATTCAAACTTCGGTTGTAATAATTCACATTTACTTTGAACTGATAATCATGGGAAAAGCATGAATCCATTGCATAGGCTAGGAAAAAGCAGGTCAGAATGGACTGTTTGACGTTAGTTGGCACTATCTAGGAGACGGACAATTCTGATTCCAAACCAGAGAAGTCCAATCCCTCGTCCAGTGTGATGAAAAGCTGGCAACGGGTAGGGTATAGAACGAGTACACAGGATGTATCGTTAAAAAGGCTCTGCCAAATCTTCGACGGGCCTTGCAAGCCGAAAGTGGATGATAATAAATCACCCTAATAAAATAATGAACTAAACAAAGTAACTTCCGTCTTAAAGTAAATCACACATCGATTAGAAGTGAAAGATTGAAAGAAAAGTAACTGATAGCTTTCACCACAGATCAGGAGACAACAAGTTTCTTGAATACTTTAGCATTTTTTCATTAATATAGGTGATATTTAGTAATGCTGTCGCCTTGATTGTTTCAATTCTTCCTCAAATTTCTAATTCTTCAAACTCATCAAAAACGTGTTCTTCTGGACCAGTGATTCTCAAAATTTATTGTGCAACGACAAACTAAGAAATGTATTTGGCTAACACAACGCACCACCTCTATAAATTTACATCGGCATTTTTGATGCTATAATTAGGTGAGCTTCGAGATAGTAGTGAAAGTGTGAACTGTAAGTCGACATACTATAAAAATGGAAGGCATTAGACCAAAAGATTTTAGTGATCAGTGAAACAAAACTAGCTTGTCTACTTTTTACCCGCACAGGACATGTTCAAGCCTCGGAATACATGTTTGCGTATTCGAAACGATTAATGCAGTACACTTTGAAGATTGTTGCAGCTGACTATCGTGCTGCAGCACCCAAGTTGAGAACCTTTGTTCTAGACTGTTACAAGCGTACCGCTAATGATGGGTAGCAGAGTCTCCTTCATGTTCTTCATATTTTTCCTTTTTAGAGATTTCTAGAGATTTGGCCAGCTTTTCACTGTCTTTTATTTTGCTATTTGATCAACTGAAACTGTGAGCCATTATCAGAAAATTTTCTTTTTTTACAATGTTTAGACCTGGTCACCTGGCCTGGATTGGGTGGTCTGTTTGGATTTGAAATTCACAGAATTAGAAACCGTCAACCAAAACTGTCAACAACAACATAGTCAACATCAATATAGGTTTCTCCAGTTTTCAAGTGGTCTGGCTGTCGGACTGGTTGGTTACGTTTGTATAGTACGTACAGGCCACACTAACGGAAGTAGAGGGCTGAAATTTGAAACATTTACTCATTATGATGTCTAAAAACAATTTTATTTCCTCCCAATAGGTTCAATACGCAAGTTTATGCTAAATTGGCTCCTTAGTTTAGGTTCGACAGTCTTCATGCTTGTTTTTCTTTTAATATTCAGACCTTCAGTGATCACCAACCATCAAAAGTCGAGAGATGTAATTCGCTACTTTTTCCAATTTTTCAGTTGATCACCCCCAATATTCTGCCGTTGGTTACATGATGGTTTATATGGAGTGACTAAGCGGACTTGTTTAATATTGATCACCCCCAACATTCTGCCGTCGGTTACATGATGGTTTATATGGAGTGACTAACCGGACTTGTTTAATATTGATCACCCCCAACATTCTGCCGTCGGTTACATGATGGTTTATATGGAGTGACTAACCGGACTTGTTTAATATTGATCACCCCCAACATTCTGCCGTTGGTTACATGATGGTTTATATTGAGTGACAAACCGGACTTGTTTAATATATATATTTCTTTTCTGTTAGATTGATTCTGTTTTGTACGTATACCATTTATAGTTCTTAATGGATCCCTTTCGCCAATCAATCATTTTTATGACCCATCCAACTGGCTACATCCACGTAGTATTTGATTGACGATCTAATCTCTAACTCTACATCGTCAGCATTTAGTATATTCGTGTATGCTCTATTTATCGAGGCCTTAATATAGATACTTCTGCGGGATAATGGTGTGGGGGCCTCTTCCGACGACGCACTGTTCTGGCGGCACTGCAGCTGCTGCACGGGATGGGACAAAAAGACACCAGACTCATATCAGGATTCAAAATTAAACCTTTATTTCTTTTCTTCAGTCAACCGAAAAATACATAGTCTTCGACTGAAGATTTGAGAAAATCCTCACAGAGAGAGAGAGACAGAGAGAGAGAGAGAGAGAGAGAGAGAGAGAGAGAGAGATTTTGATGTCTTTTATTGCCAGCAGCCAGGGACACCGTGGACCTACTACTCCCTGTCTGCCTACTCTGCTAACTCTGTCTGCTCCAGTCTGGCTCTGGCTATTCTGGTCTTCCTTTTCATGGCAAGGATCACTTTTCTCTTGCTATCTCTTCTACTAAATAACTTTGCCTTCTTCTTTGACCTGATACCGGAACTAAATGATCATTTACTCTTCTCTTTTCTATTTCCCCCTGATTTCTTTCGTTTTTCATGCTACTAAACTTACAATCTACCTTTCTTACCTTTGTCCTTTTTTTCGTCTACCCCTTTTCACTTTCTTTCTCCTGATATCTTTTTAATTAGGTGGCTGTGACTGGCTATCTATGTACGTTGGTCCCAAGCGACTAAGCTTTATCTTGACCATAAATCTACTTACGGTGTTTCTATAGTCCTTTTGGCGTCTGAAAAGGGTTACTCTGTAACTTCTTATCTTTGACCAAATATCTTAGTCTACTTCCCTTACACCCACGCCAGAAGTATCATCAACAAAAAAAAAATACCATTTTAATTTAGAATAGAATATGCAAGAATAAAATCAAATATTCAATTCAAAAAAAAATCTGTCCACATATTGTAACACTTCTCACTGAATTGTTCTGAACCGTCATTCAAAAGCATTTCGTTTCTCTAAAACTGAGATTTCCAAACTGTTTGTCACGACGCTTGAGTGTTTAGCCGATAATTTCTGGGCATGTTGCAAAAATCAAGCATAAATTTGTATATCTTTAAAGGAGATATTTTTCTAAATCAGTTGAACTGCCGGGATGACATTTCATATTTGGCTTAGCTAACAAAATCCTAGTAATGTGCTGCATAAAAAATATTTTTCGAAAGTTTGTCGACAATACATGGTTTGGAAAGTCCTGCTCTAAAAAGTAGCATTGTTGACAGTAAAGAGAGATTAGAAAGCGAGCAAAACTAAATATACTATAATGTGTGTTTATATGCATTATATATATATATATATATATATATATATATATATATATATATATATATATATATATATATTCTATTTACATTGCCTAAACTGATTGATATATTAACTGAGTAACGACGGAAAATCATTTCAGATAAGTTTCTATATGATATCACACAATTTATGATATATATATATATATATATATATATATATATATATATATATATATATATATATATATATATATGTGTGTGTGTGTGTGTGTGTGTGTGTGTGTGTATGTGTGTGTGTGTGTGTGTGTTGTAGAAAGGTTGACCATATGGAAAATGGGTAAGGACTTGAGACTACTTAGTACATCTAATTTTTTCAAAGAGTTTGTAAATTTGAGATGTACTAAGTAGTCTCGAGTTTCTTTCCTTTTCCATATCGTCAACGTTTCTTTAACACTCTGTTGGATCTACATCCTCTCCCATCACACACACATGAATAAATGAAAATTCTAATGCATTCGTTTAATAAATTCTACTCATGATATCGTGGGTTGAATAAACAACTTATAGATAAAAAATATCAAAATAAGAAAGCAAATGAGTTCCGAGGCAAAAGATCATTAATTGGTCAGAACACTCGGAGAATTTTTTTTCAAATAGTGACTAATTGGGGGAAAAATTTTCGTTGCAATATGTACTATATGTACCGCAATGTTGGCCAAGTAGGTACTCAGTAAAAAGTAGCATTTAAGACCAACTGCAGTTTCTATTTACTTTCGGTAATTGTGTTTCCTTTCTTGTAATTAAGACAATTACTTGTAAGAACTACTTTTTAGTACGAGAAAGGATAATTGAATTTCGTGACCAATATCTTTTTCAAAGTTATTTTTAAGATAATTTATATTCTCCAATGTGATAGTTGCTATGTTGGATTTGTTCCACAGAATGGTCACTCGGGCAACCATAAAGCAACCCCTGGGCTGTTTCGCATCTGCAGTTAGTTTGCAGGTATGTCCGTGCGTACGATAGTTCAACTCCATTAAGGAAATTAGTATCAATTAATCTCACATTTCCTCCTTTTCTCGCTCTTTAGTAAATAACAATGATGTATTTCTTATAAAACCAAATGATATATTTAGAACCGTCAAGTTTGTTGAAGAAACGAATGCAACTGCCGACCACTCCCCCTTACCACACTTTTATCCAAAAGACGCTTTTTGGGGAAAAAAAAAAGAAATTATTGTTGAAATTTTCTTTGTGTGTAATTGCACAGGAAAGACTTTTCCTATATTGTTGCTGTACGTGGAATGATATATTGTTAGAAAAAGGCTTACTCCTTTGTGAATAAAAGATTTCTGTGATTTGAACGAACAAAGACCATAGATTGACATTTCTTTGTTGAGTTGGAAATAAACAAAAAAAAGAACATACAAAAGAACAAAAAAAAAAGAAACCAAAAAATAAAACATCGAAAGGAAAAACAATAGAAATTCTTTGAAAAGATTTAATATATTCCATCAATTGGGTAGTTTATTTTAATGCATTCATTGATATCTTCCTAGGAACAAAGACGATAAATTTAGGCCCTATATATATATATATATATATATATATATATATATATATATATATATATATATATATGTGTGTGTGTGTGTGTGTGTGTGTGTGGCCAATTTAGTATAAACTTACACTATATACTGAACTCCCGATTAAAAACCTATTCTTTGATGGGTTAGAAAAAACAAATGTATATCGTGACATAATATGAAGTAAATGTTCAAATTCTCATTTCTCTAACTCCATAGGTGCAACATGTGCACGTGCCATATATATATATATATATACATATACATATACATATATATATATATATATATATATATATATATATATATATATATATATATATATATATATATATATATATATCTCCAAACCAATCAACTCAAAAGTACAGTTCAACTCTTATCACATAGAAAAGTCGAGGTTCATAACTGTTATATCGACAGTTCCTAGAACGGGGAAAATATCTCGTTAAGACTAATTTTCGAATCGGTTATTAGCGTTTGTAAGGAATTAAGCCACAAGAAAGTACAAGAAAGAGAGAAATTGTGATGCCAGTAATATGATTCCTGGCGATAAAAAAACACCTTCCCAACGTATATTAATCCTAATGTCTGTAACCTTAGCTGACACAACTATACGGCTTTTTATCAAAGTCACTCAAATATCCCTTCTTGCCTATAACTTTGGCAATCTACCCATCAAAACGGGGTACCTGATGCCGTCTTACTTGCTTATATGCCTCTGAACCTGATATGAGCACAAGTTACGAGACCGTAGCTGTCATGATATTTTGGCTCATCAGTGTATAAACAAGTAGATAATGGTAGCGTACAATGAATTTTCGTCTTGGTCATTCTGCATTATAATTAAGTTTTCAAGTTATTTTTCTTTCAATTAATTCTAATGATTTTCCTAATTGTAACTGGATAGTAGTGAATAAACAACTTTCACTTTTCATCTGTCCCTCTCTCTCTCCCTCTCCCTATATATATATATATATATATATATATCAGTCCATCCAGACCTTGTTATGTATTCCAGTCTGTTCATACCTATCTATCTCAGTCTTTTAACGCAAAATCCGATTTTCCACCTACTACTGCCTGGTACAGTTGCACTTGAGACATGGTTCACCTATTTAGTCAATAAAGTTCACAGCCATCAAAATTGACATGTGCCATCGTTTTTACTAATCAGTTATCAAGTTTAGGATATTCCAAGCCTTATACAGACACATACATATACATATATATTGATAGATATATAGATATATAAACAAATGAATAATGGTGGCATACAATGAATTTCGTCTTTCTTGGTCATTCTGCACTGTAATTAAGTTGTCAAGTTATTTTTCTTTCGGTTAATTCTAATGATTTTCTTAATTGTAATCGATAATGGAAGAACGACAATGATTACATAATGAGAAATTCTATCTATTTATTTTCTTTTGAAACAAATGAATAAATGACCTTAAGTGATCACGTGGTGTATGTGTTGCACACCTAGATAGCCCATCTCAGATAACATTCGTTTGTCTTCAAGTCTTTTTCATGGGCTGCCGTTAGAGGCCAAGTGACAACACATTTGTATTTGTCAAAGGATGGCAAGCCTTCGGTAGAGCAAGCTCAACTTTCGAAAACAAGATGATCCCAATGATCCTAAAAAGAAGAGTATATAACCAATGCATCCTCTCGATAGTCACTTATGGAGCTGAAACATGGAACCTAACCAAGAGACTGACCTGCAGACTGAGAAGTATGCAGCGCGCGCATGAGAGAATCATGCTCAACCTTACATGGAGAGATCACAAGACAGCACAGTATATAAGGAAGGTAACTGGTGTCCGTGACATCACAGAAACTATTAAAAAACTCAAATGTCAATGGGTAGGCCATGTTGCAAGAATGAAAGACAACTGATGGACATCACGACTCACAGCACATATATATATATATATATATATATATATATATATATAGAGAGAGAGAGAGAGAGAGAGAGAGAGAGAGGGAGAGAGAGAGAGAGACAAACAAATCAACTCAAAAGTACAGTTCAACTCTTTGAATGATTACACAGAAAAGTCGAGGTCCTTAACTGTTATATTCTTAACTGCGATGAGAGTCGACAGTTCTTAGAATGAGAAAATTATCACGTTGAGACCAATTTGAATTGGAAACAAATAGTTTTCATTAGAGACGCAAATGCAGACAAATTCTGTCAAAAATGTATACACACCGCTGAAGCTTTTGGATAGAGTCTGTTCGTTTTTGCTGTTTTGTTCCAGTGATGATTGAAAAAATTGACAATATCACACTCGGTACCTTAGTATTAAGGGCTGATAACCTAAGGACTTTCACCCAGGACGATGTAGTGACACTAGAGAATAATACCCCTTTCCACTGCATGATTAAGAATTGAGTTGCTAAATCTAAACATGGCAGGGAAAACATGGATATATCCCTCATCCAGGAAGGCCTGTCACCGTCACTACGCAGGAAAACATTTACTAAATCCATGACATTGTCTTGGCAGATCGACCAATAAGAGAGCGTTACGCTGTCACAGAACTGGGTATCTCCCGAAAATAAATCCATGTAGTTATCTGCAATAAACTTCAAATGTCCACGGTTCCAGCTTAAATCATTGTTCCTTAGGCAACGAACTTTTCAATTGTCCTTTGCACATTTGCTTGTTTATTATTTATCGTTATTCACTTCTGAATCTATGAATGCTGGGGTGCTCGTTTCAAGAAGTAATCGTCAACAAGACATAACCAGTTATTTGCTGAAGGGAAGGGAAATATCGCTCGATTTGTACAGTTAATTGCCCCTCTAATGTGTGTAGCGAAATGAGAGAGAGGAGATGCCAGCTCTCGGCTGTCAGTATGGTGCCACAAAATGGCTGTCGCTTTGTGAGCAGAACTGGACAAGATAAGTGCGCTGCTGGAAGACATTCCACCCGTCGAGACATTTCAAGCCGCCATTTGATGCTGACAAGTGGTACCGGGAAGAGACATTAATCGCCTATTATATTTTAATCATCTCTTTATACTTGACGACTAGTAAATACACGTTGCTTTTCTAACGGTATACCTAAAGGTGTTCTGTGTCAGTATGTTTGCACAGTGATTTGAAAAGTTAACGTGTGGTATTGTAAACTAGTTTTCTTGTACCCATTTTATATCAGACTTAGAGCAACCAAAGAGTTTACACGAACACTGGTTGTCCTTCGTCTTTATTGTCCATTAGATTGCACGAAGTGGATTTGAGTCATAATCACAAATGGAGAAAAATCTGAAAAAATTATTTTCCTTCTATTCAATATTCATTGAGATGTCAGGAAATATCATAAGGGAGGTCATCATGTAAAAAAGAAAAACAAACAAAGAAAAAAAACCCAGTATTTCCACTTTTCCAGTAACCTTAACATAAATAAATTCAGTAATCAATGATTAAATAACGCATGTTTTATTAAGATAATACGAGATAACAAAAACAAAAGCAAAAAAAAACAAAACAACCCTTTCAAAGAATTTTTCCCCACTTTGTGACTGACTGGTTTGTTGCTTATTATTTCATTAGGTACTCTTCACAGCCTGCCTCGAGATGATCTTCAGAAGACTAGACTGGGAAAATAGAGGAATCAAAATAGACAGCGAGTATCTGAGCAACCTCAGATTTGCAGACGACATTGCTCTTTTCACATAGAACCTACACGACCTCCAACTAATGATAGATGAACTAAATGAAGAGAGCAAGAAAGTCGGCCTACTAGAAAGTAGATCACTACATCTACGTAGGACAATGAATCTCCATGAGATCCTCAAAAGAAGAAGAAATCAAGCGAAGAATCACACTAGGATGGCCTGCCTTTGGCAGAGCTAGCTCAACCTTCAAAAATAAGAATATCCCATTAATCCTAAAGAGAAGGGTGTGTAACCAATGCATCCTCCCAATAGTCGCTTATGGAGCTGAAACATGGAACCTAACCAAGAGACAGACCCGTAAATTGAGAACCATGCAACGTACACATGAAAGAATAATGCTGGGCCTCACATGGAGAGACCACAAAACCACATAGTACACCCGAGAAAAGACAAGAGTTAGGGACATCATAGAATCCATTAAAAATCTGGCGGTGGGCTGGCCATGTTGCAAGAATGACAGTCAACCGATGGACATCACGACTCGCGACATGGACCCCCGAGATCACATGCACAACCGAGGCCAGCAGAATATTAGATGGAGAGACGAGCTAGACAAGTTCATGAAGTACTGGCTCTGCGACGTGCATGATAGAGAAGTGTGGCAAATCCTTGGGAAGGTCTATGTCTAACGATGGATGATGATGATGATTTAGTTAGTTAAAGAATGACAAATGGATGGACTGACGGACCCTGGGGAAAGTCTACGTCCAGCAACAGACGTTAAAAAGGCTGTTTCTGCTGCTGCTGCTGCTGCTGATGATGATGATGATTGTAGAAAGAGAGAAAGAAAACGAGAGGAAGTTGCTAAGATTCGACAGGTACACGCTCGTCGTGGATAATAAATCTCATGCCATGAAGGGACCCACTTATTCCTGGCAGCTGCTAACTTTGAGAATTTCCAACGGAACATAGTTATTCACCAAATTTAGCTTACTTCGGCACAAGGGGCTCTCAGCGAGGATTGAAATTGCCCATCAGCTGTAGAAATTAGTGAGGCCAGCTTGCAAAACATCACATTGTGTCAATGTGTACCTTTCCGAGTGAATAAAAGTATTTACAGAGCTTACAATGTCACAAGCGCAGATTACCCATTGAGGATTGGACTTACAACACAGTAGTACTGATCTCTGAGACAGGTTCGCTAACAGTTACTCTACTTCCTGGCGCCTATCCACGATTGAATATCGACCTAAAAACACAGTCGGATGCAGACAAATTCAAACCTTAATTAAAGCTGTTGCTCGGTCATCTTGACAATCTACTTCGCTGAGCTTAGTACAGCACCACTGAGTGGAATTTTATCAGAGGTCACACAAGTTTCCTTCGAGCCTCCTTCACAAGGATTGTTACCTTTTCCGTGTTAAATTCAAAACATTTCTACGATAGATTTCGCTGCACTATGTTTGAATGGGGGACCTCAGAACGGCATTTTTTGCCCCACAAATTTTGAAATTTTTCTCTGATCACAGTTTTTCTCTTCTTTTAACCCGAGGATTTATTTTTTAGAAAATTTTTCAAACCTGAAGATTTGTTATTCAAAAAATTAATTTTCAAATGTAAGAAAAGTTAACTATTTAAAACTGTATTTTATCTAATTTAATTAAGAAAGGATATGAATTAGGTTTTGTGTTTATGGTTATTTCTCAATACTAAGGTTTGTGTTAGTCATTTACAAATGAAAGAAAGCAGCGCATTTGTCATTATCGCACTGGTAGTTTCACCACCGAGAAAATGGTTTACGTCGTCTATATATTTTGAATTTAACGCTGAAAAGGGAACAATAGCCATCTCCCTTCCCTGCAGTCATCCTTTTTTTTCATATCAATATTTTTAAACATTTTTTAGATCCCTGGAAATTCGGCTCAGGGGACTCCTTCGGGCCCTCTGCATTCCCCTCTCGTTGGCCCGGGTTTAACATAATACAAAGCTAAACACTCATCACCGGCAAATACACAATAACTAAATATTAAATGAAGCTGAAACAGTTATTAACAAATTAGCCTCGCAGACAATTACTATTGAAAAGAGTTTGTTCCTCACTTTGTGGCCTTGTGACGAATCAAGGTGAATTCAGTAAATACCTATGTATTAGGACCTAGTGGTTGGTAAGTCAGTTTCGGACACCATTATTGCTGTATTGAGTTTGTTTCTCACTGGGTGTCTCGTATTTGTGATCCTGTGCCAAAGTAAGTAAAGCTTCATAAACATCAACACAATTTTCAAAATGTCAGGTTAGCTCTAGCTAAATGTGTCAGAGCCTAATATGTGCGATATTTTCCCTTTTGGGATGTTGAAGTGTGCAGCTTTGGAATTTGCAGCATTGGGATGTTGTCAAAGCTATATATCTTGCTACATGTTTAACACCCTTAAGCCATCAACCATTGAAGGTGATGAAGTTATAGTTATCAATTTTATAAGATAAAATCCCTTTTTCTTTGCAAAACAACCCATCAGAGGTTTTCCATTGTAAGTAATACATTGCAAGATAAAAGCCCTGAGCCACAGATAGAACTGAGTTGATCTCAATCATAATGCAAGGCTGGCAGTTGCAGGGTCGAACTCAGCTTCTTCTTCAATTCCGACAGAAAATGATTACAGCTTTTATATTGTATATATAATAAATTAAAAAAATATAAAAATACATATTTTTGAATACACGTATTCATTTATTAAAATGAAATAAGGTTGGGTGTGTCTGTATGATAATTTTTGGTCCATACCTGAAACTTGTCAATTTAGCTCAGTCAGTAAGTCAGCCTCCTTACTATCAGTTGGCCGTGGGTTTAAATTACGGTATGTGAATTTCACACATCGATTTACAATCCTAAGTTTAGTGAAGATTGTTCTTGTCATTATCATCATTCTTTTTGCAGTGAGAAAATAAAGTCAACTCCAATTTAGGAATTGGACAAAATCGGCAATTCTTTTTGTTTTATTGAGTTAACAATAAAATAAGAATGACTAAAATCTAAGCCATCTGCAGTTTATGGGTTAATTAAATGAAGTGGGTGTTTTGACCCGCATACCCAAGGATGGAAATTGTTCAAAAGAATGTCACCGGAAGAGTGACAGGTTTACGGCTCCAAGTCGTACCCGGTTCTCTCGATTTCCCAAGCGCCATAATTATGGGCAACATTCCATCAGTGTCATACCCAGAATTCTTTATTACGGGTAGCAACCATCAATATCAAATTATACATTGCTATGGCGCTCTGAATTCGCTCATTATTTAATAGTATTATGTTAATCAATATTAGTGTACGCCTACTTATCATGTCGGTCATCTATAATTTCATCGTCGCGAATGATGCAATTAATACAATTGACGTGGCCAATTAACGAGAGCTTTCATTATCACGATATCAGTCGAGGCTTCTTTGTAATGTTTTTAGAGCCGAAGAGCTAATGGACGCCATGTTCACTCTTCAAAAACAGGGACGAAGATACAACTATCTGTATAATAGACTACATGGTTTTTGTTTGTTTCTCTGTCCGTAATACATAATTAAAATAACATCAGATCATTTGAATATTTGGAAAAAAATCAAACATATGTACAATTTAAAACACATGCTGTTACGTTAGATGATAACTTTCTGATCTCTCTGCTATACTATCTCTCAATACTTATCTATCTATCTCACTATATATATATATATATATACATATATATATATATACATATATATATATATATATTGTTATTATTATTAAGAAATGGATGTGTAATCCGACAGAAATAATCATAAACTACGTTATATCATTCTGTAACTCTATTTGAAACGATCTCCCGTTATAACACGGTGAATGTATTATTCGGCATGGACAACGTAAATAGAATAAAGAATTAAAGAAGGCTGCTGCTGGAATCGAACCTGCAGCTGATAGGGTTGCTCTCAACCTTATCATGTGATGACTGTAGATCATTTCCAAGAGAGTTTCAAAATAATACATCGCAATTTATTACTATGTCTGTTGGATTACATATCCATTTCTTAATAATATAATCGTCTGCGTTGAAAGGAAACAAATGGAGCAGATATAGACAATGAATGAACAAAATAAAAATTTGGTGTGAAAGTTGTTTGGGCTTTTGCATAACCGACGGCTGTTTAGCTCAATAGTAAGAGCAATGCTACGTCGAAGTGGTTTTTAAGAGAAAACGCCAGGGATGCCTTATATAGAATTTCGCTCAATACCATATCTATTCTCCGGTTGGATTTTTTTTTACATGATTTCAAAATTTCACGCTACAGCTTTACGTATTTTTATTCCATTATATATACATATAAAAAAAGAGTTACTTAATTGCGTTTACATTCGTGCGAAAAAAATTCGAAATTGTTCAGTTCTAAATATTCACTTGTGTTTTGAAAATCTTCTAAAATTTGACTAATTGATAAAATGAGTAAAACATTCAGTATTTATTCAGTGATTAGAGAATTTTTTTATTTGCTGGACTCTTCGGGACTGTTCCCAAGGCTCCAATCACGAGTGGCACGACTGTTACCTTCCTTTTTCGATCATTTCCCGAGTTTTCTAGCAAGGTCAAGAAATTCATCTACCGTTTCACTTCCTTTTAGTTTTATCCTGTGGTCTGCCGGGACAGCGAAATCCATTATCTGATTTGTTATGTTCCAGCATTTGTATGTTCACACCGGATATCCGGTGGTTATCGCTCGAGATTGATTGACAGCAAGTCTGTTCGAATCTCCAGCGTCTTTCCAAGTAATCTCCCTGATGCCAGCAACAACATGCTATGAACAATCTCAATTCTTCCACGAATCGAGTTTGGACAATGCCTCGCCGATTTCGTCACGGAACCCATCAACTATGTGAAATTAAATCTGGTCATATAACCACATCTTTTCACTTTCTACACGTCATATTGTTTGTCAAATAGTAGACGTAATAGCCATCTGACGAGTTCCCTAGGAGAGTGGATCCCAAGATTTTAAAGGTTATTCTCCACTTTCGTCAATTAAATCATCAGTTTCTGGGAAGCGAACGTGACAGTAGTTCACGAAATCTATTAAACCAATTAAACACAATAATATAAAACCAATACAATCATCATCATCATCATCATCATCATCAGTCTTTTAAAGTCCGTCATTGGACATAGACCTTTCCCAGGATTCGCCACAATTCCCTATCACGGGCATCGCGGAGCCAGTATTTTCTAAATTTGTCTAGTTCATCTCTCTATCTTGTATTTTATAGGCCTCAGTTTCGCATGTGACATCTGGGGATCCACGTGAGTCGTGATATCCATTGGTTGTCTGTCATTCTTCCAACATGGCCTGCCCATTGCCATTTAATTTTTCTAATGGATTCTATGATGTCTCAGACTCCTGTTCTCTTCTCGATATACTGTGCTGTCTTGTGATCTCTCCATGTGAGGTTTAGCATGATTCTCTCATGTGCGCGTTACATGGTTCCCAGTTTGCAGGCCTATCTCTTGGTTAGGTTCCATGTTTCAGTTCCCTAGGTGACTATCGGGAGGCTACATTTAAAACAATTTTGATGAATAACACTGGTATGGAGAAATCTGATTTTTTGTTACACAGTAACACTCCATCTTGTAAGCACACAATCCAACAATCACTTAAGTCAAATATATGTACTACTTTTGCTTTTACTTAATAGCCTTATTCTCCCTTGGGCTAGGTAGACTGCCTCTTTGGGGGTAATTTTTTTCTCAGCTGGGAATCACTGCCCTGGGATATAGAACGTGAGTTCAAACCTCGTCAGAGGTTACTTCTTCATTTCCATTTTGTGTTTCTTACTTAGCGATCATGAAACGTAAAAATATACATGTGTGTTTTGATAAAAAGAAACAGTAATACAATGAGATTAAAATCAAAGATTAATGATAATGGCAACGTTTCACTAAACAAATCTTGACTGCCAAACCAACAATTACATCTAGTGTATTGTAGTCCAGAAATTTCAGATTTTGGACAAGATTTTAGAAAAAGAACGCAGCGAGGCAGATGTTGGTGATCCCGAAAGTGAACTTCGCAGATTGTTTTGACGAGTGGAAGGGACGCTAGAGTAAGTGTTTGTGGTCTTAATGGGAGCACTTTGACCAATGCGTTATTGCCATCATCAGTAAGCCACTCCTTCGTTCATTTTGAATGACTGGATATTTTCTAGAAAGACCTAGAAGAAGGCGATATCTACAATGTTTACTCTTTTCTGAATATTTTCTGGACATCTTTCTCAACCCCCTCTCTCTCCCCCTCTCTCTATCACTCTCTCTCTCACACACACACACACACACATATATATATGTAAATATAATTGCAATTAATTGTAATAATAAGGAGCAAGAAGGATAATTAAATTGATACATCGGAGGTGTTGTTGTGTTAAAAGGAAGTCTTTTAATCAGCCGAAAAGCGGACACTCGTGAAAGCAAAGGCAACTTAATAACTTTAACGAGTATGAAGCTGACCAAAATAGAAAAGTATTCCAAGCAAAACGTTATAAGACAACAACGTAATCGATACTGGAATTGGTTTTTCCTTTCTTATTTCTCTTTCTCGTTCGCAGAAACTGGCACATTAATCAGTCACGGTCAAAGACATAATTGTCAAATAACGTCGTAATTTTGTTAAAAATAGCCTAGCACAAAGAACTCATTTATACTCACCAAGAATATCTTCCTTCAAGGCACAAAAGCAATTAGAACAGTTTCCTCCTTTGAGACAGCCATTATTTCTTTTATTTCAATGGTTATGTAAAGAATTTATGTACATCTTAGTAACGTGTGTTTTCAGTAGATTGTGATGGAGTGACGTCCGCTGTCAAAGTTAAAGTCAAGCCCGAGGAGGAGTTGTTCAAATGCCCTATTTCGAAACATGCTCGTTCATACCAAGATGGCCGCTTAAAGCATTGCACTAATTGTCCTTGAACAAGCATCATCATCATCATCATCAGTCTTTTAGCATCTGTCTTTGGGTATAGACTTTCCCCAAGATTCCAAAGACCTCGCTATCGGAGGCGTCGTGGTGTCAACACTTTTTAAACTTGTCTAGTTCGTCACGCTATCTTATTTTTTGCCAGCCACGTTTTCGCATATGATCTCTGGGGATCTACATTGTGAGTCATGATTTCCAGCGATTTTCTTACATTCTTGCAACATGGCCAGCCTATTGCCATTTGAGTTTTCTGATGGATTTTATCTTATCTACTGTTTTTTTCTTTGATATACTACTCTGTCTTCTGATCACCCCATGTGAATGATTCTCTCCTGATAACGTTGCATGGTTCTCAGTTTGAGCGTCAATCTTTTACTTAGGTTCCATATTTTAGCTCCATGGGTGACTATCAGGAGCATGTATTAGCTATATACCCTTCCTTTTCTCGTTCTCACAATAATAATGGTAAGTTTGAATATTTCAATCCTTTTTCCTTTTCCCTTTATAAATTTGCATATAGGTACAGAGGAAGCTGCTTATTATAATCACGGATAATGTTATCAAACGGTTACTCTAATTAAAACCAGCCATCCCTAAACACTTTTTTTTAGGTGATCATAACAAGCAGCTTCCTTGATGTATCATTTACTTAATTTTATCAGCTGGTTATTATTATCTAAAATGCCGTGTCCCAAAGTGATCATAATAAATGGCTTCCTTTGTAAATAGATACGCACGTAGTTAGATCGTTAGGAGGAAAAGTAAACGGACAGAATTGATTGATTCTTGGGTGGTCACTCATTTTAGAACTGCAAAAGAACAAATGAAAGGAGGAAATTATTACCAAAATAGAAAAGGTAGCAAAAGTCTTGATAATCATTGCTCCACGGCGTGGAAACCTAAAGCGAAAAGCAAAAGAGCTACTGACAATACCCGGTGCCCTTAGATAGTTTGAGGGGTTTTGCTGCCCAGAAAATCAGCATTAAAAATCATGGTCTAAATACTGAACTCTGCCACAGCACTATATATATATATATATATATATATATATATAATTGTGTCATCCACAGAGAGCTGTTTCGTTGTGCTACAACTCTTCAGTGTGGCTACAGACTATCCGTTATCCGATCCAGTACCACGAGGCAGAATTGAAACCTTCGCTTCGGACCCGGAGACTGATATCCTACCTCTGCTAGGGAACTGGACGGTCAGTGAGGCTGATTTTAAGCGATATACTTATTTAGTTTAAATTCTCTGTCCACCAGGGTGCTCCATTCCTATTGAAGAGAATTTTATATATATATATATATATATATATATATATATATATATATATATATAAGTGTGGAGCATTCGGTGAAGATCGAACTCACTACAGTAGTAATAGTCTGCGAGATAACCATCGCTGCACGGTGTTGAAACCCCTTATCATCCTCGGTCATTTAACGTCTGTCGTTGGACATAGACCCTCCCCAGGATTCGCCACACTTCTCTATCATGGGCGTCGCAGAGCCAGTATTTTGTAAATTTGTCTAGTTCATCTCTCTATCTTGTATTCTGTCGGCCTCAGTTTCGCATGTGATCTCTGGGGATCCATGTTGGGAGCCGTGATGACCATCGGTTGGAAACCCCTAAAGCGGAAAGAGCAGAAAGCAAATAAGCGATGTGCCCCGGTCACCCATCTAAGCACTGATCAGGCTCGTAACTGCTTAACTCGAGTGATCAAATGAGAATCAGTAAATACAACGTGATTTGATCGAATCGTGGCCTTCTCGTCTCTCTAACTCAGTAATTTTGCTATAAATCAGTCCTCACATACGAACGAACGTTAGGCAAAAACCTATGGAGACAGACATATTGGATACATTCTGAAATTAAACTGGCGTAAATATGATCGGAAAAATGGGAAAAAGATGTCAAATGCACAGTGGGCGGGCATGTATGTTAATAGACATGAGACACACATATCTGTATCGGTGTAAATAATCGGAAAGAAAGTAGAGCAGGTTGGCATAGATATAACCCAAGTGAGGTATGTACATATGAACAGACTGAGATTGATAGATAGATCTGAATAGGCTGGATGAAATTGTGGGATATTGAACGGATTATATATATATATATATATATATATATATATATATATATATATATATATATATATATATATATATATAATTCATATATATATATATATGCATATATGTGCATGTGTGTGTGCGTTAATCATAAATTGCGTTATATTAAATATAAACTTATTTGAAATGATCTGTCGTCACGCGATTAATATTTCATTCAATTTAGACAGCATAAATAAAATAATCAATAAAAGAAAATGGGACCCTTACTATAGGAATTGAACCTGCCACCGATTGGGGGCCGCTATATCATAAAGTATGTACGTATGTGTGTGTGTGTGTGTGCACGCGCGTGCATGTTGATACTTTAAGATGTCGAGAACTACGCATCACTGAATAGAAACAAAGATATATTTGAAATCAGCCGGTCCATAATCTCTTAAAGCAAACATCTTAAGGTTGAATTTTGCAAAAAGAAAAAAAGACGATTTTTAAGGGGTTTGAGCTCTCAGAAAACAAGTGTGTCGAAAACAATTTTTTCTTTGTGTTCTTTCATCTTGGTTTTTCAGCAGAACTAATAAAATTAGATCTAAAAAAACTATATTCATATTTTGAATCAGCATATTCTATGATGTTTTTTTTTTCATCATTTATTTTAACCTACTCACATGCAGGGGGGGCAATGATATTTGAATGAAAATAGATTTGGGCAGTCATTCTTTCATTCATTCATCAGTCTTTTAACGTTCGTCATTGGTCATAGACCCAAGATCTGCCACACTTATCTATCATGGGCGTCGCGGAACCAGTACTTTCTGATTTTGTCGAGCTCGTCTCTCCATCTAATATTCTGCCGGCCTCGGTTGCGCATGTGATCTTGGGGAATCCATGTCGTGAGTCGCGATGTCCATCAGTTGTCTGTCATTCTTGTAAAATAGCCAGCCCACTGCCATTTGAGATTTTTAATGGATTCTATGATGTCCCCGACTCTTGTCTTTTCCCAAATGTACTGTGCCGTCTTATGGTCTCTCCATGTGAGGCTCAGCATAATTCTTTTATTTGAACGTTGCATGGTTCTCATTTTACGGGTCCGTCTCTTGGTTAGGTTCCATGTTTCAGCTCCATATCAGCAGCTTACAATTTGCGTAGAACACATTTTGTGGCGAACTTTCGCCAAATCAAGTTCGTCAATTTCCATGGGGTTTGCGATCGCTCTCAGAATGCAAATCTGTCGAAAATATTTTTTCTTTATGTTTTTTTTTCATCTAAAATTTCCTCAAAAAACTACTATCAGATTAATGAAATCAAAATACACGTATATTTTGAATCAGCATCATCTAAGGAGGTTTTGTTTATTGTTTATCTGAACATAATCGAATGAGAAAAGGTCAATGCTTTGTTCAATATTTTTTTTTGGACTGTAATTTACAGTTTTTTTAAAGTCATTACGATTCAGTTGCCAGGTGTATAAATTGGCAGGCCAAGTTCAAATTCAGACAAAGGAAGTTTTTTTTTTCATCTCTCGGTGCTAATGTTATTTTGGATGTGTATATATTACATGAAGCACTAATTTTCCTTTCTTCAGATTTCACGTGCTTTTAATTTATTAGACTTTCAAATCTTCTGAAAATTTGGCAGGTTTGAGAAAGGAAACATTTGTAGATTTTATAAGAGGACTATATTGGCAATTTCAGTTGACGATTTCCAATAGATAGATAGATTAATAGATAGACAGATAGGAATGAATAAGGACAAGAAAGAGTCCATTCGATATGTTACCGATACATATGTTTATACGAATGTAAGGGAGACATCTATGATGCAATTCGATACAAATGTGAATATATATCTACAAATATATATATATACATATATATATATATATATATATATATATATATATATATATATATATATATATATATATATATATATATCCAGCATTGAAATATGAATAGACTAAGTTAGAGCAGTATAAACTGAAATTGCTTGTTCAAACATTGCACGAATCTATTTGTGCTGGAGAAAAATTTTCTACAAGATTCTTGATTGCTTTCGGCAAGAAACAATTAAATATAACATTTGCGAAGACAAATTAGAAAGCATCTATTTTCAGACACGTCTCTCCTTCCTGAAATATAATCTGCTCCAAAATGTACACATTTGTTAGGCTTCTGGGAATCGGGGAGAAGCAGATAAAAATACATGAATGGACAGCATAAATATTTGATCAATGGCCGGTGCATTCGTTTTTAACCAATGGTTCAGAAATGAAAGATAGCAATGATAACGGCTCTCATGGATGAATTAGCTGTGTGCCGAAGCACGCAAGACGTCAGTTTGCTATCCGCCATTATCACCGAGTTTTCACGCCGGGAGTGATTGGTGCCTTTTACCAGAGATCGAGTGACAGCAAGTCTCCAAGATACTCTAGGACTCTTCTCGGTACTCTGAATGTCTTCAGTAGTGCTGTCTTCTGATTAAACTCAGGTCCTTCCTCGGAGCACTTGGAGCTCCAACCACTATTGCAGTCACCATCATATTCGACAATTTCTTCAGCTCCTTCTTCATCTTCTTCATTTTTATTATCAGTTTCATCATCATCATTATTATTATTTTATCATCGTTATTATTATTATTTTCATTATTAATATTATTTTTATTATTATTAATATTTTCATCATTATTATTATCATTTTCATTATCATTATTATTATTATTTTCATAATTGTCATTTTCATCATTATCATTATCATTATTATTATTATTATTGTTTTTATTATTTTTATTATTATTATTCGCTTTCGCATCAGTTGCCTGATGGTCACCACTGGATACTAGGTGACTAAAGTCTCCAGCCCTTCTCTTCACACACTCACTGTTCACCGTTGTTGTTATTATTATTGTTATTATTATTATCATTATCATTAGTATCATCATCATCATCATTATCATCACCAATTTTAGACCAGTTGCCTCGTGGTTACCGCCAGAGGTTGAGTGACAGCAAGTCCCCTCAAGTCTCCCACCCTCCTCTCCACACTCTCATAGTCCATAAACGTACTGTGGTTTCTTCCTCTTATTATTGTTGCTGTTGTTGTTGTTGTTATTGTTGTTGTTTTCGTCGATGCCTATCGTATGACAGGTTTACCACTAAAATATATTCCAAATATACCTTTTTCATCCCCCTTCCTAGAAATACCCACCCCCGGTGGAATATATGCCTGAAAGAGTGATCGTGGACGCCATTAACCCAATATTTCTTTGGAAATTAACTGGGCGCTTAAAATGGTTTCCATTGCGAGTAATTGATGATATCAATAAATCAAACAAAAGTTGATCTGCTCTTTTCCTAAATAACAACATCGACCTTCAATCAAACATCTTAACAAGAAATAATCAATTGATTCGTTCGTTCTATCGAGAGTTGCTCACCGCTTTTTGTCCGAGCTCAAGATTTCTTTTTTTGAAATCGAAATGCAAATGTAGTTTCAGGTACGTATTAGAAACTGTCAACCAAAACTGTCAAAGAAACTGTCAACACACTTTCCTCAGTATTGAAGTTGGTCTGGCTGGCTTGCTATTCATACATTGCATTTACAGGCAACAAAAATGGAACTAGAGGCCTGAAATTCAAGCATTTAATCTTCATTGTGTCTAGAAAAATATCCTTATTGTTTTTTTTTTGCAAAATTTTCCCCTGAATAGGTTTTCAGTGGAGGGTTCAATGTGCAATATAAGTTTTTGCTTAATTCATCCCTTACTTTATGTCCGGTAGCATTCACGCTATTTTCTCGAAAATTCAGACTTTTTGGTGATCACTGCCCAACAAAAAAGCAAGAGATAAAACTTTTTCAATAATCATTTTCGATTCATCGTTTTTTTCCCATTTTTTAATTGTTCACCCCAACACATCATGCTGCCTAAAGATGTTTGTCGCTTGTTGGTTTCTATTGAATGACTAACCAAGCCTGTCATATCATAATGAGAGTGTAAATCGATTACATATTTGAAATTTCGATATCTCTTTGATGGAAGAGAAGTTTAAATTCGGTGACAAGCAGACGTGCCGGCTAATAACCCACCCCAAATAAAATAAATAAACACTTAATACTTAAACCTTACAATAATTTGTTATCATTGGCTAAATGGATTAGAAGAAATTTGTATTTTCTCTGATGGTGGGTATGATCTGGCCAATTAAGTTAAGAACAAGAGAAAAATGATAATGCGAAAAAAAAAGAAAAAAAAACTCGATAAATTTAATAAGTGAGTTGAATTTAATTTCAGAAATTAGTATTCTGGAAATTATAACGTAATTTGTTGATTTCAAGAAGTATCAAAGAAACGTTCACTTCAGAGATCTCTTCTCTTTTCTCATTGTTTCTGGGGCTCTTTCGCACTTGACGTGACATCCGAGGCCTTTTCCACTATAAGACTAATCACCAAGTATATCGATGTTCTGTTGAGCTTAGCATCTGTCTAATTATCAAGCTACAATTGAAGAAATATCTGTCTGTGTGTATCCACTGCAATTACTCAACAACTGAACCCAGTAAGAAGTTGACATTCACCACAATAATCAGCACACAAAATATTGCAGTGTCGAGTTTGAAGTTGTTTGGATCAGTGGTTCTTGTGAAATCTAACGAAAATGAAATTTAAAGATTATAGATCTTAGTTCACAGTTTCTACGAATTACCTCTTTTGAATTCCGTTCTAAATCATCATATACAATATCTAAATTGGTAACACTAAAAAGAGTAATTGAAATCCTTCGAAGCTGTAGTTTAGTGCGATGGACGGAAAATTATTTTGCATGACAATTATGGCAGACTGCACCACGCGCAATTAAGTCCGGCTTCTTCAAAACCCGCACCTTTTGAACGGTATAAACAAATGCGTATGAAAACCTTGGACTTCTTAGATTTGTTCCGGCTGGGAATGTCATCTAATTCTCCACGAAGGAGGAAAAGGTCTGACGATATCAAAGACAATAAGTCTATGTAGTGGACCATAATACACTGTGGTCTGTTTGTTGGATTAGATTGTTTCATATTTTCATCAGCGGCCGAAAACAAGATGGCATGATGATTTAGAGAGGTCCAGGAGATATTGGTGCCGCGATGCCCGTAATAGAGAAGTCTGGTGAATCTTGGGGAAGGTCTATGTCCAACGACGGACTTTGAAAGGCTGTTGCTGCTGCTGATAAAGCTAAACTTACTAAATATCGCACTGAAGAAAAATAACGCTTATACCGTGGCCTGCTTATTTGGCGAGAACGTCTAATGGGGCTGAGGGCAAGAAGATTGTATTTCGGTAATCTTCTAAGTTTGGAAAAGCCTGCATTCAAATTCTGGCTTCTACCTGAAATCGATCACCGATCACTGGCACCGTGACAAAATACGCAACAATATACCAGACAGATAACAAGAGCGGAGAATGATGTGAGGATCGAACCCGCTATACCAGCCATAGTCCAGTGGGACAAGCTTTATAAGAATCGATTAGTGTATATACTAAACCTATTAATCAAGCGAATTTTCTTGAGGGTAGAGATCAGGCGCATCTCTAAGCACAAACCAATGCACACATGTAGAAGGCGTACTGATGCCAAGATTATTAAAAACCATCAACTAAAACTGTCAACGAAACTGTCAACATAAGTTTCTTCAGTTTTCAAGTTGGTATGGCTGACTAGCTCTGTACGTATTGATCACACATACGGGTTGCGTCAAAGGTGCTACAGGGCTGACAATTTAAAGATTCACTTCTTATAGTATTCTTGTTCTTTTAAAATTCCCCCCAAATAAGTTTTCATGTGGAGGTTCAATTTGCAATATAAGTTTATGCTAAATTACTCTCTTAGTTTGAGTACCGTATTATTCACACTTTTTTTCTTATTCAGACATGTTTAGTGATCACATCCCAACAAAAGGCGAGAGGAGTAAGATTCTTTGATCACGTAACAGTTTCTATTGAGTGACTAACCAGACCATCTGTTTACTGAATTACTCTGACTGCTCCCGTCATGGCCCCATGTTTCTTCAGGTGTCTATTGTAGTTGATAGTTTTCTGAAATTTTCGAACTGAATCCTCTATTCAAGCCATATAGGTAAGTTGTTCTCATTCCACTGTCCATACCAGAGGATACCTCACATCAGTTTATTCTCCATTGTTAATTTGGCTTTGCGGTGTTTCTTGTCTGCCTCTTTCATTGAACTAGAGCATTGACCTTCAATCATTTCCCTGTGCACTCACCGTCGGCCAAGTAAATAGATATTTGGTGGAATAAATCTGCCGAATGTACAGCGATGAGTAATTTTATCAAATATCTTTGTACATACAACATTTTAGCTCGATCTTTGAAATTACTAGTATGATGTCAGAAGGGCATTTTCAAAGTTGGCAACATCTTTTATTTTAATGGAAAAACACGGGGACAAGTTTTGGTAAAATGAGCAGAGTGGGTTACAACTGTTGTCTTACTAATACGCTCAACCAATGGTTTTTATCCAATGGTACAGTTGTTTCGAAAATTTAAAAACTCAATGATTCCCTTTATAACGGAAATATATATATACCAATATATTCAGCATTTGGTTTTTAGACTGATTAATGAACTACAAAAAAAAAGCAGCTGTTGACCTTTAAAATCATATTTATTTAGAATTAATTACATTTATTGGAATTCGAATATATAGTACAGGTTAATGTAGAATAGCGATGTTTTTGATTGCTGTACAATGAATGTTGTTTCTCTGCCACTAGATTCGCCATGTTAGGTCCAGAGGGAATACTTGCAGCGGACCCCAAGCATTTTTGACGGACCCTCTGAGGTCCACGGACCCCAGTTTCGAAACGACTGTACTAAGGCAATCCTTAAGACTTGGTACTTTAAACCTAATGTCACTTGTGGGCTTAGAGTAACTAGGAGGTGGACTTGAAGAGTCCTAAGGTCAATGTTCTTTCTTTCTTTATTAATAGCCCCCATATGATGTTCCATGCTCAAATGTTACTTTAAACAGTTCAAAATGGGAGTCTCCAGCTTTTTCAGGATTTTTTCATAACCACGTTGCAGACTAATTGGAGTTATCCTTTAATTGCCTCTAGCACGACAGCAATCGAGACGAATATAGACTATGTCACATCTCCATAGGCTGAGAAAGTAACCTTGGATGACCTTGGTGGAACGCAAGGAAAGGATCTGTTATCATAGTTGTAATTTGCGTTTTGTGAATTTTTGAAAATGTACGCAGCAAATAACATTTCGGAAAGGGAAAAAAAGACATGATTTCACTTACATTACGATGAATGTAGTGAAGCATAAAATTAGATACTGCCCCCAAAGAGCCAATCTCGGAAATTCATTCCTTCTAACCTCCTGGCGTCGTCTCCTTGAAGAGGTTGTCAAAAAGAAGAAATCACTTGCGGTTTGAATCTATCTCTAGAGAAATGTAGGACGAAGAATCAGTGAATTAACCTTGTAAGTGGATCTGAGCTCAAGTCGCTAATGCTTCAGGATTCGATTAACTGATCTTTGCTTTATTGATTGGTGATCGGGCTTATGACGACTGGATTGGTGAGGGAGGGCGTCCTTGAAGAGGGCGAGTTTTAATAAGAGAAAACAGAAATCTACACACAGCCCTTCAGGAGATCGGTTTGAATTAAGAAGGGCTTTAGAATTTGCTTCTTCTTTCTTTCTGTATTTCTCTCTCTCTCTCTTCAGTTTTCTTTCCGTCACACTCTCTCTATTTCTTCAATAATCTCCTACTCTCCATCAAACCTAAGAGTGTGATGGGGTAGAGCAAGAGAGAGATGAGTAAAGGTAGAGATATGATGGATTAAATGGAGAATTAAGATCAAAAGATAGAGAGTATGTTAAAGAACGAGAGGTGTTGAGAGAGAGAGAGAGAGAGAGAGAGGGAGAGTACAAGAAAGAGAGAGTCAGATAAAAAGTAAGAGAGTTATATAAAGAAAGAGAGTGCTTAAGAGAAAGAGAAGCTACTGGAGAAAAATAAGACAGAACAGGAGATAAAGAACTGAAGAAACAGATTGAAGAAGAGTTGGCAGTAGTTGGAAAGTAGGGTCCTGTTGGGTTGTCGGATTAATTATCTAGTAGAAAAAAAAAAACAAATGATACAGGCCCCGCAATCTCAAGGGTCCCGTGCTAAAGGTGTACAAACTATTATTTCCTATCCAGTGATTCTGCACTTACTCTATTACTCTAGTACTATACTGCCTTCAACTTTTAACGACTGAGTGTTTATGATTAGCGATTTTAGCCAATAATAACCTTTAATTGGAGTTATCATCTTATTGCAGTAATTAATTGGAGTTTGGTATACATATATAACACATAAAGGTATCTGAAACTGAAGTCATAGCCACTACAAAAAGATCAACAAAAAAAATAAAGTAATACTAGAATGTCAGACATATTTGCCATGTCATCTAGTCGTATCATCATCATCACCACCACCACCACCACCACCATCATCATCATCATCATCATCATCATCATCATCATCATCATCATCATCATCATCATCATCATCATCATCATCATCATCAGTCTTTTAACGTCCGTCGTCGGACATACACCTTCCCCAGGATCTAGCCGTATACCAAATAATAAATAATTATTACTTCGTGAAAAAAAAAAGTATACGTTTTAATATTTATGTGTATTTTTTTTAATTTGGAGTCCCTCTACAACATATGCCACAGGCCTGTTATTAGCTTGATCCGGCCCTGGCTCGTAGCTGAAGTATGATTTTATTGAAGACAGCGGAGGTCTTGGAGTGGGATATTGGAACTTGAATCGAGGAATTTGTATAATTAGTTCGGCTTGTTTTGGCGAAAGAAAATGCCACAGGATCGGAAAATCGATGAAACAAACGAAAATGCTTGAATGCCCTTCAATTAGGATTTCGATAATCAACTTGAAAAATATTTCCTGTGTTCCTTTGCACTTTTCCCTACTTTTTATTGACGACAAGATGTATTCAGATCGATATACTTACTTACCAATCGTTAACGTTGTCAGAAACGTAGACAGTGTTGAATTCCATACGTTGATATATCTGTGGATGCAGGTTGGAAATAGTGATTGAAATGTGTATAATAAACAGCGGTGATTGCTAGGACCGATGCAAGGATATCATGTGTCCTAGGCGAGACCTGAAATTTGTGCCAGGGTTTTATGCACCTTGAACGAGACTTTAATTTTTTTTATTCCCTATTTCTTAATCTTCTTTTGAATGCTTCCCCTTGAAAGGTAATTAATATGTGAAGTCTGCACCCTAGGCAGTTGCTTAGTTTTCGATACATGAGTAAAAAATAAGAATAAAAAGAGGGAGATATTGAAATAAAGACAGAGATTGCAAGAGAAAGAAAGTGAATTAAAAAACGAAGGTTTTGCAGAGAGGGAGAGAGATGAAAAGAAACAGAGAGAAAAAGGGAGAGGGGAAAGAGGAAAGTAAGTTGGAGAGAGAGGGGGTGAATTATAAGATCTGCTTAATCTAAACAGTTCTTCTTTGTGAAGGTTTTTAACACGGACTTGAAATCAATTTGTTGTAGAATATTTCTGTATGCCTACTCATGAAATTCAAAATAGAATAGGGCAATGTCTGTTCCAAAGGTGCATATTGGGAAGGGACTGGACTTTATGGTGAGTTGAGTAGCCTGTCAAAATTAGTGCTGACTATCATATCTGACGAATGTTAACTTCGTACAATGATTAGCTATCGAGTAATCGCAGAGCATACACGTTCGCATACAGAAAGAGATTCCTTCACTTGTGATTAACTGTGCCATGAGCATCAGAGCTCTTATCATTATTATAGAAAAAACAATTTTCCAAGTGAAGTAACCGTAGTGTATAAAAACCACAAGACAGGTCTTGGTAGGTTATTTCAGCTTCGTATGGCACGTAACCAAATGGGGAGAAATAAGTATAGGAATATTGTTGAACACCAACCTTACAAGAGGACAGGAACTGCCTGTCAAGAAAATCAGCATTTAAAATCCTGGTATCTGCCTGGGATCGAAGCCCGACCTCTGACAATGGCAGGAAATACGTGACTATCTTAACTACAAGGCAGTGTCGGTAGGTTGAGGAAAATAACGAACAGCATAAAAATGCCTGAATAAATTGTTTCTGAAACAGTTCTGGTTAGTCGCTCTATAAAAACCGTCACTTGACCAACGTCTCTTGGTAGCATGAGATGTTGGCGGTAATCAATTAAAAAAAAATTGCAAAAGGTCTGATAGGTGAATAAGTCCCTTCTCTCTCCTTTTGTAGGACAATGATCAATGGGAAGACGTGAAAGTATTTACAAAAAGAAATAAAGAAAAGTGTAGACCGACCGACTGAAAAGTGTTCTATAGAGATGCGTAGACGCATCTAAAGAGAAAGAAGTGAATGAAACAAAGGAGGAAGAAAAAGGAAGAAGAAGAAGGGAAAAAAAGGGAAATTGTTTACAAATTGTTTACACAGTTGTAAACTTGAAAGAAGCTTTTGAGGAGTCTGGCATTTTTTAAAACCAAAATTTGACATTTCTTGCTAACTTGAACTTTGAGAATTGACTTTTTCTTTTTCTTTTGAAGTAAGTTTTTCTAATGTTAAGAGCATCACAAGTTGAATGAAAAAAAAACCATACATCTTTATATATTTTTTATTTTTCTGTACCGGTTCCTACGCGTGTGAGGCCCACATTAGATCAGACCGTTGGTCGAATTTGCTTTCTTGGGGAAGTGAATAAATTCCAGACATCAATGTATATTTCAATAATAATCAAAAGAATGTCAATCTTTATGGGTTTTCCATTTACGATGAGAATACCAGAGTTTGAAGAATCAAACAATATCTGGAGAAAGTTTTGAAAGTTTACTTATCTCTTTTCTGTGTATTCATTTCAAATCAAAATATATCATAAAAAGTGCATGTAAATGTGTTTGTAAGTAGGTTTATACAGAATCATTTTTCCAGCAAGAACCGAAAATTCAATGAGGCGTCCTCTATATGATTTTTAAAAACAGTATTGCCAGAGCACGCTACCCTGAGTGAAAGACGATTTTCGGTAAAAGCATCTAGAAATGCCTTTCTATCGAGCTTCAAGTAAATCTGAATGAAAACAGCTGGGAAAATCGATTTTGAAACATGAAGTTCAAACGTCGTTATTGTTAGATCACATGACTCAGAGTGGGATAATTTTATCAGTGGGAAGCATCTTATCAACGGACACCTTTCTATCAATTGCCAGGTAAATCTGACTCGAAAGGGCTGAGAAACAACACAGGGATAGGCTTACCGAACGGCCGACGGACGGACGGACAGAGTTTGTTAGAGAGAGGCGAAGACTCCTCGAAAAATGAGAAAATATCTCGTACATTGAAAAGAATTAGCTGAATGACAGACAGCTGGACTAACCATAAATGACGGCCGGCCGCCCAGCCGGCCAAGCTAACATCAAATCTGCTCTGAAACGAATAGACTGGCCTTCAATACAATTTAGTGGAAAAATATACACAATATATATCAAATGCAAAACAAATATAAAACTTATCAATTTCACGTACGCAATTTTAGTATATTTGATTGCATTACTACGTAAACCATTAGAGCAGTAATTTCCTAACTTTTTCGTCCCATTGCACAATGAGCCAGTTACTAAAATGGTCAATGCAAATCATCAGTATTTAAGGAAAGATTTATTGATTTAAAAGAAAATAATGTTTCCATAAGTTAAAAAAAACTAATAATCTATATATTTCTTCACCGAAAGTAAATTGTAAATCATGTTTTTTTAAAGTTTTGAGCATGTTCGTTGTTACTACATCTTGAAATAAAAAGGCATTAGAAAACGTGCCATTCATTAAAGAATACGAGGTTGGTGTTTCCACACCACAGAATTCGAGGGAGAATATAAATCTGTCATTTGGACCTTCAATGAACAACACGTCTTTTATTTATTGCATCATTGAAAACGGAAGTTCAATATGCCCCATCAAAGCATCCGTAATGTCAAAACATATTCAAATGTTATTTTTGTATCCATACTGGGAACATTGTCCCACGATCGTTGTTTAAAGAGGATCGACCCTCCTCAAAACATCCACGGCTCGTTAGTTGAAATCGCCGCTTTAGAGCTTCGGTATAGGAGGACAAAGATGAAGCACAAATGTGGCAACAAATTAGATTCAGTTAATTGACATGTAAACATCGGGGGAACCAGATTTAGTGAATCCTGCAAAGTAGGTTTATAGTTATAATAACTGTTCCCTGACTTCAAGGGTAACCAAAATACGACTTGTCTACCCTATACAGCTCTTTTACATTTAATGCCAGACTCCCCTACCAACCCAACCCCTGATTTTCCTCCCTACGGAAGGATTTTCTTGTGGTGGTAGGAATGTCACACAATTCTCAAACATTCTCAACTGTGAAACTTAATAGATATGAATGACAACAATTAAATACTTTTTTGAGGACAAAATATTGTCGAACTGCAGTTTGAAACTTATGTATATTTATAGTATAACGGGAGTACATACAGTTAAAACATTTCAAGTCATAAAACAGGGATTCATTTGAAGCCACTGCTATAATGAGACTTTTGCTGTATTGTTTGGTACTCTATTTCATAGTTCGATCACCAAAGATAGGTGGAGAAAATAAGGAATTTAGGAATACAACGATACATATTCAATTAACTCTATGGGGAATGTGACTGCACACCAAATCCGACCCCTAGGTCGTAGTTTGTCGACCGTTGTCCTAGTGGTTCATCAAGTTATTAGGCTGGATCCTTCATGATATTTTTCAGAGCAAGGAACGTTAAATCACTGGGTCTATCTCCTCTCCTAGTAATAGGCGACAGGTTATATGAGTATCAGCATGGTACTAGTGGCAGGGGGAAATCCTTGGTCTGACTTACAGGGAGTTGATCAGTGCCTTACCAAATGAGTGAAATGAGAACACAAATGACCTTTGCAGAAATTTGGCCTCAGTTTGCTGATTCTATTTTCCATGTTGTTAACTGTTAGACAGCCAAGACAGCAACTCCGGAAAGTCATTAAAGTGAAAGCTGAAATCCACACAGGGGCCTCAAGCGGGGAAGTCACATCTATTTTGGCCAAATGTTGACATTTTTGTTCTCTACACCATCTTCCAGAAAAATCGATTTCCACACGATTGGGTACGAGGTAAAGCATTCGCGAAAGAAATCGTTTTTATGGCGCCGTTTATATATAGGTTATAACATTCAGATAGAAACTGGCAGACAACGTCTGTTTATATCATGGTATCATTGTATATTGTATAAATATATAATGTAAATATTGAATGCAAGAGGCAAATAATGTAATTTATTTTTATAATGCAAATTTATAAATGTGATGTAATATATGAGATTTTTCAGTTATAAAACCTTTCAACCAAGATTTTTTTCAAAACTATTTTTTTCAAATTTAGGTGAGCTCCCTTCCATTATTTATGAACTGATTTTCATTACACAAACGGCATTTAGTAGAGAAATGTGTTGGCAAGACACTTTGAAAAGTACTTTTTTTATTTCTCTTTTTTTTCTCAAATTTCTTTTAAGAAAATTCGGAATTTTGATATTTATTTCATTTTTTTCTAAAAAAATGTCTCCTCTGAAAAAACAAAAAAACCCTCCCCAGAGAAATAATTTACTTATATCTCTGAATAATACATTCGAATTCCAAATCTTTATTTTCCCTAACTTCAAAATGATTTTAAAAAAACACCCCCAAAATTGGTTAAAATTGTTGGTTTTGGAAGCGACCAAACATGATGATAACAACAGTGAAAATAATAGGTAGCTACGACAGAGAGATCTATTTGGTGTGAGTTCTCCCCCTGAAAGCAAAAGTGTTTACATACGCACGCGCGCATCTATTCTGGATTTTAGACACGAAAAGAAGGTACTAGTTTTCTAAATAATACTCTCTCATATACACTCGGTTCTAACCATCCATAAGCGTAGATATCGCTTACACACTGAATCAAGTTTTCGCATCTTTTTTCTTTCCTTATCTATCTATCTATCTATCTATCTATCTATCTATTCATCTATCTATCTCAGTCTAGTCATATCTATGTATCTATTTATTTGTCTCAGTCCAATCATATCTATCTATCTATCTATCTATCTATCTATCTATCTATCTATCTATCTATCAATCTATCTATCTATCTATCTATCTCGGTCTAATCATTATCTATCTATCAATCTATCTCGGTCTAATCATTATCTATCTATCTATCTATTGATCTATCTATCTATGTCAATCTAATCATATCTATCTATCTATTTCAATCTAATCATATCTATCTATCGATCTATTTCAGTCTAATCATATTTACGTATCTATCTCAATCTAATCATATCTATCTATCTATCTATCTATCCATCTATCTCAATCTAATCATATCTATCTATCTATCTATCTATCTATCTATCTATCTATCTATCTATCTATCTATCAGTCAAATAATATCTGTCTATCTATCTCCGTCTAATCAAATCTAGTCACTGTATAAGTTCACTCTAAACTTGCCCCTTAGTTTCTTTTACAGTGTTCACACTTGCTTATCTATCTGTGCCTGTTTATAATGTCTCCAGTGCTTCTTACCAACCCAACCACCGAACCTAACATTCCATCGTAACCATTTTAAGGGTCTTGCAATGCTCAAAATATATCCCCATTTAAAATAATGGTATCTGCATATTCACTTTACGCCATTCCAGTATTCGATAGGTTTTTTTACAGGAACGCTTTACTTCTGGATAGCGGACGAAACCTACACGAGTCAGTGATTTGTAAAAAAAGTTCAGGAAAAAAATGATTACCAAGGAACTTGCTGGCCTAGTGTGTCACTCATTAGAAACCGTCTCGTGTCCAACGTCTTTTCATAGCTTGCTATGTTAGGGACGATCAATTAAAAAAATTGGAAAAGGGGTGATCAATAAATAAGCTACTTTTCTCGCCCTTTGTAGGCCAGTGATCTGTAATCCAAATTTACAGGACAAAGAAAACTTGAACACTGTCGTACACCAACGCCAACTTAAGCATAAACTTACATTGGATATTGAACCCCCACTTAAACTCTATTGAAGGGTTATTTGAAAAGGACAAAAAACGTTTCCCCAATAGATAAAAGAGCAAATGTTTGATTGTTCAGCCCTGTAGCTCCATTGGCGCAGCCTATGCGTGCAATACATACATACATACATACATAGACAGCCAGACTAACTTAAAAACTGAAAGAAACTTTGTCGACAGTATTGGTTACAGTTTTTTTACGGCATCTAACAACATGTTATCGTAGCGCCTGGCCGTAAAAAGAGAGTTAATCTTGCAGTTGTGGCCCCATGATTGTGGCCCTAGGCCAAAGATGCTTCAATGCAACAAAATCAAAAACATAGAATCTGTGTATAAACATTTTTGGCTTCCATTAACCATTGGCTTAGACCTGATACACCGTGAAAGCATATTCATTCGTTTGAAACACATTTGGCAAAAGACTTCTAGATTTTTTGAGCAATGAGTAATTTACAATCGTTGGGACAATCGGCAATTCCCTTCGCAATCAGATACGCCCCTACGTAAATGGTTGTGTCGCAGTTTTGTAACCGTCTGTGAATTATGGCGCTCATAAGGGGAGATAACAAAGGCTTTTCTAAAAATAAAAATAAATATCAAACGTTCGTCTGCCATTAAATTTTCTGCAAAGCAATTGCGATAAAATTTACTACGTATTGTCTATTTCTTTTTTTACTAACATGTTTTTGATTATTTATTTCTTCTCCCTTTGACCGAATTGAGAAACACACAAATGCTCAATGACGCTGATTCACGATTGTGTCATTTGAAAAAAGATTATAGTCTACTCAGGGCTTATGTCAAAAGGATTGGCTGGTCTTAACACAATGCATAGAGCGCAGTGGTTAAAGCCTCGGACGTTTTGTGCATGAGGTCATTTTCTAGAGCTGGATTCTGTATTGAACAGTTACACATGGAAAGGAAATGAGGAAATGTCAAACAAACTGACCACAGGTTTCTTCAATTTTTCAGTTGATCTTGTTGGCTATTAAGCGTTCACCAATTGAGGAAAGGGATTGAAAGTTTCAATAATTACTCCTTATTGTGTGTGAGAAAACTATTTTCTTTTACTCCTCACCATCTCATTTTTTAGCTTTTTGTAGGGTGTTAAATTTGCAAAGTAATTCTATGTTAAATTGGTCCCTTAACCATTTGGGCATTTAGACTTATTTTTTTGAAAATTCGGACATTTTGCGATCAACGCTCAACTAAAGAAGAGAGAAGTAATTAGTTCATTGATCACCCCTTTTCTCCAATTTTGAATTAATTACCCCCAGCATGTTATGCTACCAAAATACATCGGTCATGTGACGGTTTCTATTGAGGAATTAACCAGACCTGTTTTGATTTAATCTTATTACTAACAGATTCCATCATAAACGCAGTAGGTACACAATTCAAAAACCTCAGCACAATCCATATCTTCAGTTTTGGGTCAGAGAACACTCATTGCTGTAAATCTATATATAAGAGGAAAAAAAACCCTGATACAAAGACAGCAGCAAAGTACCCAGTGATGATCGAATTCATTTCAATAGCGAATTGGTCTGCAGGGCAAACTTGTTAATGGCGCTTCTGGAGGCACCCTAAAGAGGTCTGGTATCTTCTAAGCGTGGCATGTTTAAGCACAAAGTCACAGGAGCAGAGTGCCCAGTGAGGATCAAATCTACTACACTAGCGAATAAGTCTGCAAGATGAATTCGTCAACCATCAATCTATGGGAGGCACGCTGAAGGTATCGGTTATTTCCCTAAATGTAGTTCCGTTCAGTACAGACATGGGCGGCCTTTTTTGAGCCTTGGGAGATATTGTTAATCCTAAATTAGGTCATACCACTGAAAGCAAAATTTAACAAACATCATATTTAGTAGAAAGCATTCCAAAACAATTCATGCATCGTGCAATTGTTAGCACGTTTGCCTCACACGCAGAAGAACAGGGGTTTGATCCCCAGTATGAGCGAAGAGTGCGGTAAACTCTACATGAGGACAAATTTCGCCGTGAGCTCAGCAGCTAACCGAGTCCACCCTAAGCTTTGGAGCAGAAAAAATTGGAACTGTAGTCTCGCCTTATCCTATTTGAAAAGATAGTAGCGAACAAAAGGGGAGCCCAGTGATCGACGTATGTATTATGCTAATATAATCATGAAATTGGAGTGCTATTAGTCATAAGAGCCCAGATACAACCATAGGTTGCCCATAACTGGTTTAGGGGGTGGTGTACCTCCAATCAGTCTGCTGGACGAATTTGATAGGCATGGCGCTACGGGTATCGCCCTATAGGAGTCATTTGTTAAGAGCAGCTTCATTTAGCAAAAATCTACCAAGTGAAGATCGAATTAACGACAATAGTGAATAGCAGGACGAAGTCGTTAAGTGTGGCGCCATAAAGCAGTTTATCATAATCACCATCCGCGCACATCGAAGCCTTTGTAGCTTAGAGTGTAGAACAGCTTGTGCGTTTGTTCAGGCTTCCTTTTGGCAATAGGGACGTGAGTTGGAGTCTCTCGGGGAACGTATTCTTCATCTTCGATTGGTACTGTTTATTCTCGGTTGAAGATTGATCGCATAAGTTAAGTTGCGATATAAGCAACTGAAAATAAAGGTAAATAAAAGAAAAAAATAATAACGGGTTGCAATACCCCCTCTAACAGAAATAGCTAATTGATTAAATGATATTCGATGTCCAGGAAGTTTGCTGGACGGGGGAAGGGCAAATGGGGCATCTGTCCGCTTGGATCAGGCCGAGGGTGAGAGGGTTTGAAATTTGGAACTTTACCATCAGTAAAAGATAATAGTGCAGTAAAATGATTTTATGTAACTGCAACCTAATATTTCCACAGAAAAATATTGTATTAATATCTGCAGATGTTTGTTCCATCGTGTCATGTCGGGGTCAGGTTATGCGTCTTTGTCAAGTGTATCATTTGATATTTGGATCATACATACAGTGGGTCGTATTTGCTATCGCTATAAAACACAGCGGCTAATGTAGCATTATCTCCACGAGTGGAATATCTGTCATGTAACAGGGTGGCCACTGATATATTCCAAATTAACCCTTTACACCCTTTTGGACATATACGCTTTGTCCTTTGGGAATATATGCTTTTGCCCCTCTCTCAGGCCCTCATCTGGGAAAATGGCAACCTGTACCACTCACCTATTTCTTATCGACATATTTTAGATTTACTTCGAGCGTTTGAAGTGGTTATAGTCTATTGCGTTTTCCCTTCTTTTTTTTTCGAACCAAATATTAACAATAAATATTGTGCATTAGTCTAGACAGCATTGTGTTCAAGTCACACCAATATAATTCTCCCCCACACCTAAAATCGGTCTTTGCTAATTAATACAAATAATCCTTTTATGGGTGTCGTCATACTTTCCAGACCGCTTTTATCAGTCATATCAATATGGCTACCAATTACACGATTTGAAAAGAAAGTAAATTAACATTTATCATTTTTTTTAAATGTGAGGAAGTGTCCTGTATAATTAGTGTCTGTTTCATTAAGCCACTCCAATCAATACTGCTTGCTGGTTTATCGACGTTAATATTTGCTAGAACAAACGATGCAGAAACAGATTGTATTGTGACCTGCTTCCGTTTGATATGAAATCTACGTGTGCATTAAGCGGAGATAATTTCATGTGCATCTAACCACATTTCTTTCTTTCTAATGTAAAACTATCAGAAAGCTCGAATGGCGATGGGAAGTCCATGATGCAAGAATGACAGACAACTGCTGGACATCACAAATCACAACCTGGATTCCCTGAGATCTTACACGAAATAGCGACCGACAAAAATTTGATGGCTTGATGATTAAGTACAAGTTCAGGAGGTATTGACACCATGCCGCTCAAGAGCTAGAAAACAGACAGATATTTGGGGAAGTATACGTTAAACAAAAGGTTTTAATATAGAAACTAATGGAAAATCCAAATGGCAATGGTTTGGTCATGTTGTAAGAACGACAGACAACCGTTAAATCACGTAGATCCTCAAAAACATACGCAAAACTGTGGCTGACAAAAAAATAGGATGACTTGACTCCGCAGCGCCCACGATGGAACCGGCAGATCTTGAGAAAGTCTATGTCGAAAGATAGACTTTGAATCGTTGCTGCTGATGATGACAACGATGATGATGATGATGATGATGATGTAAGTTGGAACGTGAGGGAACCTCATCATGGTATAATGTTTAGCAAGCTAGTTTTGCAAACCAATTCTCTAGAGTAATGCTTTCGACCCCCACAAATATCCCACTACTGTAGCCTTTTAACAGAATAACCGAGTTCTTTTCAAATTATTTATTCACCTTTGAGTTTTCCTTTCTATTTTTTTCATTTTTGTCTTTCTCTCCTGTGTACATAATATGAATTTATACATAATTCATTTAGTTGGTCTGGTCTCCTCTAAAAAAGTTATCTTACAATAAATTCAGGAAATATCTTTCTACTTTGAAATTCAAAAAACATAGGTAGAAATATATAAAGTGTCCAGCTCCATTGCTATTAAAAAAATAAAAAAAAAACAATAAGAGCTTACAAACAATTCTATCGGAGGTAACTGTTTTAAGTATTGTTAAAGAATAAATATCTGAGTAGATTTAGTCATTCACCCTTAATTTAACCCTCTAGGGTCATTCATTCCACCTAATGATTCAATTCGCTCTTGGGGGAATCATTCCCCATCGATAAACACAGGACTAACCTACTCTATTGTAACTTAGAAGGTGAGGACGCTTCGCCGTCGTCCAGTTTACAGTGAGCAATCTTCGCAGGTCGTTACTCATGTGTAGTGAGTTCGCTTCTATTAATTGGTCAATGCTCGTCAGGTCACTATCTGGAAAAATTGTGAATGCTTTTTGTTTTTTAATTTCGAAATACGTTAAAACTAGGTTGTGTAACGTTTTCCTTTCGAGCGTCAGGATGGCATTAAACTTAAGGCGACACACCAGCCAAAACCTTCACTGAGCTGAATATTTTTCCTTCTTAATCGCTAGAATTATGATCGAGAGTGCTAGATTCTAAATGTTTGGACAATTTTCAATCATTGGATCCAGACATACTTGCAAAAGAAAAGGTGACTAAATAAAAACCTTGTCTACGGTCTTTAATCAGATTTGTACTATTGAGGGAAGGCTGAGTAATACACACTATGTGCAGCATCGCCCATAAATGAGTACACCCTACCCACTCTTTTATGGAAAGTTCATTTTCTTTTAAACCAAAGATAGCGGGATTCTTGAAAATCACACGCCATTGATTTATGGATGACATCGTATATCTATGCACCAATGTATATGAGGTACCATACAAAAGTTCTGAAAATTTAAGACGCAAAATAGCTTCCATAAAAACAGAATAAAAAGGGTAGATAAGGAGGTTTAATTTCCTGGTGATTTGATTTCGAATTATCTATCAAAATATTTGCAAAGACAAGAGAAATTTGACGAATGAATAGAGTCTTCAATCTATCGATAACATTCACGTTTTGGTAGAACCTTGTGTGTGTGTGTGCGTGTGTTTGCATGCGCACGAACAGAGACACGGACACACACGCACACGCAGCCTCACACCCGTACACCTACTGGTGCCTTGGTGACGAGAGGAACTGATTGATAGTAGGATAAAACAAAGCCAGCCTTTATCCCCTACTCCCGTGGTCGGCAAATTAATCTCGCAGCCTCATTTCATCTGGCCTGATGACTTTATTAAATATGTGACGTTGCATACAAAAATTCCTTATTGGGAGTCACTATTTAGCTGGAAATCATTTTTCTCCTTTCGCCATATAACGCTCTCTACGTAATGTACTCCCCCAGCTTAGCTTTCATTACCTAAATCCTGTCTTCAAATTTTCGTTCTATTTTTACGCCGATATTTTTACGCCTACTGACAATCATATTTCTGTTGGCATAAACTCCAGTTTCGTAGACCAGTGGGCATTAACTACTTAATCCGGTAACTCCTTTAATCCGACAATCTCTTTGAAAAAAAAAAAGAAAAAAAATTGATTTCCAAATTTATAGTGAATCAAAACTGCGATTCACTATTTTGGCGAAATCCACTGGTTTTTCTTTTGGGGTTAGCAAACAGTAAAGTCTCATTTTTGCAGGGGCCCAAAACGAATCAATGTATTCTAGCTAAAATTGTTTGACCGCTATACAAACTATTTGCACAGCCTTGTGAGATCAGTTTTTATCTTATTCGCTTTAGCTCATTAAGTATGAAAACATTTCAGATCCAGTCCAATTCTCAAAACGTTTGCAGTCCCCTGTCCTACCCTATCAGCCTTAGTGGCACATTCAAGCATATAAATACGAGAATGAATATCTAATCGTGAATCACGTTGAGGAAAAAAATCGACTGATTTGGGCAATGAATTTTCATTGGTGTGGACTAATTCTAATTTCGTGTTCATGGCTGATCGCGAGGAGAGACTGTTTCAAGAAAGAAGAGGAGAACATTCCCCAAGAAACGGTCAATGGAACTGCGGCGTTACTGCAGACCATATACACATACTTAACTTCAGAAGAAAGGGCCATAAAGACCGTTTCTCTTGAAGAAGCATATAATTCTTCAAACGAACCAACATCAAATAACTTTCTTACTGATCCATGGATGTTCTTATTAATTTTTATTGTGGGAATCGGAATCTTTGCTCTCCTACATTTCATTTGCCTACTTTGCAAAACATCGCTTTTCATCACAAAGCGATAAGCTATTGGCACATTTAGGTTCCGTTTGTTTTGTTTTTTTAACCTAAAATATGAGCGGGTGGATTTATCGATAATAGATTCCCCCTGATACTAAGACTATCTAATAAAACTGTTCCTGTCTATTATAGCAGTTCTTGTATTCGTACAAGTCTTCACTATTTCAGTGTATCTACTAATTTTCAGTCAGAAATATTCAAGCGTAAGCGTACCCCGTGTTAGTTTGTAAATTCATTCCTAATTCTTTTCTGCCATTTTCCTAGTAGTCTGGGATATTTCAAGTTTTTTTTTTCATACTGTTAATGCTACCATTTTTTTTTTTTTTTTCCTCCATGATTATGCCTTCTAAAGTTCGCAATGAATAGTTGTTCACGAAATCGACGCTGGAGCCGGGAAGATCGTACTTGTCATGGGCGCCCTCTGGAGGTACTAACGGAGCATTTGCTATCACCCCTCTGGATCGGACCTTCTCGCCAAGATCAAGCTCAACTCCATGATCCCCTAAAGACATTAGTATTCGCTAGTGCTCCCCCCAATGTGTCATCCAAGCGTCTGGTTACGCGTATTCGTCAACGGTCAAGTGCACCATCTAGATCATGGTGGGTCGTACTAGCTCCTACTACTGATGGAATACCCATCGTGTAACTGGTCAAACCGATATATACCATTTTGTGCCCCCCTAGCCCATGAAAACGTGGTAGCGAACGCCCTTGATCCAAAAGTCTGAGCTATTTAAGTACAAAATAAAAAAAAAACATCTTTTACCTAACATTTCGGCTAGTATATTGTACATTTGAAAAACTGCAAAGTCTTCCTTTACCAGAAACATCTTGTGTCCCTAAAGCTCTGAAGACAACTTCCTGAAAGTAATATTGTTACGTAATGTAAGTCACACAAATGCTTTGAAAACCTTTAAATATTATCAGTATGTTATTGCACCCACCTAAATATCTACTTAAACTGGATCCTTACTAACATTTTTTTTTCTCAGCCAACGCAATTGAATTATTTTGGTTACTAACTCCGTCAGGATTTTCTTACTGTGCAATCATTAAATTCAATACTTATTTGCCTCCTTTGGGGGGAGGGGGACAAGCCAGACACCCCATCCGTGTACGTACGAGCCTATTCCCTAAACACTTTAACTTGCTCGCTGACAAATGAAGTAACAGAACTTTTTTCTCATTAAAAACTGATGTAAATAGAAAGTCCCGTTTTTGTTTTTTCTTCTCACACAAATCATCTAAGCATGTACGACAGAATATCTTAAATGTTTTGTTTATAAATGTGTCAGAACAGATTTCAATTCAAACGAATATAAAATATTTTTGAAACATGTTGCTCTACATACGCCAACCTTGCATTACGTTTGCATCTCTCAACGTCTTGCATTATGTAATTCTACTTCCTACCTTTCAAGTGGAATTTTATTTCTTAGCTGTTGGATAATTGCTGAGAGTGAAAGTCTTTTTTTTTCTTTCTAGATCTAAGGGTCTTCCTACAATGGTCAATACCCTGAGGGAATAGCTCGATGGACATGGTAATCTTTGATTAGGATTAAAACAACATGGATTCAGAATTTTAAAACTTCTTTTATCGTGAAGGAATAACACTCTGTCGTAAGATTAGTTCTCCCGACCTGCTAATCTCCTCGATGGCGGCAAACAGGTTTAGGCGGTCTTGAATTCAACTCATTCTAAATCCTTCTTAGTCTACAAAGGACTGATATTACATCACCAAATGTTTGTAAAACAGATTAAACCTCCAGATATCCGTGATTACGAGCTTGATTTTTCACCAAATGCTGTTTGGACAATCTATTCTCTTTCCATTTTTGATGTTAATACAATGCTTCGGCCGATTCATTCTACGGTCTCCAAGTGCAATGCGATATCCATACCAGTAGTTGATATTTTTTTTGTGGGCGAAGTACCCTTGTTTTGACTCCACTGATAGATCTGACCTGAATCTCTCCATTTTATGAGGAATGAATTTAATTATTTTTTTCTTCTACTAAACATGGGCGGATCCAGGACTTATAGCCTGATGGGACCCAAATGTAGATTCTTTTTTCTTTAGACAAAGGAGAATACTTTTTTAAACTGATATCATTCAGCATTTTTCGCTCCCATTCGAGTCGTAGATTTTTTTGCACAAAAATTGACAAGTGTAAAAATAAACATTTTTCATAGAAATTCACCAGAAAACCAATAACGAATAAGACGGGAGTTGAACAAAATAAATATTTATCTTTAAGATTAATTTACTTGGGTGATTTTCTCAATAAAATGTCTTTATTTGGATATTTAGATAATCATTTTTAATTGTGTTTTGCCCGAGCAAAGAGGAAGTTCTCACCCCCTGGATCCGCAATGGCAACGCCGGGAGCCAGCCACAAATTGGTCAACAGCAAATTTCATTTCAAGGTCTTCCCTCATCTTTCAAGTTATATGTTGTATACATTATTTTTTTAAATTTCATGTCTAATGTATTTTACGGCATATAAGACGCACCCTGATAGATTTTTAGTAATATACCATGGACGTATTTTCATTCTACAATTGTCTGGATCGTTAAACTAAGGCGATTCGAGGATCCCAAGTCTGACCTTCATAGTTCAGTCCGCTGGGTGATTATGAGGGTCGTATATTTGGGTGGGGCGTGCCATATATGTAGCAAAATATAAAATTTACTTTTTTATCGATAGAAGTGACTGGTTGAATTGTGTATACCTCATCAACAACATGGTGGAAATTACTTACCATTCCTGGCTAAAAACAAGAGATATTCTATAACACTAAGCTCTAGAAAAAACATATTTTTCTCACAATGAAAACATTTGCAGCAAAATATCTGGTTATATCGCTAAAACATTTAAAACCGTTGGTAGCAGAAAAATGCGTAGATGAACTTGAGTAAAATCTGATTAGTTTGATCTATTCATTGTATTGTACACGGAGCCCTGGCACAGCATGCAAGATAAGGTCTCGGTACATTCTCTAACATTGTTGATATTATTAGCAATGTTTTTGTGTCTAACTGAAATACTCTCAAGCAATATCAAATTTCATTTCAGTGTTGTGCGTGCTGTACAAAGCACCAGCGTACAATAGCCTGCATCAGAACAATTCTTTCTTGTTCTTCTAATCGCGTGTGATAGCCTGGTAACGCCATACTTTCGTATACATCTTTTCAACTCACGTTGTGACTCCCGTGCCGGGGTATTCACGGAAAAAATAATGGAAAATAGAAAGTTTCCGTTACTTGTTTCGAAATGTTTCATTTTCATTCCATTTAACTGATACATACAATAGAATATCCAATGAATGTAATATATATATATATATATATATATGTGTGTGTGTTTAAGAAACAAGATTACACACTATTGTCAAACAAATAATCACTTGCTTTTAAGATTTAAAAACAAGAACATTAAGAACTTCGAATACCAATTATTTGACTCCCTTCAGTCTGTAGCGAAATTGTTAAATTGGTGTGTGTGTGTGTGTTGTGGGCAGATTCAGTCTTACATGCTCTCAACATGTTAATGTTATACTTACAAAATTTGCGCATGCGCTAACTAACAAATATCTAACATCCACAGTCCAGTGTTGTCTGCATTAATGTACATGTTTCTGCCATTAACATTTCTATTGTAGACATTGTGACTATTATTATGTTCTAACTTAATATTTAGTTCACGTCCGGTTTGTATTCCGTTTCTCAGTTATCAAACCATTAATAGATCTGTAATATAAACACCAGGAAGTCAACAGGTCATTGCAGTGACTATTCCAAATGTGCATGTTAGGAGGGGGGGGATTTGATGGTGTGTTGAGCAGCCTGCTACAATAGTCATACAAAATACAACTTCAAAGTATTTCGGTTATTTCTATTCAGTGTTGCCAATTTGGATATTTTGTATCTAAACTTACATCTATAGTTCTTGATAAAAGTAATTTTTTTTTCGCTATCTACAGAAAAATCCAAGCTTGACACTGAACTGCCCTTTGTGCTCAGTAATATATCTGGCAAATGTTAACTTCGTAGAACAGCCAGTAGTCGAGTAATTGCGGTGCATGCGCACGCACGCGGAGATTTCGTCAATTTTGGTCAGATATCCAACCATGACAGTAAATGATTAGGAGAATTTTGAGAAGTAGATTCTTGTCAACAAAAGATCAATATCGCTATTTCTCTTGGGGGTACTGATCTTTATTGCTTTCGCAAGCTGACCTACGCACGCCCGACGCAGTTTAAAAAAATAGAAATTGATTATTTGTTGAAAAACCCATTTTTTTGCTCATCTTTAACTTTGATTTTTACCCAAATGTTGCCGATCTTTCCTCAGCCTCATTGGATGGTACTAATCTTTACTTGGTTTTATTGAGTGGTACTGGTCTTTACTTGGCTACATTGGATGGTACTAATGTTTACTTTGTTATATTGAATGGTACTAATATTCAGTTGGTTATATTAGATGGCACTTATCTTTACTTGGTTATATTGGATAGTACTTATCATTACTTGGTTATATTGAGTGGCACTAATCTTTACTTTATTATATTGAGTGGTACTGATCTTTACTTGGTTATATTGTGAAGCACAAATCTTCACTTGGTTATATTGAGTGGCACTAATCTTTACTTTGTTATATTGAGTGGCACAAATCTTTACTTGGTTATATTGAGTGGTACTAATCTTTACTTGGTTACATTGAGTGGCACTTATCCTTACTTGGTTATATTGAGTGGCACTAATCTTTACTTTGTTATATTGAGTAGTACTAATCTTTACTCAGTTTTATTGAGTAGCACTAATTTTTACTTGGTTATA
>OY735235.1:38347621-38365121 GCA_963457665.1 Thysanoteuthis rhombus | reverse complement strand
CTAATGTTCAAAAACTAGGGGATACCATTTTTTTTTGCTTGTTTTTTTTCAATATTCGAATAAAACGCGTCCGATCAAAAGTCAAAAGTAAATTTTTAGATTACACCGTAATCGAAATATGATGTAAAGTAATTCAATCAAAACAAGTATGAAATGTAGAAATCAGACTCCTTCAATTGCATAAAAGAATATTATGAAGAATTATTTACACATATTTTGGTGACGGTGTAATCTGAAAGTTTGAATTTTTGACCCTAATTTTTCTATTCGGATTCTATATTTGATTCAGCGTGGATTGTCTGAGCGGTTGCGCTGCTTCATACAAGTGTAGAGCTGGCCATAGGCATAAGCGAACTGAACGGCTACTGAAGGACCTGTGGCCATCAGAGGTCCCCCATGGGAGATGAGGGTTGGGCCCCTAAATCAAATTCTGCTTTGGGCCCAATAAAGGCTAGGGCTAGCCATTGTCAAGCGAGATGAAATATAACATTTCAAGCCTTTAATATCAGATTAAGTTTCAAGAAAATATTAGTCCTCAAACTGTCAAGAATGTACATAGCTTATTTGGCTTATTGCATGCTAAGGGAAAGAACAAGTCAGTTTCCTTGTATTTACTAAGCCTAGTATTAAAAGGATGCATAAATAAGTTTCGTGGAGATTGAAAGCTACAAATAGACAAATAGACAACTAGAAAAGTCATCAACATTCAAAGATTTATCAGACGATTGAACTCCTCCTTGTCGCTTTCGTTGTTAACCCAATGTTTTGGCTGATCCGTTCTACATCCTTCTCAAGGTGTACTTCCCGAAAATGATGATTTTAAACAGATTTTTTCTTTCTAATGGCTGCAGTGCTTATTCGGGTATTTTCCTTACCATTCTTTGTTAGGTCTGGATTTCTGTATCTTGTCCCAGTTGCTAACAGTAACAAAGGGACAGTTGGAATTCAGGGGCACGCAATGAGGGAGGACCAACCTGCTACAACATTCAACTAAAAAGTTTGCCCATCAAACTACACTTATTTGAAAAGTCGGTTCCTACCACAGTTTGACAGAAAAAAAAATTCAAAATTTTTTCAGATTAATGCCAAATTTAAGCAACAAACCTTCCCTTATTCACATGTATGTTTTTCATCTTTGTATTTTTTTTTTTTTGTACAAGAAATTTGGAAGTACTTCTGTTTTTAGTTCTGTACGCAGGTATGATTCATATAGTGGCTGACAAACTCAATGCTTATTGATGCTTATAAAATTAAACTAAAGGAAATGTAACTCTAATCCCAGGACAATCTATAGCTCAAAAAGACTTTCCCTACCCCCGCCTTAACGGAGACATGATAGAAGAGGGACCAGTCCATAGAAACCGGGCTAAAACAAAGGAAAACCAAGATAGAACGCAGGAAAATGTTCAAAACCAAATTGCAACCACTTATCATTCAAAAAAAACTCACAGGAGCTGAAGAACAGATCCTCAAGGAGCTAGAAGAGAACAACGACGAACTCAGTAACAATATAACAACATCTCTAATTGAAGTCGCCAGTATGTTTAAGTCAAATAGCCCAAATAAAACATAAGCAATATCTCAGAAGAAAACAAAAATATAATGAAAAGACGTAGAAACCTCAGGCCACCACCAACAACAATAGAAAAGATAGAGGCAATAGAGCTGAACAAAACCATCCATAAGAAACGAAGAGAGGACAAAGGACGATACACGACAGCAGCCATTGAAAGCATACTCGAATAGAGTAGGGAATTCAAGACAATTGGAAAATCTCTCAGGTAGAAAGCAAATAACTAGTATGCTCGAAGCAAATAGACAACTGGCAACGGATAGGGACCAAATCGTCGAACATGCTCAGGAAACACAAGCCGAGAATAATCAATTCGATGACTTCCCAGAAGTTACACTGCAAGACATGAAGCAAGCCATTAAACAAACGAATAAAGGTAAGGCCGATAACATCATCATCGACCTACTCAAAAAAGCTGGAAAAGTCATCATTAGGAGGCTAGCCATTCTTTTCAAGTTATGCCTCAAACAGAGTCCCAAAAGAGTGAAAAAAATGCTTTTATACAAAAAAAGAAACCAAGAAAACCTCAACAGCTACAAGCCAATAAGCCTACACAACTACAACTGAAAACTCTTCACCAAAGTGATCACCAATCGAATCAGTGATACACTAAATAAAAACCAACCGAGGGAACAAGCTGGTTTCAGAAAAAGCTACTCAACCATCGACTATCTTTACTCTATAAATCCACTAAAAAAGTAAGCAGCAGAATATAGAATGCCGCTATCTGAAGTATTTGTTGACTTTAAAAAAGCCTTCAATTCAGTGGAAATCCCCAAAGTCATTGACGCAACAAAACAACAAAATGTGGAATCCGTATACGTCAGAGTACTGTAAGATATTGTATTTATAATAAATAAATTCGTCAGTTTGGCTCAGTCGGTAAGAGAGACGTCTAACAATCTCTTGGTCGTGATTTAAAACCACGCTGAGGAAATGTTATTTTTATTTATAGTATTTTCCGTTTGTTTGACCATCCCCAAAGGAATGGGTTCGTAAGAGTCATATGTCAAGGCCCGCCAGCCAAACGATAATTGTATTACCAAGTGACAAGGGGTCTTCTGAACCCGAAATTGTTCAAGATGTGCGTCGGGGTGTGCCTCGAATTATACATGCAGGCATTGCTGGCCTCAGCACCAACCTTTTTTTGGTTTAACATGACGGGATCGACAGACGTGAGGATTGTTTTTTTTTCTCGTTGCTGCAAGAAAACAAAGTTAGTTGTGAATTCAACAGAAATTTGACAATAAGTTGTTTTTTCTACAAGCTTTTAATCGTTTTGTTTTGGAATTGAAGGAGGCGAGTATTGGTCTATCAGGTAGCAATGGTTAACAAGCTGGTCACATGGATCAATTCTACAGTGTTGAGTTTGATCCCTGTGCTCCCTTCACTATACTATCATCATGATTTTCTGACGTATCCAATAAGACTGGCGATAGGACATGACTTGAATCATATGTTTCGAGTAGGTATTCGCTGAAAAGATGAATAAGCGGTGACCACAAATAACTTGATTCGTTGATTTGATATATCGAGTCAACACTTACAACGCCAACCAGAGGTCTCATCATCATCATCATCATCAGTCTTTTAACGTCCGTCGTTGGACATAGACCTTCCACAGGATTCGCCACACTTCTCTATCATGGGCGTCATGGATATTCACCGTTGAAAAAAAAACAAGCATGGAAGTCAGAACATAGACGCGCTTGTTCTTTACTTCTGCGGATATTTAGCAAGGGTAGCATTGCTTTCCTTTTTTCAAATTTGCATCTAAAATCAAATAAAAAAACGTTTTAAAATATCTACAAAAAATCTAAATTTTCATGATATACATATCTAAAACCCAGAAAATATATTACGTATTATTGAAAAATTAAATGTGACCTCGATCTTCAATATTCACTTTGATTAAGTATTTCTAAATTTGCCAAGAATATTACTTATTTTCATACAATAAATTTAATAAAATATATTGCTTATTTTATTATAAATCATCTAAATGGAATTTTCTGACACCTGGACGCAACCAGAAACATCTAGATTTAGATGAAAAACACCTGAATTGGCAACACTGAGTAAGGGTCATAACTCACATTCCGATAGATCAGTCAGCCAGTGGAAGAAATCGCTGCTTGAGATGCTCTCGCATCTAAGAATTGACAACATTAGATCCAGTATTCACAGAATGACAGAGTCGAGATCAAATGACATGACTTGAGACGGCTCAAGTACGAGTGTTGATTGGCCGAAGACAAGTATTGAAGAATCCATGATCAGTGACGAGTCAGTACTTGTTTTTGCGAACAACAGCAAGAAACATTATATCGCTGTGGCCTTGTCTTCAATTCTATATTCATCAATCATACATCAGAGGCAGGTGACAGATTCCATCGACACGATTGGATTGCCTACCCCGTCCCCGATTCTCTGGACAACCATGTTGACAAGTGGAGCGTCTTTTTCGTCTGTGACCTTCAACTCAGGGCATCGAATTGAACCTGTCTGAAACCAAATCGGATCGATTTCAGGGAAGATAAAACCTTCAATGAATCAATCATATTTTGTGATATATTTGCCGGTAAGTTGCATGATTAGGTTTTGTTTGATTTTATGATGTCAGCAGTTAGTTGCTATCTCAAGAGATTAGTCAAGTTTAGTAGCAGTGTCATAGGCGCACTGGCTAGTTGGATGGATAAGGCAACTTCCCTCCCAAAGTTGGTCAAAACAGTAAGATAAAAATCAGGCAATTGATATTTTTGCTACGAAGAAGGGCATAAAACAATATTTCATCTAAGTTGTATGTTGCACGAGTTGTACCTGGGTTTATAAAGAAAAAAGGCCTTTTTATGAGAAGTTAGTACTCGTATTTTCAATTTGTGCAAGATTTCGGGCAAACCAAGTCCCCTGTCCCCTTTAACTAAAGATTTACCATACGCCAATGAGCCATGTGTTATTATTTTTATTGATACAAGTTTCCCCACAACCCTAAACTACAGTGTTCCTATAAAAAATCTTTCATAAACTGAAATAGCGAAGAGCGAAAAGGCAATTAGCCTTAATTTATGTTCGGACGTTAATTTTGAAGAGTTCCCAAACACCAAAAAATGGTGATGATGGTATGTTGGACTGAGTCGACAGTGGTTGGTGTAGTGAAAGATATAGGAGATTTGGCTCTAGGAGAGAAAAGAAGAGGATGCACGCTGCCTCTATAACGTCTCACTGTAAAACAGACGCTGAGGGCTTTTTTCGACTTTTTTTTTCTTAAAATGAAAAAGTGAACTTTCGGGAAGCGGTCAATTCTTGTACTTTGCTTATACTTCATCTGAGTGTTAAGAGATGACATTCTTTTGCAAATCAAGGTTCGGTTTCATATCCAACATTTGGCTACTTGAGTCGCTTTGAGACAATGCACTGGAGAAAGGTATCTTGAAATCCCTACGAAAACTGCCCTTTTTTAAAGCTCTGTCCTATCACCAGTCATCTAGGACTTGTTTTCTAACTAAAATGTAGGAATTACATAAGAGTTATAAAAATGAGATACTAGTCAATCTGTCGTTAGTCATGACGCATTGTCTCGGGTCTATTTGTGCATATCTTCTTGAAATTTTACACATGGGTTTTATGAAATCCTTTGTTCGTAAAAAGTTTGTTTTCGTTTTCTTTTCTGATTACATAAACTTAGAGTTGGGATTCAGAAGTTCAGATGGATAGGTCAGCTAGGAAAGCATTTAGACACTGTTTTTTTTTTAAATCTTGCCTGTAGATCGAAGAGACGGACTAGTTGTAAGTGTTGATCTTTGGAACTCACTTGATAGAGCCAAGAAAGATGATTTTGCCCTGAACTGACATTGTGAACCGAAAGCTTTCACATGCCTATATGGAAACATTTACTAAACGTAAATTAGCAAGGCCCACAAGGGTAGAGTACACAGCGACGGTCGATTTTATTTGCAATGGTCCACAAGACTAGTCTGCTAGCTATTGTTCCACGGCAAAATATATAGACAAACTGGGATAGATAGATGGATAGTTGAATAGATAGATAGATAGATAGATAGATAGATAGATGGATATGAACATAGATAGATAGATAGATAGATAGATAGATATGAACATAGATAGATAGATATGAACATAGATAGATAGATAGATAGATATGAACATAGATAGATAGATAGATAGATGGATATGAACATAGATAGTTAGATAGATAGATAGATAGATAGATAGATAGATAGATAGATAGATAGATATGAACATAGATAGATAGATAGATAGATAGATAGATAGATAGATATGAACATAGATAGATAGATAGATAGATAGATAGATGCATATGGATATAGATAGATGGATATGAACATAGATAGATAGATAGATAGATGATATGAACATAGATAGATAGATAGATAGATGATATGAACATAGATAGATAGATAGATAGATTGATAGATAGATAGATATGAACATAGGTAGATAGATAGATAGATGCATATGGACATAGATAGATGGATATGAACATAGATAAATAGATAGATAGATAGATAGATAGATAGATGGATGGATATGAACATAGATAGATAGATAGATAGATAGATAGATAGATAGATAGATTGATTGATAGATATATATGAATAGGTTGAGATAAAATGATAGATCGGAGAGACTGAGATAGATATGAGCAGAGAAAATCAAGCTGACGTAGGTAGATAAGTTGATAGCTAGATCCTTCAAATACGGACTAGAAATGCAATAAAGGATTGAGTGGTTTAATACCGCTGACCTGTCCACATTTCATTCGGCAAAGAACCCACACTGGCACTAGATAATAAGAGGTGAACAAAGGCTGCCATGATTTCCAAGTTGTTACAATAGATCAAATGAAAATCAAATAAAGAGACATCACTGAAACTGACTTTGTCGCGCAAAACTATAGAGAACGCATGAAAAATTGCCAGCCATTGTTAATGGAATCCTGAATTCAATGAGCAACTCAGAAGATTGGCCAGCACAGTCAATAATTGAACAACCGTAGCGTCAAAATTTGAAGACATGTAAAGAAAAAAAAATACACTGAAGAATAAATGTGTTCGATTTCCACAGGAAAACATCTAAAATAGTATTTTAAAAACATCTAAAAATATCCAGATTCTTCAGATTCTAGATGTTATTTATAATGCAGTCAAAATAAAACCCCAGACGTCTCTTTTTTTTCCGAAAATAAAAAATACAGACTTTTTTTAGAATGGGGCTGTCGGAGTACTGCTGCCAATTTCTAAATCTGTAGACAGAACGGTGTGGCCAGGAGTGCTAAAACACACAAATGCTCAAGCACACGTACACATAAAAAGAATAGAACCCTTCGCCTTTTGTGGTTACGAGAGTTCGATATATATATGTATATCGAACACTATATATATATATATATATATATATATATCCTTCTTGTAGAGTTGATCAATCACCAACCCCTTTTAGCAGTGATAAAATCATACATAGTTTATATCATACTTCATGTAGTTTGTTATTTCATATATATATATATATATACTAGCAAGGCGTTTTCTCTCATTCAAAACATATTGAGGATGTAAGATCCTTGATTCATTTTGTTGCAATCTGCGTGAGATTGGTCCCCATTTTCGTATAATATATATATATAAGAACTGATTTATTATATAAAATTCAAAAAGTAAAGAAATGATCTTCAATTGGGAAAGAAGGAGTGGATTTTGACCCTGCAGCCGCCTGGCTTGTTGATCACACGCTTATAGTGTTACAAGCCAATAATACACAGAAAGTCCAGATGTACAAAAATAAAAGATACAATATCATTCATACCTACTTGAATTCATCTTGATAGCATCAAATTACGAATCATCATAAATCAGAGATTTGTCTAATACAGCCTAATATTTCTGTCCTTCAATATATGAATATAAAAACTTAGCGATGTATTCCGGGAATATTGGCTATTTGTCGTAATTTGCTGAATGAATAATGAATATAGTTGATAATTATATCAGCTAGTTAATACTTATTTTCAACGAAACGGATATAATCATACATAACCAATCAAACATTGATTTTATGCTACGGATATTAAATAACGTAGATAACATTTTATACGAGAAATTCAATATTGTTTTAATGGATTCACTTTAAAACAGCTTTGGGGACTTTATTTCAATATCTAAAATATTATCATAACTTATTGATCCGTACGAAGCGTTCTCGTACAAAAAATTGAATTGTCAGCTCTGACAGCTGCTGATGATCTCAAACTAACTCGTTTCAGTTTAAACATTTTAATGATCTACTACGACAGCTGCCGCTGATCTCAAGCAAAAAAGTGTATAGTTTTCAAGACGTTTTTTCGTACTTGTCGGTTGCGAAGTCAACCTTAAACCTGACCTATGGTTCGGAATAATACAGTTGTTGATTATATTTCCACTTGTAACTTTTCTCTCTCTTTCTATCTGTTTTAATTAAATGAAATCCTGGGTCTTATATATTTCGTTTACATGGTTCCCTCGACGGCCTGTGCGCGTGCATACTTTTTGCAGCCAGCCCACACAAGAAAATGATGTGCGCAAAAAAAGATTTCAAGTTCTGTAGAAAGCTTCGTGAATTTTTATTGAAAATGTATTGATTATCTTTATTAACTTTAAAAGTGTGCATCGGTAAGGAAGGATATTGTTGTTGAAAAATGAATATCTGTTGTGTAGATAAATGCCTTTTTTCATTGTAGCTGGAATGGCGTAAGGCAAAGAAGTAATTAGCATTCATTTACTGAGAAGTGTTTTTGAAATCTAATTAGATCGGCACTGAATGTGAAATTAGTCAAATGATATGATTAGTGTTGTCAACTTAGAAAAGAAAAATCCTGAGTCCGATTAGTAGGTCTCAATTTATTTGTGGGTAGCTGAGATTTGGACTTCTTCAGGGTTTCTGACGAAGAATCGAACGAGAAAACGATGGTTAGTCTTCTTGAAGCAAAGCCAATTCATTTAGTTTTAATACAAAAACTTTGGCGTGAAGGCTGCTGGAGAAATAGGGAAGGGTCCGTCTGTTAATTATCATTCTTCTAACTAGTAGTGGAGTTTATGTTGTTAATGACGTGTTATAGCTACAGTTCCATCAAAGATTTAAAAATCAATTGTTTATGAAGGTTCCATCGTGGAATGTTATCATGGCGGGAATAATGTCACTACTGAAACGTGTTAAGTTCTTCAGAGTCTTTTCTTTTCATAATTGTCTACTTCCTCGACATCATCTTGTCGAATCTATTCCGTTTTTCAAACAATTTCTCAAATTTAATACGTCATTAACAAAATGGGTTCCATATGAACTTCAGGAAACCAGCATCGGTAAGCGTTTAAACAGTTATCTTTATTTTCTTTAGTAACACAGAAAAAAGACACTTTTTGTCATGATAGTCATTCTCGACTAAAATTGATTCATAACAAGAATCCAAAATAGTCTAAAACATCACAATCTAGATGAAGTTTAATATTTTTCCTATTTATGACATCATTGGTGTTGTCCACTGGAAAACATCTAAAATCTGGAGAATCTAGATGTAATTAATAAAGCCGTCAAAATAAGGACTCTAAAAGGTAAAACAAAAGCTTTTTTTCCAAAATGAAAACATTTTTAGAAAGAGTGGAGTATTGATGCCAAATTTAAAGTTTGTACACAAAACGGTTGGCACTGGAACACACAAACATGTGCACGTATAAAAATGGATAGAACCCCTTGGCCACTTTTGGTGGCTATGGTTGTTCAATTTATATGAAGAAGAGATTTTGCCAAAAATATGTCAGAAACATTTGCATCAATTTTTGCGGGTCGATTCGAGTGGGCATCTTTTTCCACTTCATGTGATGACTAACATCGTTGATGGGTGGAATTTTAGTCACTTGTTTAATTCACAGAAGCAAACAAAAACGGACTTTTGCCAACGTTCTTTATTGATTCAAAACATATTTGCAGTGAATGCGAATGATGGATTTTCATGGGGGAAAAGTGACACTTACATTGTAACCATGAAGCATGAATGATCTGACCTGGAATCTGACTGGCCACTCCATAGCCTAAAAAACCAAGTCAACCATGAAAGAGATTTTGAAAGCTTGAAAGATTCCGAAAGTTGGTGTATTGATTGACAAACTAGCAGTAGACGAGACACACCTTGGGAAAATGCGGGTCGAGAAGATAGCGATGGTTAAATCCTCTTGTTTACCAATAAAGAAGGACATTGTTTGGGAGAAAATCTCAACTAAATCGATGTATTGATTATCTGTAAAATCTTCTTGATTTTACGATTCACGGGCGAAGTTACTCACTCTTATCCGGATTGAAATGGCTTTCAGATTAATCACTTACTCAAGATGAATAACTCTTTTGGGATAGTGTTATGGTTAGCACATCTTGTCTCACACGCAGAAGGTCCCGTGTTCGATTCCCGAAGGGGAAAATTTCCCCTATGCACTCAGTAGCTAATTATGTACACTTCAAGCTGTGTAAAAAGGTTGGAGGTATCCCTCCCACGAAATCGTATCCTGTCAAGACGGTGGTGATAAAAAATTGAAATTAAAGACCTGGTCTCGACCAGACTTGAAACTTGCAAGGATCACTAAGCTGACACGTATAAAGGAAACTGGGACTTCTACATTGACTGTTCATACTCCAGTGAGAATTATCTCCTATGAGATTTCGCCTTTATTCTACCAAAATGAAAAAGTAACATAGTAATAGAAGTATATAATGGCCATAGAGGTAGAATAATTTTATTCATTGAATTTATTAATAAAAAGTCTTCTTGATTTTATAATTCATTGGCGAATTTACTCAGTGTTACCCGGATCGAAATACTTTTCAAAATGATCACGAATTCAAGATGAATAATTTCAACTTAATGTAGCCGTCAGATATAGAATGAAGTATGTCAATCAGAATATTAAAACTGATCATTTCACAATAGTATTAATACGATGAAAGATACTGGAGCACCTACTGAGACCTGATCTCATTACACTGGCGAATTGGTTTTCGGGGAGAGCCAAGTGACTAGAGCGTTATGGCTGGTGTATTATGTAGCCTTAGATTTGTCTGGCACAAGGCCATACTAGTTGAACATACAATGGGAATCAAAGTCATTACACGAGCAAATTTATATATTGAGTGGATTCCGGTTAATGGGCACACAGTGAGAATCAATGTCAGTAGATGAGTAAATTTATATATACAGGAGATTGCAGTTAATTGAGCCACATTGGGACCAACGATTTTTGACCCAATAACCGACTGGTCCAATTTACTGAACAACTCTTTTTCAAGCACAAAACACGATAGACATTTTGAATGAAAGGGGGAGAATTTGCATAAAGACCAAAACAAGTCAAATCTAAAAAATATTGCGCTTGAAATATTTGAAAGATTGTCGATTCATGAACTGCAATATATATTTTTAGTGATTCTATCGGATTTTTTCAATGTTCATTTGATAGCACTGCTGTTTAATCTGAATAAAAGGCGCATTGGCCATAATAAACGTAGCAAATGAATGATTACGTACACTTGGAACGGTTCTCACGAGATTAGTCCTATTGTTCTTTGGGTCTTGATATCTGTTGGCCCTATTAAGTGGATTCTAACGTATATAAGTTTTACAATGAGAATAACAGTGTAGAAGGTGTGTATGCATCTGCGCACGTTTCTGAACGTGTGAGTTGATATAGGTCACGTGAGCTCATTCGTGTCAGTGCATCTGATTTGCTGATGTTAATTTGTACAATATTCGCACGTTGGTTTTTCATCTGATAATCTTTTGGGGCAGACAACGGACCAGTTTCTTCTCTAAATCAACAATCAATCGTAGACAATCAAACATGGCCGCGAAGACATAATCATATTCTGTTCTAATCTCAGATTACAAATGTCTATATCTTGTACGCCGCCTGCAGCCGATGGTTCCAATAATGTAATTAACTATTTCGTTCTCGTACAGCAAAAAGTAGTTCTATATTGAAGCAATATGGCTTTGTTTGACGTACAGGAGAGACGAGACATCTTAACATTTTTTATTTATTTGATATTCTGATTTGATAGCAAGTATCCTAATCTTGTTTCATGGACGACTAGATGTTTCAGTAACCCGTGATATAAAAGGCAGGATATATTTTGAACAGATGCGTCAAAACTTTCATTGTTTCCGATGGTTACATATGAAGGAACGTAACAAATACTAAAAGCGCTTCAAGAAATTCGTTGGAAAGTCCAAGTCGGGAGTTGATTTTTTTTTTTGACTATGACAGGAAAAATGTGAGCAACGAAAACAACAAGAACAATCCTCATTAAATTTAAGGGAGTAAAAATTTACAATACCGTGCCTTGATTTGAATTCACTGCCGACAGCTTGATAGACGGTTGTCTTGCCGACTGATCTAAATTGAAAAGTCTTAGATATCTGCAAAGGGAATCTTATCGATATGCAAGGGTTTGTTCATTCTAATGAATAAATACATTTATATTAAAATCTTTTTTTTAAAAATTATGTATATATACATATACATGTATATATACCGTCCAGTTCCGTGACCATGCGGAAGTGAAGGTTTCAATCTTGCCTCGTGGTACTGGATGGGAAAATGGATTGTCCATAGCCACACTAAAGAGTTGTAATACAACGAAACAGTTGTCTGTGGATGACACAATATATATATATATATATATATATATATATATATATATATATATATATATATATATATATATATATATATATATATCAACACAAAAGTTACAGTAATCATTTTCAGGCGGAAGAAAGTAGGAGTGGGATTTACCCAGCAGCAGCCCAGCTTGAAATACAGTGCCAATACTACCTGCATATAAAACCAGTGATATGAAGGATAACATTTATCAAACAAATACGACAAAACACATTCCCTCTAATACATAATTAATAACATAACAAATACTAAAAAGTAAGTTCTAGTTAGTCATTCAATAGAAACTGTCCCGTGACCAACCTCTTTTGGCAGCATTCTTGGTTGGGGTGATCAATTAAAAAATTGGGAAAAAACAGTGATTAATGAATAAATTGCTTCTCCAGCCTCTTGTGGGTCTGTAATCGTAAGTCCGAATTTAAAAAAAATACATGTGTGAATGCTGTCGGACACGAACTCAATTTAGCATAAACTTGCATTTTAAACTGAATCCCACACTAAAAAGATATTTTGGGAGGAATTAAAAAAAACAGAAGAACTGTTTTTTTCTAGACTTAAAAAGGAGTGAATATTCAAACTTTCAGCCTTTTAGCTCTATTGATCCGGTGTGTACACTTGATGCACATATACATAGCCAGCCCGTGAGACTGACGGAAAGACCAACATAAAAACTAAAGAAACATGTGTGGACAATTTTAGTGACAGTTTCGGTCTGTAATTTAAATTCATTGCAAATGATCATTGAAAATCTATTTCAGATTTTCAATGAATTTTAAGGAATCATAGCAAGCATTACTGAGAGAATAGAGCCATTGTAAGTATCATGTGAATTCATTACTAATGATTCTACTAAAGAAATGCATGAAGAAGGAATAGATTTCCAATGATCAGACATTGATACGAGTATTACTGACAGAATAAGGCTATTATATATATATATATATATATATATATATATATATATATATATATATATATATATATATATATATGACGTAAATGCACTACAAATGATTTTATCCATAGAAATACAATGAAAATCTGAAAGAAAAGAATTGTCAGCTGCCAGGAATCAATGCAATTACCGCTGACAGAAAAGAGTTATAACATGAATTGGTTGAATTCATTGTAAATGATTTTCAATTTAGAAATGAAAACACTGCTACCAATGATTCACAGAACAATGACAAAACTTCAACGCACAACTCCAGACAATATCAGCGAAACGTAATGGCCAAAATAACTAAGATGGGGATACTAGTCTAAACGAGTCTAGCTGCTGTTGGGTGAAATTCGACTTTTACCGACCGAAGATGATTACTGTGACTTTTGTATCCAGGGTTGGCTTTAAGCCGATTTGACCAATTGCCCCCAATCGGGCTACACACCTATGGGGGCCCTGCACTTGGGTATGCTCTAGTCAAGTCAAACACACACAACACCACACTGTAGGTGAACAGGATGATTTACTCAGATTAATATCATTTTTTTTTATCCTTCAGGGTTCAAAAGTGTTTGTTTACACTGTTTATATCATCATCATCATCATCATCATCATCATCATCATCAGCAGCAGCAGCAGCAGCAGCAGCAATATTTTAACATCCGTCGTTTGACACAGACTTTCCCCAGGATTCGCCACAATTCTTTATCATGGGTGTTGCGGAGCCAGTATTTCCTGAATCTATCCAGTTCATCTTTTCATCTTGTGTTCTATCGACCTCGCTTTCTTATGTGATCTCTGAGGATCCATGTTGTGAGACGTGATGTCCATCAGTTGTCTTTCATCCTTGCAACATGGCCTGCCCATTGCCATTTGAGTATTTTAATAGTTTTTATGATGTCACGAACATCCGTTCATTGTACTTGAATTAAATGTTGTTAATCAATCACAGAAGAGCGTAAAAAATATTTCTGTGAAATTTTCAGGCGCACATTTCGTTTGCTTTCCATTGAGCCATGGAGGTATAAAAGTTTATCCATATTTTTTAAGAATCTAAAGATCTTGACTGTTAACCAGGTGCCCTGCAAAGAAAGGTTTCCAATTAAGCCCTGCAGCTCCTAAGACTGGCCCTGTTTGAATTGTATATGTGATAAATACATTTGTAGGTATACAAGACCTATCCGTTTGGCTCAGTTGGTAAGAGAGCTACCTACCAATCAGTTATTCGAGATTTCAAATTGCAACGGGGAAATATCAATTTTATGTATCTATTTGGTTTAACGTAACAGGATAGACAAACAGTGAAGAGTTTTCTCCCCTTAATTTGATGGGGATAGTTTTGTCATTGTAGAAAAACCATTTCGCATGTCTGTTTCTCGTGTGATTTGAAACCGTCAACCAAAACTGTCAATATGCACTGGACACACCAAAGGGGCCAAGAGTCTGAAAGTTTTTTAAAAATTACCCCTCATTATGTCTAGAAAAAGCACTTTTTTGTTTCTTGAAAATTCTCCTAAATAGGATCTTAGTGGGGTTTGAATTTGCAATGCAGTTTTTCGCTAAATTATTCCCTAGTTTGTACCCAGCATTGTTCACGCGTGTTTGTCTTTTTTGAAAAATAGGACTTTCTTAGTGGTCACCACCCAACGGATCTTTGATCACACCTTATTCCTATTTTGTAATTGATCACCCCTGAAAGGCAAACAGCGAAAACCTTGTTCATGTTACGGTTTCTATTGAAGGACTAACCAGACCTGCAATATCATTTATTCGTACAAAGTAACATTTGGGTGAACCACTTTCAAACAGAAATGTTCCTGGCATAATGCACCATTTTGTGAATCACGAATCGGGGGCGTGATAGTCATTTATTCAGTCCTCCATAACTAAATATATGTATCCGGATACAGGACTTATTTTATATCGGATACACATGTGCGTGTGTATGTGTGCGTATGTGTGTGTGTGTGTGTGTGTGTGTTGTCGGATAAATGTCTCCTGAAGATTCAGTAATGTCAAAATAGTAGGGCATCTCTAGTATAGGGAGAAGTACAACAGAAAATTAGAGCACCTGGGTCTTAAGTCTGACATGGACGGTGGTTTACCGATCTGACCACGGAAACCAACCGGCAAGAGAACTCCAAATCTAATCATATAGCCACTCTTTTCCTCATCCTAGGCTGTTTTTGCACTGCAATAGTACACGTGATCGTCTTATCTAACATAGAGGACGTCTTACCGATCTGATCACGGAGACCAAGGACCTCGGAGCTATATCCATAGAGCTACATTCTTTTTCATTTGTAATCTTTGACGTTTTTCTCTGAGCTTATTTTTGTTGCTTGTTTACGCCTGGTAGTGGTAATACATGTAATAGCATTATGTTGTCTGAATCTTTGAGGTGACGGTTTGCCATTATTGTTTATTTTTCACTAGTCTATCATACATCTTATTTTTTCTGCTAGAGTACTCTCGATAGTAGTAACAGGTATAATAGTCTCATTTGTACATGAAGCTTTGTCATTATAATTAATTTTGACTAGTTTTTCATTCTATTTTTGTTGCTTGTATACATTTAATGTTATTGTTGTTGCTTTTTATCACATCCGGGCTCCTAAGAATACGTATTTGCAAGTTCAGGGGCTAATTCTTTTATCTTCCAGTCATGCTACTTAACGATTGGAAAATGTAGAACGACATGAGCTCTGTCATAAAAAGTAACAAAAATAAGATGAAAGCTAAACTAGTCAGGAAATAACAATGACAATAATTCATCGAAGAAATTCAATTAACTTGACAAGATCACGTCTCCTACAGCTACATGCAAAGGAAGAAACAGATGTAGGTGAATGTAACTATCGGACTAGATTTCTGCTCAGCATTCAATAGAAAGAAATTTCCCCCATAGCCCAAAAAGATCGGTCCACACCATGACTCATAACGTGAACCCCAGAGACCATTTACAAACTGTGGCTGACAAAATATAAGATGGCGAGACGAACTTGACAAGTTCAGAAAGTATTGGCTGATAGAGAGGCCTTGTGAATCTTGAAGAAGGTCTATGTCCAACGACGGACGCTAAAAGGCTACTACTATTGCTGTTGCTGCCGCTATCGATGTGCTGGTTGGTCTTCGTTGTCAGGTCGCCAATGGCTAAAGGAAACAGGCTTCGAATCGTGTACCTCATTTGACGGGTATTCAGACTCATTATCATCATCATAATCAGCGGCTTTTGAACAATCGTTGTTGGACATATACGTTCTTGTTGGATCCACATAGTGAGTCGTAATGTCAAGTGGTTGTCTGTCATTCTTGAAACATAGCCTGCCCATTGCCATTTGAATTTCCTTTTTTCATCTCGAGTGAAGAATCACCCCAGTTTGGCAAGCTTTTGGTACAGCATGCTCAACATTCAAGAACAAAAGATCCTATTAGTTTTGAACTACAATGTATCCTCCAGATATTCATCTATGGAGCCAAAAGATTGGCTCTCAAACTGAGAACCATGCAATGTGTACAAGAGAAGATCATGGTCACTTGAGGTGATCTCAAGACTGTCTTAAGGTGGCAAATACATCCTTCCTAAATAGATTATTTCGGCAGTTTTTTCTTTGTTCACTAATGATTAAAATCGACATTTTTCTCCTCGTTACTCCTGCTTGTCATGACGCAAATGCTTATCTTTATTATGGTTTTGAGTTGCATGATTTTCTCACAATTGAACATGATAGATTATTCAAGCAGTTACTGTCAGATTTGAAACTTCAGTGCTAGCCTCAGAATCGTTGGACCTGCGTGAGAAGTCACGATGCAAGATTCGATTCAACCACTGACAATAGATAGATAAAAATATACAAAAAATGTTTTTGGATACCAATGAAGTGAATGCCTCCATACTCTTCACAGTCTGTGGTTTAGACGATAATGTCATTAGCTCTTTTTTGAATGACTGGTTATACTAAACCCAGAAAGATATAAAAGTCCAACTATGATCGTTTTGGTAGTCAATAGCGTGAACATTATTACTGTCGGAAAGTATATACCAAAGCGGAAAGGATGATATAACCTCAATTACGTAATTATGCAACATTTGAAACGAGGATTCGACGAAATGTCATATTGAATGAATAAAAACTCGCCATTACAATCAATAATTGGACAACCGTAACGTAAAAATTTGAAGTCATGTAAAATAATCCCATTGAATATCAAATATGGCCAGAATGAATTCGATTTATAACATCACGA
>OY735235.1:38275121-38342621 GCA_963457665.1 Thysanoteuthis rhombus | reverse complement strand
TTTGTATCATTCATACATACGTAAATAATGGCGTTTTTGACGGGTACAGTGCTACTGTGAGCTTATTATATATGAATGTACGCAAACTAACCAACTGGTAATTCGAATTAGTAGCATAAATCTCTTAATCTTACTGCGATGACTGTATGAGATTTTCTATCTTAGGGTGAAGTAAATAGGATCTCGTCTTGCCAACAGGGTTACGGGCCTAACCTCACCTTGTCTGTTAATTCTATCACAGCTTCGGGTTATGAAGGGGATATACGAGAAGGAGATTGCTGTGAAAAGATGAAGACAAAAAAGGTGACAGAGAAATAGAGGAGGAGAGAGGGAGAATGTAGGACTTGGAGAAAGAGAGGAAAAAGAAGAAAAATGATCATGGGCCATACGAGATTGAGATTGCTGTGAAGAGTTAAAAAAAGGGGGAAAGTGAGAGAAAGAGAGAGAGAGAGAGAGAGAGAGAGGGTGAGGAAGGAGAGAGGGAGCTGTGAGAACAAGAGGGAAATAAAGGATAATGCGATTGGCCAAATTTTTTCTTGGCTTCTTGGCAGAGTGCGTCAATAAGACATTAGGCAAATTTGAGTCGAACAAAAATTCTTCGGCAACAGGTCGATATTTTCCGCCATTTTGTATCTATGAAACGCAGAAAGCCGAGCGAGATGTTGATGCATTTCCGGTATCAACTCCTCCATCAAACACTTGATGCAATATGGACAGATTTTTTCTCAAGTCTTCTCTCTTATCCAAAATTTTTACGTAAGGGCGAATCCTACAAATCCAGAGGAAGCTGTTGATAGCAATCACAGATGAAGTTGTTACACTTTATTGTTACAAAAACAAAAACAAAATTAAAAAAAAGCTGATCCCAAACATCCTATTTAAGATCGATTAGTAATTTAAAAAAATAAAAGATGAATTTGGTATTAATTTTTCATAATGCAAAATTATTTATAACAATGAATTTAATGATATATCAATGAATTTAGAACAATGTATATAAATTGCTCCAATCGTTATATCTCTTACCTAACGTAATTAGCAAGTTATTGCTATTTAAAAATCCCTGTCCAAAAGCAATCACAATAAGTGGCTTCCCCTACACTTCATGAAACTGACCATAGTGAAAATACTTATCCATGTAATATAGACTCTGTCTGTTTACATTTGTGGGGGTAGTATCGTTTTCTCTATTCTATGGAAGAGAGGTTAAAGGCAGAGTTCCGGAAATTGGTCCCAGGAGCTCTTTTGACTGGACAGGAAATACTTACGGTGTTTTGCCGCCAATGTTCATTAGCCACTGGAACTACTCTAATCATTTGATTGAGGGTCTTTGAAGACTTGAAACGGTCGCGACACATTGTCTTCCTGAAGCTCGCTTGAATGCCTCTGGTACATATCTACTAACAGGAGACAGTAAGGAATATCCTCACTTTCCTCTCTGAATAAAACAAAAAGAGGTATTTTGTTAGAATGGATATACAGTGCTCAAATGGATTACACTACGATACCTTTAACGAGACAAATTTTACAAGTATATGAATACATTGGCTGCAAAGGTTTAGCTCAGTTATATACCTGCCCTTCCAAAAGCAAACATGAATACCGATAAAATCGAACTTATACCACCTATGTTACCACGATAAAAGAAAATAACCAAGATCAATATGTCTCTGCATATACTTAAGTATGTATGCATGCATGTAATTAATATATCTATCTAAGTATCTATTTATTTATCTAGTTATTTATCTGCAAAACCGTGGATAGAAAAATGTACGGTACCTATTATTCAAGTCAGGAGAATTTGATTGCTTTGAATATCAATATTAGAAATCCTGGTTTCTGCCTGGCTTCAAACGCTAGCACTGGTAAGGAAGACACAACTATCTCAGCCAAAAAGTAAGGTTGTTATATATATATATATATATATATATATATATATATATGAAATAATGGATCTGCTACGCCAATATGTTTATGTTTCTGACCTGTTTGGGATTCTACGGGTGAATGATTCATGAACCATTGGACCAAAGGAGCCGAAACGGGGCGGAAACATTAGCACATTCCTGTTGCAAATCCAATATTTCGTCATTTTTAAAGCTCTACTTGACTCAATGTTGAATGTATCGAGCACTTAAGGGAATAAACCCATCACGCATCGGATATTGAATTATTGATTTATAGTTTGATATATATATATATATATATATATATATGTATATATATTGTCAAATACAATGGACAACGGACGACGGATGGTTAGTTGTTTAGCGGGTAGTGCTCGGTGTTGTATCACTTTTGGACAACTATTTGGCAACATGAATCCAAATATACGTTCTCTTGTGCAGAAATAAGGTAGATCTAATAAGAATTGACGAAATGTACCTAGTTCGTCATACTTAATCAGGCATGTGTAAATGAATGATTGTTGATATATATATATATATATATATATATATATATATATATATATATATATATATATATATATATATATATATATATAATTACACAAATATTTACGTATGGATTGACGCCTCTTTCTAGGATCAGAGCATCTGTGTGTTCTGCCGATGATCAAAGTGCCACTCCCAGTCGTTGGGGCCAAGATCGGTGTGCACTAATCGAAAAATGTTACATAATATATGAGACATCACAAAGTGAGCTTGTGCACTGTGTGACTATCGTCTCCACAATGACCCTCCATCCTTTACATCCTGCGTAGCTTTCTCTTTCGCTCAATATCGCATCATGCAGGTGTATCCCCAGGTGGGTTTTTTTGTTTGTTTTTTTTTATATTGAATAAGTGGATGCTTTTCGATGTATGTGTGTTTGGGTCCGTATTTGTATATATAAAATGCTACCAAAAATCTCAATGAATTCAGCCATGAAATGAAAATTACATGAACAACCAGTTTTCATCACTTCCTTAATATTCATCTTTTTGGCATGTATTCAACGATCTTATAAAGGGTATTGCTCCCTACGGGTAGCAGTGAGAACTCTACTACCCTTCGTCTGCACGGGCTTTTCGAAATTCCCTGAACCTTTGATTAGCATCTCATAAATAATCAGCCAAAATAAAAATAAATTTAAGAGAAAAAAACAAACAAACAAACAAACATTGATAATGTTAATAATGTAAATCTTCTCTGTGTAACCGGTTTGTGTACCGAGGGTGAATCGTGAGTTTTTTCTCAAGTGACCTTTTCATGGAAAACTTCCATAAACCCGTTGGGCGCATGTGACCGGGTCTGGGAGAGGAATATCGGGCACTGACTGCTTAATGTTGTCCGAGAAAAAAAACTAAAATAGATTTATGAAAGATAAGAAGAAATAAAGTTTTGTTTTTTGTTTGTTTGTTTTTGTTCAAGGTAAGTGTAATCTTCTGAAGAGCTTCGAAAATCTGAGACGTTTAAAATTACTCTCGTAAGTGGGGCCGATTGCCGGCGGACATCTTTAACGTTGTACGTGGTTGGTGTTCTAAAATGTCCCTCAATGCAAAAACATAAGATAGCACTACAAAAAATGTTCACATATTTTATTGCTATTATTCAAGTAACAGTAAGTACTCTAAAGTTTGTGACACCCACTTTTATAACGCTTACTTTTTAAAAAAATATTGTCCTTTATATTGGTTCTCTCTCTTGTGATTTTGTGTCAAGAGGAATCTTGAGAACATTTTGAGGGACCCTAGAATCATGGGAACAATATTCTGTTATGTCTAAACATATAGCAATAAACTTCTTTGCCAGCATTTTTAGTCTCTTTATCTCAATCTTTAACCAGTGAACGTAGCAATATTTACAAATGAGAAATCCTTTGCCCTTTGTTGATAATTATCTTTTCAAGTATTTGCTCGTTTGCATCAGGTGTGAAGTGGTTATCCCAGGGGATTGAATGGTCGCTGATCGAATCCACAGAATCTTCCTTGGTATCCTTAAAGACCCCAGCACTGTCATGGCCAGGACGATTGCAATGCTTTCCAATTCATTGAATCTTACCTCTAGCGTCTACTGTTCCAAATGCACAAATCGTTATGGGCAGAACCCTAATCCGAATGCTTATCAGTTGCCTGAGTTCCAGATAGCTAGATTATCGTTCAGCTCGTTCTCGACATTTTTCGTAACATTTTCTGACAGATTCTTTCTCTGTGGGATTCCATACGACTCCCTTTTATGGTTGTATTGAAGCTTATCCGAATTTTTTTTTTCAAACTGATAAGAATTAATTACCAAAATTATTGTCATGAAACTGCATTATGAATCATCATCATCATCATCATCATCATCATCAGTCTTTCAGCGTCCGTCGTTGGACATAGACCCTCCCCAGGATCTGCCACACTTCTCTATCATGAGCGTCGCAGAGCCAGTACTTTGTGAATTTGTCTAGCTCGTCTCTCCATCTAATATTCTGCCGGTCTCGGTTGCGCATGTGATCTCTGGGGACCCATGTCGTGAGTCGTGATCATTTACTAGCTGAAAAAGTGCAATGTTTGTGTCCGCATAACTTTTAACCATTGTCGAAATTAACCACGGATGTACAAAAGAGAGCAGATGAATATCACTTGGCCTATTTAAAAAAACCCGTTCAACTACACGTCTGCTTTATTCACTAATCTATTGATATTAATGATTATTATAGAAGGTAATTAAAAATCTGTTTTTTTTAAAATACATTTTCGTCAAGTGAACGAACGTGTGAAACTTTACAATTTACCATCGGAGCCAAGTTCTCTATATTGTACCAAAAGAGCTTTTGCTGTCAATTGCCTCTTATGAACAGTACAATATGTTTGCCTCATTGTGCATCCGTAGTAGATTTCGATAGAAAACAAAAGAATGCAAGTAAAAAATACACCAGACACTTATCTAACGAGACTGACGAAAGAAAATCACCAGCCCAAAAGAATGTGTTGTTGACCCGAGAAAATCAAGATAGATGGGTAATTTGATGATCGCAAGATTTCTAGAATATTAAACATCATCGTGAAACAATGTCAGATTTTCCGTTATCCATTTTTCTGCATACCTAAAAAAATCGTTTCACGTAAAACCAAAAAGAGCAAACAGAATTTACATCTTATCATGATTCTTCGAGACAACAGCGGCTCGTATGCACTCGCCTACAACAAAAGCTACTCGACAATTCAAATATTCATTTGAAACAAGGACATAACTATCGAAATCGAAGACACAAAACTGAGTAAAGCAGACCACTACATCTACACAAGACAGTAAATCTCTATGAAATCCACAAAAGAAGAAGAAATCAAGCAGAGAATCACCCTAGGATGGCAAGCCTTTGGCAGAACAAGCTCAACCTTCAAAAACAAGACGGTCCCATTAATCCTAAAAAGAAGAGTATACAACCAATGCATCCTCCCGATAATCACTTATGGAGCTGAAACATGGAACCTAACCAAGAGACAAACCTGCAAACCGAGAAACATGCAACGTGCACATGAAAGAATTATGCTCAACCTCACATGGAGAGATCACAAGACAGCACAATATATCAGAAAGAAAACGGGGTCCAGAGACGTCATAGAATCCTTTAGAAAGCTGAAATTGCAATAGGCTGGTCATGTTGCGAGAATGAAAGATAACCGATGGACATCACCACTCACAACATGGATCCCCAGAAACTACTTGTGAAACTGAGACAAGATGGAGAGATGAACTAGACAAATTCAGAAAATACTTGCTCCGCTACGCCCATGAGAGAGAAATGTGGCGGATCCTGGAGAAGGTCTATGTCCAATGACGGACGTTAAAAGATTGATGATGATGATTAGGAGAGGGGTCGATTTACACTTTGATGTTTATCTTTTTATATATGCACCCTTTTAAACGACGAGTGAAATAATGTGCGAAAATTTACGATTAGGACAAAATTCATGTAATTATAAATAAATATTTGTCATGGTTACAACGAATAATCATATTTCTGTTTTTTGTCCATAAATTCTCCTATTTCTTCTTAATTGTGAGCCATTTTTAACATCGAATGAACAAAGGTGTGAAAATTCACAATTAACTATTGGGGTACCTTCCCTACATCGTACTGAAAGAGCTCTTAATGTCTATTGCTTTTTGAATATTTTACCCTTTTGTGCATCTGTAGTCTATTTCAACAATGGTTTGAAGTTATAAGGCAAATTCACATGCGAATTGTTAACAAGCCAGTATTTCTACGATCTTTCTTTTCATTTAAACGATTGATAACATGAAATGTAGGCCGAGCCTCTGGAACCGAGCCATAATATCTATTGAAAGTATGATATGAATAATCTTATAAACTTTCAAATTATGTTTTTAATTGGCCAGATCTTTGGCCATCGTAGATTTTTATCGGCTAATTTGGCAACTCCGGTGGGATTTTCTTTTGCAGTGAAGGGAATGCTACATTCTGATTGGGATTTAATCACAGGTTTCCTTATTCCCTGTAGCTGAGACAAGTTGATTTGAACTTCGCTAAATCATCATCATCATCATCATCATCATCATCATCATCATCATCTGTCTCTTAAGGTCCGTCGTTGGACATAGACCAAGATTCACCACACTTCTCTTACATGGGCGTCATGGAGCCAGTATTTTCTGAATTCGTCAAGTTTGTCTCTCCATCTAATACTCTACCGGTCTCGGTTGCGCATGTGATTCAATAAGGAGTTTAATGATTGCTATGAGATTTTCATTCTTCGCAGAGCTCAGGGATTCTCAATTGAGTAGAAATCTCGAAATGGTCACGATTTCTTTGGTCAGTATTGTGAGAAAAGTGTACATTCTGGAGAGCCTCTCTGTGGGTTGGCTCTGTTGAGATATACTTGATAGATAGCAAGTTTTAGAAGTTCTATTCAGTAATTGTTGAAATTTATTTCTTCAAATAGCATCAAAACTAAAATTCCGTCGTAGTAAAGATATTCTATGCCTCGCTTGAATTTGACTTTAAGAATAACACTCGTTTTATTTAGAACACCTTGACCACTGCAGCCATTAAGGATCGTTGAATGAATTCAATGTTTATGATTTTAACTGTATTTTTCTTTTTAACAAAGCTGATGATCCAGTTTTATTTTAAATCTTATATCATCCTTTGAGTCCTGTTACATTTGCATGAAATTTTTTTTAATAATCAGTTTTGTGATATATGTTTGTATCGACTTACAACGGACACCATTTTCTTATGGAAAAATATAAGCCAATATCGAAACCTTAGTTCCGCTTGCTGTACGCACAGCTTGAATGAAATTAAGTTTCTTCGACATCCAGGCCTCCTTTGAACCTTTGGACTTGAGCATGATGTACCTCCTCTCGTAGGCCTTGCCTACAAAACTGACTTGGTAATTTCTAATTAGTTGATTTTCTACCTTCGTGCTTCCTGATAGTTATTTACTCAGCTTAATATTGTCTGAAACTTGGCAGAAATGATAGAGTATCAAGTAAAGATCGAACTCACAACAGTAGTTGATGATCTGCAAAAATAGTTTGTAAGCTATTGCTCTAATGCAAGCGTCCGGCTGCATCCTATTGGTTTATTGCAGACGGAGAAAGAAGCTTCATCGCTTGCAACTGGGGTAGATCCTAGGGTGGAAATATTTATACCAACATGACCGCTTTATTGACAAATGTCGTTATACGATAAAACCATAAGTACCTGACCTTTGATCCGGAACCCATTTGCCCGATAAGGATTTTTCCATTGGCTCTATTTTACCGACGCACAAATACCTCAAGACACGGACATTTTTATCGATTTTGAGTTGTGGGTACGCGCGTGTCTCAAGTCTTGATTACTTATTTGTTCTTTCATTTTTGTACTTGGTTTATTTTCCTGTTTTACCTTTCTCTTTTCGCAAATGGGACTGATTAGCGTCAAGTTATTTGAAAACTTAATTAAAAAGTGACGTAAACTGTGACGTAAATAGTGACGTGAATGGTGACGTAAGCATGCTCGTATATGTACGTATGTGTTGATGCATACTGACGGTTTTCCACACGAATACGTATACATATATTTCATCATAATCATCATTATCTTCATCATCCTCTTAGCCTACTTTGTCGGGCATTGACATTCCTCAAGATTCGCCAGACCTCCCTATCATGGGCATCACGGAGCCGATACTTTCTGAACTAGTATAGTTCGATACGCCACAGTTTTGCATATAATATCTCTAAATCCTCGTCAGATCTCGTCAGCCGCTACAGGACTATCATTGCTTTCAGTGCCTCCATCGCCATTCATAAATTGACTCGAATCACCATACGAGTTACGACCAAAGTAAGAAGACCCAGTACAAATGAATCTCTCGCGAAATATCTCGTCAGCCTTTTTAGAACAACCATTGCCCTTTAATTGTCATAGAGGGTGTCCCTAAAATCTTTGTGCACTTTTAAAAAATCATCAATCGACGTATACAAAAATAGAACTATATAGTATATAGCAGATGGAAGCTTTAGTTTTAAAGTTTTTGTCAAAGTGGAATGGATCCTCAATCTACAACATAACTAGCCTCATTCCCAATACATCGATCAAGCCGATTCACGAACTCTTTGAAAACATTATTCAGTTGCTATTCTCTGATTGTTTGAATCGCATTTGTAATCGTGGCTTTGCGGTCACCAGTTGTTTATCGAGTTTTTATAAGGTGCATCTTTTCCACAATGAGTAACAAACTTTCTCACGGATGTAACCGATACCAATTCTGCCAGCCACAGCAAGCAATTAACTTTTTCTTCGATAGTTGCCATTTTTGACCCCTCAAAGAATCTATAAACCAAAATTCATAATTAACGCAGTATCTATAAAACTACTCCAACAAGATCTATATTATTTTTTCTATTAATATTCGGACCATCCTCATCTTGGTTGTTTTTTACACAACGTTTCGGCTGTTGCACTCTACGGCCTTCATCAGGTATCATCTGGTAGGTGTGGGGATAAATAAATAAGTATCCGTCGGATAAATAAAGGGTTCGGTTCGTTACTTCCCCACACCTACCAGATGATACCTGATGAAGGCCGTAGATCAGGATGGTCCGAATATTGATATAAATAATAATACCTCATGTCAAAAATTCAGAGATATAAGATCGATATTAGTTGGGCTTTTGTTACATGCTATTCATTGCATGACTTTGACATTTCAATATTTCTAGTTATCATTGTTCAAACGGGCACAAGGTATTTGTATTATTCGAAACCGACAACCAAGACTGTCATCAAAATTGTCAACATAGGTTTCTTTGATTTTTGAAGTGCTCTGGCTGGCTGGTTCGCTTGCTATTTATGTATGTGTGTTATGCGTACAGGAAGCACCCATGGAGTGAAAGGGCTGGAAATTTGAATATTCACCCCTTTTTGAATTCCCCTCCAAAATAGGTTTCTAGAGGGGTCCAATTTGCAAAGTAATTTTATACTAAATTAGTACCTTAGTTGGTGTGCACTGACATTTGTTTTTAGAAATGTCAGACTTTTTTTTAGTGATTTCTGTCTAACAGAAAGCAAGAAAAATAACTTGATCACCCTCTTTCCATTTTTTAAAATTAATCGTCTCCAACACGGTATGCTGCCAAAAGACATTAGTGATGTGACAGTTTTTATTGTGTGATTAACCTGACCTATTTCTTATCATTTTATCTGATAAGAGAAACGTAATTTGAAACCTTTTTTGGATATTCCACTTGTGATATAGAAACCCATCAGCTAAGTGGTGACATTCAACAAATTATTCGCAACAATATTCTTATTCTTATTGTTTTTTTACAACGTTTCTACCGACCTGTTCTCCGGCTTATCTTACATGTTAATTTGGTTATGTTTTTCTTCTCTAATTATTACTTCTAGATCTTGGTGCCAAAGATTCCAAGAGATTACTTATTTCACTTATCGACAGACGCAAATAACGACATAAGGCTTTTGTTGTGTGGGTTGTTTCCTAGAATATCTGCAGACATTAGGGTATACCTTATCTTACCCCTCTTCGTGCAACGAGCAGGTGCTATCTGGATAAATGATCCCCGGCCATTAGGGGATTTTAGTTATTTTAGCTTAGTTTAGTTTAATGTTCTGTTCGAAGGCAAACTGATCCAGTAATTGGCTTGAATTAAAAAAAATCCCGCTACAATTACTGAGTGAAATAATAGGTATTGAGTAAAACACCCATTTGGAGTTCTCTCTTTGAAATAAGGACCATAATTCACATAGGTCAACTTTTATTTCCTATACTGGGATATTTGCGTTATTGAACATAACAAATAAAACTCCGATATTCACTTATTTATTGACAGAATTTCAACTGTGAACTTTTTGCTACTATTTACCTTCATCTTAATTGCTGTTGCTTTTTATTGTAACTTTTAGAGGCAAATATTAATAGGATGAAAGCAAATAGAAGCAAAAATTAATAATAATGATTCGTAGTACTTCATCTACTAAAATAAAAATGAAAATAAAAGTGTCAAACATTTATCAGAAACAGTCAACCGAAAGTGTTATTAAAACTGTTAACAGAAGTTTCTTCAGTTTTTAAGTTGTTTTTTTCTTCTGGCTGTGAATGTATCATGCATACAGGCCGCACTAATGAAAAAAAAAAGCAACGGAATAAGAAGTCTGCATGTTTCAACATTTACTTCTTATTATGTCTGGGGAAAAAACGTTTTCTTTTTTTCGAAGATGTCCAATCTGCAATGTAAGTTTATGGTAAATTGGTCTATTAGTTTATGTCTGACAACATTCACGTTCGTTCTTTGAAAATTCAGTGATCACCGTCCATTGTCTTCTACAAAAGTGAAAGAAGTATCTTATTCATTGATCTCCCTCTTTCCCCAATTTTTTAATTGATCACCTCTAACACAGCATGTTGCCAACAAATGTTGGTTGCAAGATCGTTTCCATTGAGTGACTAAGCAGACCTATCGTTTTCAATATCTATTTTACCCGGTTAAAAAATCACTCATACGCATACCACGATAGAGTATTTCATTCATACGGCTATAGAGGTTATTGATATAATAATCTTTGCTCAATAAGATTGATGAAGTTGAGTCGGTTTTATTTTCAGAACTTTTTTGTTCTCATAGAAATAAGATTAAATGACTTGATCCATTGCTTTTGACTCATATAATGGCCGACCTGATTTTGATTTCAAAGAACTCGTTTTCGAAGTAGTTGACCTGAGATATTGCAAAGAATTACTGATCGTATTTCTATTCCTCTGGTTATATATTTAAACTTCCTAAAAAGCAAAACAAGAAATATAGTCCATTTATTTTAGTTGCTTCGTCTTTTGGCCTAGTTATGTTTTTTCTTTTAAATTTTCTCATACTTTGATTTGTGCGGTTAATTCGTTCCAACATGGCCCGTACGATTCAAAACTACCCTGTTCAAAGACTTAATATCATTCAATGTTTCTATCCAGCTTATACTAAGTTAAAATAATTTGTACAGGAATACCTCAACTGCTCTGCATCAAAGTCCGCACTAACCAAAACCGCACTATTCAAGGTACTCATACACTCCATATTTTTGTTCGTTTGTAAAAGATATGTATGAAAAAAGAAGTTGAAAGTTATAGCGTCAGCTCTAGTCTAATATTAAAAAAATACACTAGTTTTCAAGCAAGGGGATGGGAACTTTTGCACGCACCTATGATAAGAAGTACCATGAGAATAATGAGAAAAAAACTTTTTTACAACACACACGCACACACGCAAACATCCATTCACACACACATATACACAATCTATCCGTCATTCTTTAACGAGAAATAACTTTATCAATCAACTATATTCATATATAATGTAAGAAAACTGACATTAATTGATCGACCTTTTTCTAAATTTTTAATTGATCACCTCCTACACAACATGCAGCCAAAATAAATTCTTCACGTGATGGTTTCTATTGAGTGACTAATCAGACCTGTCACGACGGTGATGGATTGTTATTCTTTATGTAATACTCTTATTGGCATACTTTATTTCCCTAGCTGATGGCTGTTTAGGAACCACCCAAATAAAGCTTAATGTGTAAACAAACTATAAAATTCAGTAGTAATGGGAAGTTAGATTTTGTGCTAAAATTGGCTCGAAGAATTTACTTCCAAAATAAAGCCGCCTACATATAACAGCAATCATCCAAAAAAAGTTGGCAACAGTAGCAATTTGTGAGCCAATCAGATGCAAAGAATAGAGAACTCAATTTGGCTTATTTGGAGCCTACCGGGAGACTTAAAAGTGAGTCAACTTGAACCGTGATACGGGATACTACAAGGAGGATAGAAGAGACTGTAATCGACAAAGTAGGCATTAAGAGATGCCCCGATGGCAGACACACACACACTTTCGATATCACAAACAATTCACCCTCGAAAGTTATCAGCGGAATATACTACATGCAAACATCAATGGATCTTACAAACTTTATCCTTTCAACACAACTTTTCCATAACAAGAGACTTTTCATTTTTTTTATTTACCTATAAAAGAAAATCCACTAACTTTGAATCTTTGACCTATGAACATTTCTTTGAACTTTTCTGGCAGAAAGATCACCATTACTTTGACAAAATCAAACTGACATCAAACACGATTATTCCATAAATGGATTTGTTGTATTCTATGTTGCATATATACTTGTCTTTTCAGTCATTTAATACTTATATGTATACATATATATGCACATGCACACACACATAGGGTGAATTGGCATGTAGACATGTGTATATGTATACATACATGAGAATATATATATATATATAGTAATAGTGTATATGTCGTGCTGTGTTCATTGTATTGTATGGAAGGAACAGCCAATAACTGAGAACAGAGATGATGATATTATTGTGACAGGCTGAATCTATTCCTCGTGACCTTGTATAAAAATCAACAGGAAAGTTCCAATATCTATAAATATATAAATCTGTAATGTGTGTTTTTATCTTTATAACTTGAGAACCATGCATCGGAGAAAAAAAAAATCCATAATGGAATTCAGCACGTCTCAATCTACATGCAGCACATATTTTTAGGTTGAATTTTTCAAAAAAATTTATACCTGTAGTTTGCCTGTTTTTTGTGTCCAAAAATTATCCAGCCATCAGTCCATACCAGCAGTCAGTGAGTATTGAAAAAAGAAGGATATGTGTTTGTCCCCAGAGAGGTGGCCATGTACAAATGATATTCAGTATATATATATATATATATATATATACACACACACACACACACACACACACATATATATATATATATATATATATATATGGTTCGATTATATTCGAGTATAATTTCATGCTGAATTGATCCCTTGGCATTCACATTTATTTTTAAAAGATTTTTCAGCGATCATTGCCCAACAAAAGAAGAAAAAAGTCACCTATTGATCAACCATTTTTTAGTTATCGCTGCGCAATGAATAGCACGAGAAGTAACTTATTCGTTGATCACTCCTTTTCCCATTTTTAAATTGATCATTCCCAACACAGCATGTTGCCAAAAGATGTTAGTCATGTGACGGTTTCTATTAAGTGACTAACGTAATCTTTTTTTTTTTCCATTTGCTTTTCCTGCTTTCCTCTTTCGCTATCTAAATATTTCCCCTCTCTTATTTTCGAACTCTTACTGCTGACTGCTGACCTTATTTTCGTATGTAACAACAATGGCGGATGACAATGACCAGACCGAAAACCAGTGACGTCATGCACGAATAACAGTGACACAGTTTTGCACGCAAAGCTGTCGACCAATTCATTCCGTCTTTCAAAGCCCATCTCAGGTCGACTTGTTTTGCTGAAGTTTGAAAATCCCTCTGAATTTTTGCGACGAGGTATTATTATTATTTCTATTATTATTCGGACTATCATTATGGACACATAGCGTAGTGGTTAGAGAATCAGACAGAATTACTGCAAGTAATCTCATGTTTCTAGGTTCAATCCCAGTGTGAGACAATAATTTGAAAATACTACTGCTGCTAAGAAGGGATTGCAGTCTATATACCCCCGTCGGTTAAATAAAGGGTTCGGTTCGTTACTTCCCCACACCTACCAGATGATACCTGATGAAGGCCGTAGAGTACAAGGGCCGAAACGTTGTATGAAAAACAACCAAGACGAGGATAGTCCGAATAATAATTGAAATAATTTGAAAATCCCATTTACAAGAACAACTAATAACAGAATTGAATTTGGAAACGTAGTTTTGGAATGATATTGTACGGAAAAATGGATTCTGTTTTGTTACCGTTTAGATTTTAATGGAGCAAAGGATCTTGGCCCTAGCACAGCCAAGCTTGTTTAATACATTTTTTGTTCATGGCTGAAAGTGTATCGTTATAATGGGGGCAGGGGCTTGATAATTAATTTCATGGATTTTTTTGTTTGATTTTGATAAAAAAAATATTCTAGAACAAATGTTAATCTTAGCAAAATTGTATACGTGTATATGTTTGCATGTATGGAAATATATGTGCTCGTGTGTATCTACATGTATAATTGTATCTGTGTGCATGAGCATATGAATGTATACATGTTTGTTGAAAAAACTATGCGTGTGGATACACTTCTAGAAACGTATGGGTCCGCATGTGTACGAATATATGTGTGCAAAAATGTATATGTGTACATTTTCACACGCCAAGATGGGCTGCTGGAAAATGAAGTTCCTGCTGGAGGAGACAGGTGACCCATGAGAACAATAAGCTCTACCAAACGTCCATACCTTAAACTTTGACAAGCCCAGAACTCCCTGTAGTTTGTAAGATAAAAATGCATTTGAAGATAGTCGTTGGCTAAAATCGTGAAAAACTGAAGAGACAAAAAGATAAACAGGAAAGGAAAAAGTGAAAATACACGAGTGAAATTGACAAAAAATGGGGGACACAGACATGAAATTAATTAAAAAAGAAAGGTAGGAATAGATATAGTGAGAATAAAAAGATAGGCGACCTTGGACAGGAAGCGATGAAATGTACGACAAAATGTACCAGATGAATATACAGAAAGGGAAGAGGATACTTTGTATGAATGGAACACAGAGAAACTAAAATAAAGTTCCTGATGAAGTAAGCAGGTAACCCATGAGAACAATAAGAACTTCTATCCTTAAGATAGATAAAAATTTGACAAATCACGACTTCTTTCACGCGTATCTATCGGGGACTTACTTGATTGACCATAACACAATACTTATTGTTTGACTTTCTTGATAACTTTGAAACGACCACGTGTTGATATTTTAGCGGTATACCTTCTCTATTCTCTGTCAGTCTTTCCCTCTTGAGGAGTTCATGATTGGAATACTTGACAGAATGTATTTGTTGATGTTTTTGCTCGGTCAGCAAAATTACAGTTTTTAAGAAATAAAAACTACGACTTCCATGTGCGACTTCTTCCTTCAATCATTTTTTCCTATCTGTTTGCATATGCATTAAGTAACAAAAACACCAATTTTTGCATTCTTTTAGAAATGTAAAATTTCATTCAACAAGGTTTCGGTTATCCGTCCATATGGTGGGCACTGAGAACGAAAAAAATGATTTTCAGCGGTGGAGAAATAATGCAATCATTACTGTCAGATTCGGATTATTATATGTGGAAAATAAATACATTATTAATGATTTTGCTAGAATTTATCTTTCAGTATCACTATCAGCTGCCTCGTTGTATTCTCATTAATCTCGTCTACGGTCTTAAACTTCCAAAAGCCCCAAGTCAGAGACGGTCAAATCTGTAATGTAATAAACTATAAGAAAGCTGACTGACCGGGGTGATGCGAAGCTCCACCAAAAATACCAACAGACGACATGAATAAGATAGACAAGCTTTATCATTGTGAATGCAACGATCACATAATAGAAGATCACTCAGTAACATCTCATGCCTGACCGAGTAACCCTAAAAGAGAGTATCTGTTTATGCATTTACATTAAGGTCTTCATTGAATGATTACCGAATTCTCGATGTATCAAATATTGCTGGTTGTTTCCAGGACAGATCTCGTGTGTCTGTGTTTGAAATCGCATTAAAACATCTTGAGCTCTCCGCGTCATAAACTCGTTGCACACTTTCATATGTGTAATAGAATGAAAGTCCATTGAGAAAGAGAAATAAATTTTAATTAGTTTTTCTTTCTTGACGTTAAAATCCAACAAGCGATTTAATTAAATTGGAAACGTCAATTTGCAAAACTAACAGGACGGAATTAAGTGGTCTTAATTGCGAAGCGATTGTAAGAAACCGTCATTTAGAACTGCCGCTAAAACTGTCTATGTAGGTTTCTACAGTTTTCAAGTTGGTCGGACTGGCCAACTATGCATGTACGTATCACGTGTACAGGCTGCATCATTTGAGCTAGAGGGTTGAAAATTCAAACACCTACCACTACGTCTGGGAAAAAAAACTTTTTTTTTGTTGTTTATTTTTATTTTTATCATTTACACTTGTCTTAATTGAAATTATAATTATATTTGGACTTCTGAAAAAAAATGTTCTAATTGATCACCCCCAACACAACACGCATCCAACTGGTGTTGGTCACGTGACCGTTTCTATTGAGTGACTAACCAGACTCGTTTTTATTAGTATTCAGTGTTTGCTTTACCGTTTGTAATCTGGTCCACCCGTCAATTCTAATAGTCGTCAATGCAATTGTGTTTCTGGTCTACCGTCGTCAGTTTCGAGATTTCTCCTTTATTTCTATCTTTCTATCTTTCTTTCTTTCTTTCTTTCTTTCTTTCTCTCTTTCCAAGAACCTTGTTAATGAAGACTTGAGGTTTTGAAAACGTCGTCTCTTCCGGTCTCCGGTCTAAGCGCTTAATAGTGATATCTGTGAGTCTCTAGAATCAATTCTTTTAATAACCAGTTGGGGACGACATGTCGGAAGTATGTCAAAAAAATTCGGGAAATTGAAATCAGGCAATTTAATCAAAATCTTATTCAGAATGAGGAACTAATCTATCATATTTTTGCAAACGAAATAAATAAAACAGGTCTGGTTGGCCATTCAAAAGAAAATGTCACATAATCAATGCCTTATGGGAGCATGCATTGTTGGGGGTGATGAACGAATTGGGCGAATGGTGATCAAGGGATATGTTCTCACGTCTTTTTTTTCTGGATGCTATCATTAAAAAAAAAATCTGGATTTTCAAGAAACAAGCGTACATGTTACTGGACACAAACTGAGGGATCATTTTAGCATAAACTTACATTGCAAATCGAACAACTTATTTTTCTAAACTTGATAAGGAATAAATGTTGACATCTTCAGCAATGGTGCGGCGTATACGCGTGCTTCATTCATACATAGCCAGCCAGACTAACTTGAAACCTGAAGAGACCTATATTGATGGTTTTTGTGGTAGTTTTGAATAAAACAGATCATTAAACAGCTTTCTTATTAGCTGTTATTGGTAATGTTCATTTCACGATATAAATAATAGCCTGGTTGTTGTTACTTATATCTATGTGCTTGCATACGGGGATCGCCGTATTCAAATCTGATTTGTATATATTATTACGAGGTCTTCCTTGAAAGTATCAATTTAGAATGTATGCAAAGCCATCGCCATCTGTTACCTCTTTAAATTCTCTTTAATCTCGTCAACGGTCCGAATTCTCCCTTTACCGCTTGAAAATGCTGAAAGTCACAGGAACCGAATCTATGCTGTAATTGGGGCTAATAGATCTGGGTGATATGATGCTTCGCCATGACCCCTTGTACAAATTGTGAATAATGGCTCGTACGGCCATTGTGATTGTGACAGTCACGCTGTAAACAAGTTCACTCAATGATGTCTCACTACCAAATGAATAACTCCACAGGAGAGCGTATTTTCACATTTATGCTATTAGGTCCAGTATTATTGGTTTTCGAGTTGTGTTCACGACATGAAACTGCTTTTTAAATTATTTCTAAATAGCTGGATACTTTCCAGGCAGACTCGCATGATGGACAATTTACCTCTTCTTTACTTATAAATAATGATAATTATCATTATGAATATTATTCTCTCCCATTTTTTTACTGCGACCTTTACCCTTTTCTACCAAGGATCAGAGTGTAATATCTGTCAGATTTTCTCACCCTCTTGAGCTGGAATCAGTTACGCTTCCTGGCCGAAGAACGTACATAATAATACTAAGCGAGAAAGGATTAAGGAAGGTGAAGAGGAGGAGTAAAGGAAGGCGGGAAAGAGGAAAGGTGGGAGTGAGAAAGTTGGAGAAAAAACAAAAGAACCAGGTGGAAATTTTAAAAAAAACAACGTATACGCTGGGACATCTCATGGCAAAAGACTCTTCTAATGAAATTTCATTCAGTGCGAGGTCCGAATGGCCCTAAAACATCTGTTATCAAAATATTTTTAGTTTGAGAGAGAGAAAATAAGCTACGGAATTCCATAAAATTGTTTAGAATCATCTAGATTTCATTCATAATCATCTAAATTTATATCTAGCATCTAGGTGCCCATTTCTACATCAGAAGCCGTACGGACATTTGGTGAATTATAATAAGACTTGCATATAATTGTTAATATGATTTATTTATGCATGGATCAGCACTGAAGACCGTGAAGTTATTTTATCAGATAATTTATCTTTAACAGTTCAAATATTCTAACTCTAATTTTTTTTCCAAGTCTCATCTCAATCTCAATGTGTTATCAGACACAGAGTCTTAGGGATGTCTATGGTATGATTATCATTGTTATATCATAAGAGGAAAGTAAACTAACCAATCAGAGCAGTCCATTTGAGCCCAAACAAAGAAACAGGAAATAGATTTACATATATGCTCATTATATGCATATATTCGTTTATTTATTATTTGCATGTATATTTGTATCTATGCTGCATTTAGAAAGTATTTTGTAGATTATTATATAACAAGACATTTTGTGGAATGGATTGTCCTCATTAAAAGAGGTACTATTGTAAATACATACATTCATACATACATACGTACATATAGAGAGAGAAGGGAAGGGATCGAGGTAAAACAAAATATTCACGGTAAAAATACAGTCAAAGAAAGATAAAAGAGGGTGAATTGAAAAAAATGGAAATGTGCCATGAACAAAAAATTGAAACTACCCTAACCACAGTGTTGCTGAAGTCTGCAAGGATACCGAGAAAGGTGCTGAACATTTGGGTAGACTTGTTGTCGCTGAATCTGACGGCTTATCCAATTAAAGTAAGAATACTGTATTTAATTGTCATGGACAAAGAGGAAGTAGAAAGCCTGTGGACTGACTTTTTCTGCGGACCCTAGGAGAAAATTAAAAGGAAGAAAAAAGCTGTAAAAATATCTGAACCTCACTAGAGACGTGAATGAATTACTGAAAGTGGCAATTTGTATCAATCATTGTTGAAGTACTGAGAACAATGCCAAAAAGTCTAAGAAAAGAGTGGAAGAGCTGAAAATCGGGGAAGACTCGAGATTATCCAGAAGACGGCACTACAGGAAAAAATGCAAAAATAGCAAGGTGGGTGTTAGAATTGTGTCATGACTTGCTGTCACTTAATCTCGAATGAAAGCCACTTATTACTACCCGTGATGAAATTCAGTATGCAGAAAGAAGTCAGCACCTTGCAGACTGAGCCGAATAAACTTTGAAAAGAAACTGGATATCAGGCCCAGAGCTACAGGAAATCCGTGAGAGAATCAATAATGAAGAACATAATCTACGGAAGACACAAACATCGTAAAGGATGAAATGGAGACTGGAAAAAAAAGAAGAAAAACCCTAACCGGAATACAAAGATAAGATGCACAAAACGGCCACCGTAACAGACGAGGAAAAAAGATCAAATACAAAGGATAGAAAAATCGATGATGGAAGAGAAGACGCCACTACCATCCCTCAGAGGTAAGGAAAAGAGTAAAAGATGCAATCGAACATGTCTATAGGTTTTCACAACATATTAAAATAATGATATAACGAGGCTCCTTAATCACATCTAGACTGGTGCAAAAATGGTGCTGAAATACTGCTGGAACAAAATGTAAGAAAATACATTGATTACAAGGGAAAGCAAACCAGTGTGGGAAATAAGATTATTGAAATTAATATCCAAACAGGAAAGAGACATGGGACTATTGGAAACATATCTCATAAGAGCGGAACGTAAACCAAACTATGAGACACGCACAAAATAAAACAAAGAAGGATATCGCAGTAGAAGGAATGCACAAAGAAAAGATTGGCTGAAGGAATAAGACTAAATACATATAAAGAAAAATTATCAAATACATGCAAAAACCACACTTTTCAAAACAATGGAAGGATTTTTGTGAAAACAAAAATGGAGAAAGGACACAAAAAAACATAAAACCAGATGCCATTGACACAAAATAACTTCTGGAATGGAATTTGTGGATGCTGGAAGATACATGACAAAGTATCAAAATAGATGACAAAAAAAAAAGATTTCTTACATAGAAGAGTTGAGTATCAATCATCCTGAAAAACATGTTCTCAAAATAACCAACTGGAAATCTCAGATATTGGTTGGAGAAATTCATCATGTTACTCAATCGACTGACTCAACAACTTCGAAAACTGTCTCAATATCAGTCACCAATTGTGGAACCCCATCTAAGGCAGAAAAAACCCTAATAAAAAACAAAATGGAAAAAGGAACCCATGCTGGCAAATATGGTATTGTAGGGACATTGACCGGACAAATAGCAGAACTGATATATTCCATGAAGATGAAAGGACTCTTACCAGGAAAACTGAGAGGATGTAGGAGAGGAACCAAAGGACCGAGTGATCTGTTCAACATTGACCAGATCATCTCAAAATGAGTAAAAATAAATATTTTTCCAAAAGAAAAGAAAAAAGATCGCAATGGAATGGATAGACAACAGATAGGCATACTTTATAACCATACAGAGGTCAATACTCAAATTCCTCTGAATATTCAAGATCAACAAATCAGTGGTGAGATTCGCCGTTAATTTTTCGACAAACAAAAAGGTGGACCTGTATTTCAGACTTCCTCAGCCCGACTCTGGTGATTGAGCAGTAGGTTTTATGAGAAGTTTGGCGATTCAAACACTGGGTCAATACCTTGGGATTATAAAAAGAAGCAACCATAAATTATACAGCCTTGCTCACGTAATCCTATATTCTTTTGTATTCGTGACAAGTCTTTACAACTTGAGATCTTTCATTGTATTCTCGGTTTTTTAACAAATAAGATATATCATTTTTACTGAAAAGATCAGTCGTTTTGTTTTTTATTCAAAAATTGGGTGACTACAGAAGTTTTGTTCTGTTTTGTTGTTATAAGAGTTTAGTTATATTTAATGACATTCATTTATTATATTGTGACAACCGTAATGTTTAAAAATGTCGAAATTTATTGACTTTAACACTGAAATGGAAGAAAATAAGCAACAGTACATTTTTTTCTATTTTTAAAAAGTAAGAATGCAAAAAAGATGTGTGTGATTTATGAAGAAGATACTTTGAATGATCGAACGTGTCAAAAGTGGAGATTTTCTCTGGATAATGCTCCATGGTAAGGTAGACCACTTAATATTGCTAAAATCAAAACATTACTTGACATTAATCAGTGTTATAAGATCCCAAGCAGGAAATAACCAACGCACTCAAAATATATTGAATATATAGAATATAAAAAATCAAACGTTGGAAATCCTTCTCATCAGCTCCGTTGTGTTAGTTGCTTTGATGTGTGACTTCCACATAACTTCAGCGGGAAAAAACTCAAGAGCTACTAGACCCCGTTTAAATGTTTCGAAACTAATTTCGATGGGTAAAGAAAAATTGATATGCTACACTAAGAGTAGCCGCAATAGCTCGTTGGGCGAGCAAATTAAACCATAGCTCACCGTTAAAAGGTTTGGTATTCATCCTAGGGAAAATGGTACTGTAATTATGATTGGATTGGAAGGGAATTCTCCATTACGTTCTCTTTATGAAAGAAGAAAAAAAAACCAATTGATTCGAACAAGTACTGCTCCCATTTAGACCAATGGAAGGCAGAAATCGGCGAAGAGCATCCTGAATTAGCTGAGAGAAAAGACGTAATGTCCCATCAATGTTTTGCTAAACTGCAACTTTTTTGGTGACATGGCAAAAATTGTTACAGCTTGTTGGGACAGTTTTCACTCATCTGCAGTATTCACGAAGATATCAAACCTTATTTCTCTGTCTTTATAGATTTTCATTAACAAAAACATTTCAATTTCCTGAGCAACTAGTCTCAAAAGGCACCATGATCAATTCTGGGTGAGTGGGTGTAATTATGAATTCGTCTAAAGATGGCAGAAAATAGTGAAGTAATATGTGAATATAGAAAATTGTCTTTTATTTTTGCACTTGTTGACCATTGCTGTCGAAAAGCAGGGTTGTAATTATGTAATTGTGTAATTGCTTTGTAGTTATAAAGTATCAAAAACATTCGGTTGTGAAGTATTTTCCTGTTGATGTTCCGTATTCTCTGGGTAGCAAACTAATCTAAAGGTAAAATTAAGTAAAGATACAATCTATCAAGTTTAACCTAACATGAAATTCTATTTTTACTAAGTTACATAAGCGTAACAGACGACAAATGCACGTAGCTAATAACCATGTGTGTGGATGTGGATAATAAACCGAACGATATTTTACTGTTATTCGATGCAAAGTGTGCGTAGTAAACTGGTTTGCAGGCTTTTCTTGTGAGTCATAAGTATTTTTAAAATCCCAACTTGATTGATTAGTTGTAAAAAAAACTTGATTGGTTCGTATTTCAACGAGTCGGTAAGCATGTGTGTTCTTAAAAAAATCTTTAACGCTTTCTTCTCGTTCATTCCATCAGTCAGGACAGTTGTATACTTGTAAAATATTTCACCAGAAGACATTAGAATATAAAATTAAATTCTGATAACATTTCCAGAAATACCCAACATTTTATGGAGAACATTTCTGAAGCAAAAAATGGTGTTTTTTGTTTACTAAGCTTGGCTTTTTTGAAAAATTCTACTCACTGTTGAAATAAAAAAAAACAAAAACTCTTCCTGAAATCGCGTTCTCAAATTACCAGATGTCATCCCTATAGGAATGTACTGAGAGATAAGTTATAATTAATTACTGTTCGATGTACACAGGTGTAATTGTATGTATGTGTGTGTGTGTGTACATATGTGTGTTTAATCGTATGTTTGTGTATGTGTCAGTGTGCCTCTGTGTGAGTATTCGCTGACACGTTGCTTGCGTGAAAAATGATATTTTGATCAGCAAAAATATTTGGATGAAGCTTAGTTTTAAAATAAATGTTTCAAGTCTTTTAAATGAGACTATAACGCTTAACTGGAGCCTTACTTCCCATTCATTGGTGCAGCTTTTGCACAACCTATCCAAATTTGGTATGCATACTTAGTTGATCTAGGGGGAGAACTTGGGCTATTTGCTTTTTCTCAAAAAATATTTTTCAAGCGTTTTATAGGGGGGTTCTTTCTACAAAGTAACTATAATGCTAAACTGAACCGTTACTCTCAGGTCGATATACATATATACATAACTACATCTGGAAACAGCCTAATGGGGTATCAGCTGCCCCTGGGGAGATATGGTCCCTACTCAAAGGGGAAGGTGGAGCCCTCTCATCATCATCATCATCATCATCAGCAGCAGCAGCCTTTTATTATCCGTCGTTAGACATATACCATCTCCGGGATTCAACAGACCTCTCTATCATGAGCGGCTCGCCAGCTTATATTCAGGTCATGGGTTCGCATGTGATCTATGGGGATCCACGTTCTGAGACGTGATGGCCAACGGTTGTTTGATATTCTTACAATATGACCAGCTCATTGCCATTTGAGTTAAGAAGGCTATACAACCTGTACATCCTCCCGATAGTCACCTATGGAGCTGAAACATGGAACCTAGCAAAGAGACTGGTTCTCAAACTGAGAACCAATCAACGTGCGCAAGAAAGAATCATGCTCAACATCACATGGAGAGATCACAAAACAGCACAGTATATCATGGAAAAAACAGGTGTCTGAGACATAGAATCCATTATAAAATTCATACGGCAATGGGAGCCTTCCAGCTAGTTCTAAATAAATTGCTGACTGGACACATTACGCTATCAGGAAAAGTATACGATCGATTAAATACGTAGATAAATAATGATTGGAAGACTTTGGTCCTCAAGGAGGTACCGCGTTGACATCAAGGACAAAGAGTAATCAGATCGTTAATTGCAGATCTGCCTTGATGAGAGAAGTGGCTCTCAGCTGAGGATGGCTCAAGATATTCAGCGAGACATTTGACTGGTCGAAGAAATATTATTAATTCCACTACTTTTATGTTAATTTTAGTTTTTAGTTGCTTTTTATCTCAACTTTGGCTCAGACAGTGATCCGACAACGATCAAGGAGCGTAATCAGAAATAAAGAGTAAGCTCACAGTGAGAATCAAACTCACATCATTTAAAAAATTAAGATGAAAGTAAAAACTAGTCGAAATTTATAATATGACAATATTTTATCCAATAATGAAAAAAATTGAAACTGAAAATAAATTAAACTCACGATCTCAGTCAATAATCGAACAACCGTAGCGTCAACATTTGAACTCATGTTAAAAAAAAAAATACATACATCAAAGGATAAATATGGTCAGAATAAATTCTATTTATGACTTCAATGGCGTTTTCCAACGGAAACATCTAAAATAGAGTTTTAAAAAACTCTTAGAAACTTTTAGATTCGGAAGAAGTTAGATGTTTATAATAAACTCACCTGAGTAAGTGCCTCAGATAACAAAAAAAGTTTCTTCCACAAAAAAAAAAAATTATAATAACCTTTTTTTAGAATCGATCTGTTGGACTACTGATGCCAAGTTTCAAGTCTGTAGACAAAACAATCACTAGAATAGACCAACACATAAATAAACATAATCACACGCACAGGACAAAATCCTTCGCCACCTTTGATGGCTACGATTGTTCACTGTCGTTGGTCTAAAGCTGTTACGTGCAGTCATTTGATCAGTTTAGAATTTTCTGCAAGACACTTTTGGTGAATTCTATTTGGAGCTGGTTTGGTGATATTCGAGGTTTGATCCGCTTATTTTGGTAATTTGATATTTGAGAGCAACTTTGTGCACAAGGTCGCCACAGAACCTAGACGATGATATCACTGTTTGAGTCAGCGAGAATAAAGATGAGGATTTAAAGATTTGTTGTTCTTTCGTTCTCGACGATAACTTGGTGAAACTTCTGTCGTTGAGATAATGTTACGACTAATAACTTATCCCTGCCTACAAAGTTGGAGAGTTATATGCATTCGGTCTCGGAAAATACCGAATGTTTGGAGTTTTAGGGGTCTTTTTTTCGATTTTGCGTTTTATGTTAGTCCTTTAGGGATTTTGTCTCACATCCAGTTTTGCCAACTTCGGAATAGTGTGACTGCCAAAAAGTGCTAAATCTTAAAGAACAAAAACAAAAATACTCCAAAACGTCAAAAATGGCCGACATACACACGATATCTCCAAAAGTCATGATTAAATTTCAATATAATTTTGTGGTAAGGTTGACAATGTGCCCCGAGAGGAGTGATTAAATTCTGGGGCGAGATCTATGCACAATTACCTCCCCTACATCATCTTAGTCATATGTTCAAACAACATATTATCCGTTTATATCTATGGAAAGGTGGGAAACGGGCTACGAAAAATTGATTAAATTTTGTGGCGGACCCATGCGCAATTACTTCCCCTTAGATGGCGTTAACAGGGGTATGTGCTCTCAAAGTAATTGTGTGATTGATATGACACTGATATCATTAGTACAACTAGTAGAATGCACTTACTTTTTTCCTCTCCTCGCTGAAATAATGAATCACCATGAACCAAAACTGACCAGTTCAATCACTATTGCTAGGTTTAGGTTGTTCATGCCTTCCAGCAAATATATATATATATATATATATATATATATATATACATACATATATATATATATATATATATATATATATATATATATATATATATATATATATATATATATATATATATATATATCAATGTGAACTCGTCTAACCTTCGCCGTTCCTAGTTGAAACATGAAAGTTTTCACACACACACTTCTCTCAATGTGTAGGGAGAATGTTTTTGCTTTGTTCTGTTTTCTTAAATTCCCCTACAAAAACGGTTTTTAGCGGGGGTGGGTTCAATATGCAATGAAATTTTATGCTGAATTAGTCACGAGTTTGTGCCCGTTTATTATTTTGTTGAGAATTCAGACCTTTTTTTAGTGATCATTTCATAATTGATTACTCTCATAGCATATATTACATAATTTGTTATTGATCAAATCCGTGTACCGTGGAAAGGGTTTATTTAACCAACGCGTCAAAAATTACATTCACTCTAATCATTACATATATTGGAACATAACAGATTCTATTGGTAGAAGGATAAGAAATCAATAATGATGGTTATATCTTAGCACCAATTTCATTTGAACTCAATATACGTGATTACATAATTAAGACCATAACCAAATAATGAAAAAAGCATATGTTTTACACAACAAATATTTATTTCTCAACATGATTTCTTTCCCTGTCAATGCATTTAAAGCCCAGTGCTTCTTCATTAATAACATAGATCGAACATTATACAGAGAAAATTTCAGATCTAATGGCTATATCAGGCAGCGGATTCAGTGGTCCATCCTTGCATTAATATATCTGGAAAGAAAATTTGGTATTTTCGGAAATTCTAAACTGTTCTTTTATTCGCCATTTTTGTAAATGATTTTACCTTCGTAATGCATCGCACAGGGTTTCCTAATAGTAAATAATTGTTAATGATTTATTATAGAAAAAGGATTTCAGTGGTCAGGAATGGAGAGAAGCTTTACTGACATATTGAAGCTGTTTTTTGCATAATATAAATAATATTTTACTAGGAAAGACGTTAGAAATTATTGTTCTATAGAAATGCAACGTAAATGATTATATAATAGACAAGCCTGACTGCTGAAGTGTCAAACTTCACTCTACTCCTCTTCTAACTGAAGATGATTACAGCAACTTTTGTATTGTAAATATAAACTCTCAGATATGTAACGCTTTTCAGTTTAGCTCAGTTGTAGGAGAGCAATCAAGCAATCACTCGGTCGTGATTTCAAATGATGACGGGTGAATCTCAATTTTAAATATAGCTTTGTTTTAACGTAAAATGATAGGCAAACAGAGAAGAGTTTAAATTTGGTGAGGATTGTTCTTGTTACGAGGAGAAACAAAGACAACTTCAACTTGAACTGGATTTGACGAATCAATTGACGATCAGGGAAAAATAATAATCAGTGATCAGAAGTTAAAGCAAGTATTTCTGATAAGATAAAGCTTTTATATGTATAATGATATCGTTTTGATATCTATTCACACATGAAGAAAATACTTGAGTTACATAATACACATCAAATACTGAATAAAGACTCAGAAAAATACAAGAACGATTGAAAAGTGACGTCAAATACTTTATCTGAAAAATCAAAATATTTAAAAATAAAACCATTAAAAATAATGTTTATCGTGGGTTCAATCAAACTTGCCTGAAGAAAAGATTATTTTTCAATTCACGTAAATATTTGCAAATATCCATATTTCAATGTCGGTATTTTTATATGACCAAATCATCTGTTTACATATTAAGAAAGAGAAGTTGCGTACGACAATAAACAAACAATTATATATATATATATATATATATATATATATATATATATATATATATATATGCGAAAAAAAATAACTTTGACGTATACTTCCCAGGGCTTATACAGAACACTCAACACAAATGAAACCCAACAGGGTCAAATGGAGTATGAGTCACAGACCATAAACGAGTTTCAGAAACGCTACTCTGTATAGATTCCATAAACTGTGGCTGTGCAGTACCAGGAGGGTGTTTCATGGGTGTAACATGCATAGCAGTCGACCCTATCGTCCCAAGCACACCGGCTTCCGATGGTTGCATCTTGATCCCTATTTTCACCCATGACCACAAAGCAGACGATTTTGTAGCGGTCAAAGTTTAATGCTCGGACACGGTTTCGAATCTCCTCGCTGAGAAGCATGCACTGCCGGCCAACAATTCGGGACGTGTACTCAAATTTCGACAGCCGGTCCGTGAGAATTCTCTTAATTATTCCATTAACGAGGGATGGGCAGAACTTTCGTGTAGGTTCCATTCGATACGTGGGCTCCTTACGAACGAGTGGTAAGGCTGAGACAGATGTTGATGATAATCTCAGTAAGCCTCTTTTCTTCTCGAAAAAACGGCTTGAAATCTTTTTTGCAAATCGTTTTGATGCGAGGAGACCAAGAAAAGACGGACCCTCACCCGAATCCCTGGTTCCATCGGTCAATTGGTGGAGGCTACGCCTTCTCGTTGCTTGGTCAGATCTTTGGTTACTGGCTGGTGCCGATCTCTTGCTGGTCAACGAAATTGTACTGTCCAAACTCATCATTGATGTCTGTCGGAACATAGTTTCTCTATGACTTCCTTTTTCCAAGGAATCGTTTCAGATGACGGAATTATAAAGTCAATACGAAAAGAATTCATCCACCGTCTTATTTTAATCTCTTTTTTTTTGTTCACCTATCTCAGGAAATCAGAATTATCAGCGAAGAATAAATCAAATAGCACAGGATTTCTTTCTTTCAAAATTTTTACAAAATCGGCTTGTCTTGAAATTCAAATGGCGTATCTTAATCTTTTTAAATGTCGCTGGTAAAATGGTGTGCAGCTTCTTCGATGATAAAGGAATAATGAAAAGCAAACTTATTCACGATTTTCTTTTTTTTCTTTTTTTTTTTTAGCTTTCTCAAACACTCTGTGTTATCAACAGAGCATATATCCCTGATATACAATATATTTTTGCAAATTCGGCTGTTCGTCAAATTTAATTGATGTATCCTCTAAACTGTAACGGGGAGAATCGTGAGCAGATTCTTGGAAATAAATACTTGAAATATATACGAAGATATCCACATATCCAGCTCTCAAAACGTCTGTATATTTTAGGGAAATAGTATTGTGTCTCTTTCCAGTCGTAACCTTTGTTCAACTCAAGAACCACTATCGTCTGTTTTCTGTCACGTCAATCAGCACAATTATTCCTGATACAAAGATATACGACATATCTATATCTTATTTCTTCTTTTTCTGTTATAACATTTGTTCTGGCGAGATCAAGTACGAACAACTACCAAATGCCTACCTTAAGGTATGTTTTATATACAGCGAAACGTTAAATTTTTGTTTATTTCTTTTTCAACATTGGGGCGGTCTAATATTCACATAGCACGGTCCTTATTCGCGCTCAAGGCCACAGCCATTGGTTAGGGACAGCTTGACGTTTAGCGTCTAGTAATGACGTCATGAAAAATTTGCGCGTCAACATAGATTATATTTTATTTTGTTTTGTCTTTGAAAACAACTGTTGTCGACTGTTTTTTAGTTAGCTACCAAGGTCAATTGTCAATCAGTCAGTCAATCATTGGTGATTGTATATCTTTTCCTTCTTTTTTTGAGTTTTTATCGACGTTTAACCAGTCAAGAAACAGTTAATCCGTCTCACCATTTCTTTCTTGTACTTTCTTTGTATTTCATCATTGTTTTTGCCAGCAAGTTAAGCCACCCGTCATCAAGACAGTTTTGTTTTGGTTCTAGTTTATATAATGAGTTATGTCCCTTTTTCTTTCTGCTTTTCTTTCTGTTTTTTCTTTTTCTTCATCTCTTCTCCCAGCCATTAAATAATGATTTAATCTGTTTCCCTCTCTCTTTCTCTCAACCCTAGCTCTCTCTCTCTCTCTCTCTCTATATATATATATATATATGTGTGTGTGTGTGTGTGTGTGTGTGTGTGTATAATAGGATGTCCAGCACTACTCCAAAACAACTTGAATTTCGAAGTATTAAGTTGAATGTATCGAGCACTCTATGAAATAAATCCATCATACATTATTTTATATTATGCTATACTGCTAACCTGATCTGTACCATATATATATATATATATATATATATATATATATATATATATATATATATATATATATATATGTATATATATATATATGTATATATATATATATATATATATATATATATATATATATATATATATATATATATATATATATATATATCAGATATTCTCCTTTTTTTCTATTTCATTCCCTCATCAGAATCCTTCCTCCTTATAGAAACTGTCAACATAGTTTTATTCAGTTTTTAAGTTGGTTTGGCTGGCCGGCTATGTATGTATGTATGTATGTATGTATGGATGGATGGATGGATGGATGTACGTATGTATTTCTCATGCGTACAGGCTGCATCGTGCAGGGCTGAAAACTCGTGTCAAGAAATGATGTTTCTAATGTTAAACTGATCTCTCAATTTTTGTCCGACAAAGAGTTTTTTGATGATCACTGCCCAACAATGAGCGAGAGAAGTTATTCAATCATTGAGCACTCCTTTCCCCAATTTTTTAATTGATCATCACCGACACGGCATGCTACCAAAAGACGTTGGTCACGTGGTGATTACCTGTTCATTTTTTTTTGTTCCCTTTTTCTTTCTGTTTTTCTCTTCGTTTACCTCTTCTGTCAGCCATTAAGTAATGACTTAATCTGTTTCTATCTACCTCTTGTCTTATATATATATGTATATATATATATATATATATATATATATATATATATGCTTCTTTCTTTATTGCTCCCTTAACAATATTTTTCCGGTTTTTTCTCTTTACTTTTTTCTTTCAGTTTATCAGTAACTAACTATTCCCTTCTTCCTACTTCATCACAAGCCTCAATGGCCTCTTCTACCGACCAAGACTTATGCAATTAAATTTTGCCTCTCGCTTTTCGAGTTTTATGGCAAAGGACATAGTAATATAACTGACGCAGCTGCTGGACACACCCATACACTAAAATCAAAGATCAGGTTACTCAACGAGCAAATGGGGACCCAGGTTGTCGATTAAGCTGTTGCCTTAAATTGGCCAGGTTTAATTTATTTTTCCGTGTGTCAGGCATTTTGATTAAAGCAGACGACAGGTCTTTCATATAAAGAATAAAAGTAAGAAGAGCATAGAGAACTTGAAAAGGCGAACGAGAAACATTTTATTGAAAAATAAAAACTTGCTTCCACAGTCAATAATTGAACAACCGTAGCGTCAACATTTGACATGATTTAAAAAAAAAAACCATCGAAGAATAAATATGGCCAGAATAGATTCTGTCAAAGATATCCCTGGCGTTTTCCCCTGGAAAACATCTAAAATAGAGTTCCAACGAAACATCTAGAAACATATACATTCTGGAGAATCAAGATGCTATCAAGAAACCAGTCAAAAGAAAGAGAAAAAGAAAGATCAAAAAGGCTTTTTTTCAAAAAAAAAAAAAAAAAGACTCCACATTTTTAGAAGCAGAGTACTGATCCCTTTTTTCAAGTCAGTAGACAAATCAGTATGGTCAGGAGCGCTGGGATACGTGCAAAGACATGCACCTTTGATGGCTATGAATGTTCAATTATTTATGTCGGTTTATCATTTTTGTTAGAATATACGAGTTGAATGTACTTGTTTACTGGAATATATATATATATATATATATATATATATATATATATATATATATATATATACATACATATATATATATATATATATATATATATATATATACATAGATATATATATATATATATATATATATATATATATATATATATATATATGTATATATATACACATAATCACATGCATGTACAATTGTACAGGCGTAAGATCTTTTTCTCTCCATAAAGGAAGAAAATACAAAGAATTACAATAGACATGGCCAGAATAGAATACATTCTATTTATGACATCTAAAATGGAGTCTTAAAAAAGCAACCTCTAGGAACTTCAAGATACTGGAGAATATGAACATTTGTCATAAACCAGTCAAAATAAGGCCCCTCAAAAGTCAAAAACTTTTTTTTCCCCCAATATGAAAACGACATTCTCAGAGGGGGGTCTGTAGACCAAACGGCATGGCCAGGAGCCCTAGGACATACAAACAAGCAGATGAACAAACATTAGCACATATAAAAAATTAAAAAAACAGATTAAACTGTTTGCCATCTTTGATGGCTGCGGTCGTTCAACAATACGAAACTAAAGAAGAGAAGACATCAAACTGGTAAGATGGAAAGAAAAGAGAAATAAAGGGGAAGGAAGGAAGACAGAAAGAAGGACATTACGATAAGTGAGAAAGAACTGCAGGAAATATAGTTTTGAGGGAAGCAATGCGTGAATATAGTTTATGGGTGAAAATAAAGACAGCAAAGTTACATTATTTGTAGAAAAAGTGAAATAAGTCGGGTAGTTTATGATGTGTGTCATTATGACTCATAGAAAGAGTAATAAAGTTAATTGCTGCAATGGGAAATAAGGAGCCATGGAGAGGCTGATAGGAGAAACGTCTTTGTGTAAGATGTGTAAAGAGTTAGGGTAATGTTTAAGTGTGAGAAAGGCAAGTGGGGATCATGAGCTCACCAGTAAGAGCAAGGGATAAAAGAGGATGGAAGTGGGAGACAAAACTCAGCTCTAAGTAAAGAAAAAAAAAGAAGAAATAGGTCTGGGTAATCATTCAATAAAAACCAATACGTGACCAACATCTTTTGGCAGCATGCTGTGTTTGGGATGATCGAAAGAAAAAATTTTAAAAAGAGGGATCAATTAACAAGTTATTCCCCTCGAGTTTTGTTGAGCAGTTATTAAAAAAAGTCAAAAAGGACAAGTGTAAATGCTACTGGACACGAAGTAAGGGACAAAATTGGCATAATACTAAATCGCTATTGACATCCCCGGCGAAAAACCTTTTTGGGTAACTTAGAGAAAACAACAAAAAAAAACATTCAATCCGGTTTTTTCGAGGCATAATAAGGAGTTAATATTCAGATTCTCAGCCTTCTAGCTCCATTAGCTGCTGCCAGACAGACTAACTTAAAAACTGGAGAAACTTATGGTGACAGTTTCAGTTGGCAATTTCTAAAAAGGAATTAAGAAAATAGGTCAGAGATTTATGAATAAGACTGACTAATCGAAATAAATGAAGAAAGGAAACAAAGGAAGAAAAATGAAGGAAAGAAGTCAATGAAATCAGAGAAAGAAAGGAAAATGAATGAAGGAAGGAAGGAAAAAAGGAAGTCGGAAAAGAAGAAAGAAAAAGATTTAGAGGAAGCAAAGAAATAAAGAAAGATAATGGTGATATATCCAGCAATTCGCCTAGGCAAAGATAAGAGTTGTGGATGTCATGTTCAAAAAACAGACGTCGGTGACACGTGGTCAAATGAAGGAAAAGCATAAAATTCAATCACGTGATTTGACAAATCTTAAATTACTCGATGTTCCCTATTTGGATATTTTACATCAACATTTCGATAATTCTAAATGTTTTACTTATTTTTATCTGATTTCTCAGGAATCACTGATCAAAAAACTTCAAACCCGACACTGAAAAGCCTTGTGTGCTGACCATCATATCAAGCAAATGTCTTCTCTGAAGAACTGCCGGATAGCTGTCGAGGAAAGGCTTTGAATACAGGCACACTCTGAAGTTTCTTTAATTGTAGTTTCTGGAGTTTCTAGAAGCTTCTTCAATTGTAGTTTATACCATTTCAGCACCAAATATGTTTTGTAATAAGGGTGAAATCAGAATTTTTTCAGCAGTTGTGTTGAGACATGGATCAAAATAGGTCAAGATCCACCATGTTTGACAGAAGATCACTGGCTTTTACATGGCCTTTTAGTTACATTACAAAATAAAGACTGGTTGTTTCATAACTAATCAAACCCTATTATTTCAGCAAAGATCAAGGTTGGCCAAACTTACTTAATCTAAGCACTACAGACAATAAACTTCTGATGTTTGAGAGCTGCAAGATATAAACAGAATTTACTTTTTTTTATATATCTACATTCGGTCAAAATATTTTTATATAGATACGCGTTTTCAGAGTCAATAATTGAACAACCGTAATGTAAGAAAATTTGAGGTAGTGTAAAAAAAAATCCATTGAAGAATAAATACGGTGTGAATAAATGATATGACATCAGTGGCGTTCTCCGGTGGAAAACATCTAAAATAGAGTAAAAAGACAATTTAGAAGTTATTATCAAACCTGTCAAAATAAGGTCCCCCAAAAGTTTTTTTAAAATAAGCTCTTGTTCAAAATTTTTTTCTTTAAATCACAAGGGGTCTTGTGGAACACTGATGCCAATTTTCAAGTATGTAGACAAAACGATATGACCAGGAGCACTTGAACGCCCAAACACATAAGCAGACACCTGCACCTATCTTTGTTGACTACGGTTGTTCAATTAACAAATACGTGTACGCAATAGTATTTCTTCATGTATGTATTTTTAAACACTTAAATTCTAGTAGTTACATTTATCACTACGTACATACACCGAACGGTTTGGAAATATTGATGATTGCTTTAACTGCAATAAATCCTGTATCAGGATTCAATACAGTTAAATATCTTTTCTAACCACTGAACATTAATGGTACGATTTGATCCAGGAGGATAGCAGTTTGTAAGCGGTAGGTTTGAATCTTTATATTAAGAGAAGGAACTGTATTTCAAGCCTCGTATGACTCGCGAACAGCGGTTCGGCCGCCCCTGTTGTAGATGATGAGGGAGGTGGTTGAAAAAAGAAGAAAACGAGGAAGGAATTAAAACTATGGAGAGAAAGAAAAGAAGAAAGAGAATGGGGACACTTAAAGAATCGATGGTCGAAGTAAACGAGTCAGCAAATAAAGGAACTGGAAGAATGAGATTCAGACAGGTCTGGTTGGTCTCTCAACAGAAACCGTCATACAACCTTCTAGTAACATGCTGCGTTCGGGTGATCAATTAATTATTTCTCTTGACTTTTGTTGGACAGTGATCCCTGAAGAAAGTTTGAAAAAAAAATCAAGTGTGAATGTTGCTGGATACAAAATAAGTGAACAATTTAGCATAGACTTATATTGCAAATTGAACCCTCATTAGAAACCTATCCAGGGAGCGAAATTTTTCAATACATAATAAGGGGTAAATGGTTGAATTTTCAGCCCTTACCCCCTTTGGTATAGCCGGTACGCGTGATACATACGTACATCACCAATCAACTAACTGGACAGAATGACTTAAAAACTGAAGAAACCTTTATTGACTGTTGTGGTGAGAGTTTTGGTTGACAGTTTCTAACAGGAAGAAAATAAATCCATGTAGGTTGATGAAGGAACTAAGAAAGAAAGAAAAAGAGAATGAAAGAAAGAAAGAAAGAGAGAGAGAAGGAAAGAAAAGAAAGAGAAGGTTAGACAATTCAAGCAGATAGAAAGAAAAGGTAAGCAAAAACTGAGGAATGAGTGATACTAGCATTCTAGAGGTAGTAGTGAATCACCACCATTCATATATGCTGTGTTGGAGATGATCAATTGGAGAGTTGAAGAAAGGGGTAATAAATGAAAATAAAGAATAAGAATTACTACAATCGCCTTTTGTTAGACTATGATCAGTAAAAAAGTCAGAATTTTTGGAAAAAATTGGGCTCAAACTAGAGACCAATTTAGTCAAAACTTGCATTTGCATATTGAACCATCCCGCCAGTGAAAAGGAAGGTGGAAAGGTTAGACAGAAAGAAGGAAGTGGAAAAAAAAGGAAAGAGTCAGATAAAGCCACAAGGGGGAGCTAATGCCGGGCGGTAAAGAGAGAGAGAGAGACAGAGACAGAGACAGAGACAGAAAAGAAAAGAAAGCAAGAGGGAAGATAGGCAGGGTAGGAAAAAAGATGCAGTGGAAGTAAAAAGGAAGAAAGGAAGGAACAAGACTGGCTGCTGCAGGGTCATACTCCGGTATCGTATATGTAATAAATAAAAAAAATAGAAGTATATATTTTTTATGTACATGAATTTATCTATCAAAGAATTTAATAAGCCCGTGCGTATACTCCTCATTTCAGTGAAGATTGTTCTTGTTGTTTTTACCGTGGGAATACAAAGTCACTTCTAGACTTTGTACTAGAGTCTGACAATAAAAGAGAGGAGAGAAGAGAAAAATAGGGGGATAGAAAGAGGAGATGGAAGCTAAAAGGGAGTAGGAAGAAAATTAAAAGCGTGAAATGAATGGAGGGAGGAGGGACCTGGTAGGAAGGCTAAAGAGGTAAAAGTAAGAGGTAAAGAAGGGTAGTACGGTAAACAGAAAGATTGAAAAAAAATGAAGGAAAGAAAGTAGAAAGCTAGGTCACAAGTATTGGTCAAGATCGAACTCGCCACTCAGTCATTAAGTTCTACTAAACTAACTAGCCTGTCATTACTCCAAAGCGTAACGTCTATGCAGCACAAATCCTTTTGTGATGATATTTTAGGAGTTATAAGACGGTTTAATGCTCGACATAGTTCCACCAAATTTGAGGCCTTTATAATAATCTATTGTCATTGGTGACTTTGCTATAGCTATGACGGCACCTTTTCTCTGCAATTTCGTATGCATGTCATGTTAACGTGCAAGCATCACTGATTATCGACTGAAATGACTCTGTTCAACCATGCAATCGTGCTTTTCGTGGAAATCAAAGACTCGTGTTGAAACGTCGATTTCAGTTGTCGTCTGTCTGTCATTCAGCACCGAGTTTCCGAATTTAGAGACTTTGCTGACTACAGCAAAATGACTTGGGTCGGTGATTCAGCTCCATTTAAACTGTTGCAGTATTTTTCCACTGTTCGATTGTGGGGCTGCTTCCACGACCAGGTACAATTCAATAGATCTACCCCCAGTGTCCGTTTACTCCATTGTTTGCCGATAATTCTCAAGAGTGCTGCTCGAGTCAGTGCATTGATTTGACTGAGCTAACACCTACTTTCAAATCATACGGCAGCCATGTTCTCAACTTCACCATTTTTCCTGCTTTGATACTAGTGAAAGTGATATACGTATAAGTGTAGAGCTTCTCTAAATATGCTTTTTATTGAGAAGGTTTACGAAAATTCTTCGCCTGAAACTTTTAGAAATTTCTCTAATATATATATATATATATATATATATATATATATATATATATATATATATATATATGTATATATATATATATATGTATATATATATATATATATGTATGTATATATATATGTATATATATACATATATATTTATATACATATATATATATATATACATATATATATATACATATATATATATATACATATATATATATACATATATATACATATATATATATATACATATATGTATATATACATATATATATACATATATATATATACATATATACATATATATATATATACATATATATATATACATATATATATATATATATGTATATATATATATATGTATATATATATATATGTATATATATATATATGTATATATATACATATGTATATATGTATATATATACATATATATATATATATATGTATATATATATATGTATATATATATATATGTATATATATATATATGTATATATGTATATATATATATATATATATATATATATATATAATCAATGAAACAAAATGTAATACTCAGGTGTATATTTGTGATTAATATTTATTTAAAGGGACCTCAATGTATGAACAGAAATAATATTAGATATGAATAATACTTGATACTGGACCAGAGATTCAGTACCAGAGTATATATATATATATATATATAGATATATAGATATATATACAAAATATGGAATATTCAGTGAAGAGGCATACCCTTACAGCCAAAGACTTGCAAAACTACCACATTAGTAGTCGATTTTATCGCAGCCTCTTTTCGATTACAATAAATGTAACAATTGCTCCTACCTTTCTCTATGAACTTGTCTAATTTTTTATGGATATGCTTCTCTGAATAGGTGGAGGAACTCAATTTCTTTTCATGTAATCCTCCAAAGATGATATAAATAAACATCGAAATACTGACCGAAACATAAACCACGTTTATCTGTTGCTCAAACATCGATTAGATATGTACATGTCATTTTGTGTTCAATCCTCTCTCTCTCTTTCAAAGACATACGCACGTTTGCACACACGGACTTTTGATTTTCTCATATAGTTATTAGTCTTGGCACAAGTCCACCAGTACTAGGCACCCATCGGCAATTGAACTCATTACGGACACAGTGTTTACAGTCAGCTGGGACTTAGTCGCTAACCATATCCCCTCGGCCAAGCACCTGAATATAAGAGCCAATTCTATAGATATATTTCTGTGCTTATTGAATGGCTCGATGTGTGTAGGCATCTGCGTGTGTCGTTCTGTCTGTCTGTCTGTCTGTCTGTCTCTGTCTCTCTCTATATATATATGATTATGAATTGCATTATATTGTATGGAAACTCTTATTTAAAATGATCACCCATCATTACACGGTCAGTGTTTGACTTAGCATAGACAGCGTAAAAAGAATAAACAGTTAAAGAAAATGAGTCTCATCAGTTATCAGAATAATGTTTGGTATATGGTGTATATTGTTCTGGTTGAAGAATGAGCGTCGGCTGAGTTTATGGCCAGTACGTGGACATTAGATGAAATGTTGAAGCGAGGAAGGAAGGGAAATGTATGGAGAGAATGCACACAAAGTATGATTGAGGATGAGAAGATTAAACAATGTAAAACGGATACATACATGAACAAATAGAACGAACATTTAATACATGAACATTAATGACGATACAGGACTGAAATGGAAATAGATATGATGGAAACATAGAAACAATCGTGTTGAGAGTTGAGGAGAAAAGATGGGAGATAGCTTCTAAGCGAAAGATGGAGCGTTGTGTCATGATAGTTGCAGTCGTCGGAGTCGAAGTGGAGATGTATGAACTACAGTGAATCTGAAAGGTTTGGAGTATACCAAGGAATGGATATGGAGATCGGATTCAGTGTGTATGCCTAACTGCCAAGTTGTGTGCAATGTATTTGGGACTGGGTGCGAGTGCCTTAGGGACCATTCTCTGACGCTGGTAAACACATGACGGACAGACTACGTGAGACAGAAAACATATAGCGTTTTATCCATATGCGCTTCCCAAAGTAAGGAGAATAAGGAGACAGATCATCGTCACTATTGGGTAGTAAAAAGCATTGCCATTTCATTCATGAGAGATGTATATGCGTTTGGAGTAGCTCTGCGTATGTGAGATGCCTTGACATTGGTGAAGTAAAATGGGCAGAGTTTGAACAGAGATTGGTCACTGTGGAAAAAAAGTTCGGATCGGCCGGGAGACCGATCTTAGAGAAGAGGAAGGAGGGAGAGAGAGAGTAACCGACTGGAAGTGCCAGGGTAAAAAGGGGATTGAACACACGTGTTCAGGGCTTTTATAATGAATCACCGGAGGAAGTGACATTTTTTATATCTAGCTGAAAGAAGGGTTTCATATCTATTCTTAACTAAAAGTATAGGGGGCACCACACGAGTTTCTATATAATATCACTCAATCTATAGTCATTCTATCAGATCATATATACCCATTTCTTGATACACACACACACTCATATATATATATATATATGTGTGTGTGTGTGTGTGTATTTGTAAATATGTAGAAAAAGAGGGTTGGGCATCTCTTTAACATATACTGAGGGTCACAAGAAATAGAGAAAGTATATAGTCTTTGGCATAGGAAAATTCACACTAATTCTGATATGAATATTTAGCATATGAACATTACGTGAATATGCATTATCGTTCAACAAAGAGTGGTGTTTTGTTATACTTTGTATACTTTAGCACTTCGGATACTTCAAAGCCACGCTTTCATACAACGGACGAAAAACAACAGTTCAATTTACCACTACAGTTACACCGTAAAAAGAACCTCTTCTTTAAAGCCTAAAAAACGTTTCCTGAAAATCAACAAATGCCAAGGTGTCAAGGTCTAATGGGTGGAAAACACAGATGATTACTACCGAAAACCTTTTTCCCCCTAGTTTTCCGACTTGTTTAACTAAATTGGATTAGATTTCACATCCAAATTCTATGAACCTAGATTGCTCAGTCCAGAAGGTGCACCAATTGTTGATCGTCGTTTGTTGGCTAATCCCGTCGATAATCCGTTATAATCAAGAGCAGGTTTGGTTCTCCCTCGATATTTATAATGGGTATCCATATTTCCAGACGTAAACTGATCGAATCAACGCCGAACAGTTCGCATTGTAGTGTTCACTGCCAATGCTTTGTTGACGTTATCAGCCGCATGAAAATCATTGATGTCTCATTTTGGAATCATACTAGGAAATTAGTCTAACCGCTTGGGTAGACACTATTATTGATTAAGGGCTCAAAAGTTCTAATGATAAAGAATTATATATTTTTTTTTGTAACATTGAGTCTGCAAAAACTGCAATTAAATTACTAAATTTTTCACTTTTAACGATTTTCTATGATGAAACGTGTTACAAACTAATACTCCTCTGAATATATGTATCAATAAGCAAATGTATGAGAACATATACATTATCATTACTGATATGAGAGAGAGAGAGAGAAAGAGAGAGCTATATAGGTAAGAGTCGAATGAGAGAGAAAGAGAAAACAATGATTGTAATAGATATAATCGCAATTGCTTATAGTACAAATATAATCCATCTAAAGACTTTTTTCTATCCTTTCTTCTCAGCTCTATGAAAACGAGGTTTATTCACATTGTATTTTTGTTGCCACATATATACTTTCCTCTTCATGTAAATAACTTCTCTATCAGTTCTTGACCTCTCGCCGTTGAGCAGATGTTCAATTGTGTACATCGTTTTCTCTTGTATTTTCCCCGTTTGATTCGAGTTGTCCAACAGCTGCGAAAACTCGCGAATCAATTACCGTGCGGCTCAAGTGGTTCAATCGGCGGATCAGATGAGAAAGAAATTCAAAAAGTTGATCCGGCCTTTTTTGGCTATGAGACGTGCTGTCTGCATTAAAGTGAGCCTTTTAACGAGCAAGAGTCTGCTGTCAATCGATCTTAGAAATCTCAAGTGGTTATAACCCGAGGGCATTGAGAATCTACCGTTAACTGAAATCACTAGACAATTCGACTCTAGAGGTACACACTTATAATATCTATTCTTTCTGTCTGAGTGTAGACGACCGAATGACGACAGTCCACCCCCACAGATCAAACGAAGTTCTGCTTCCCTAATTCAGACAATGTTCTCGATCGAGACACCTGGGGAAAGCCGTTGGGTGTAACGGTCGAAACTATGTTGAAAAAACAACCAAGATGAGAATAGTTTGAGATGATCAATGCACATAATTCTTTTCTTTCTCCGTCTCTTTTGTGCATCATCATCATCATCATCATCATCATCATCTGTCTTTTAGGGTCCGACATTGGACCTAGACCCTCCCCAAGATTCTTCAGACGTCTCTATCGTGGGCGTCAATTTTTGAATTTGTCTAGTTCGTCACTCCATCTTGTTTAACGCTGGTCACAGTGTCACTTATGATCCCTGGGGATCCCCGTTGTGATGTCCAGCGGTTGTCTGACATTTTTGCAGCATGAATAGCCCATTGCCACGAGTTTTCTAATGGATTTTATGATATTTCTGATGTTTGTTTTCCCTCTGTTTATATATATATATATATATATATATATATATATATATATATATATATATATATATATATATATATATATATATATACTGTGTTGTCTTGTGATCTCTTCTGTGCACGTTACATGGTTCTCAATCTTTTGGTTAGGTTATATGTTTATGTTCCGTAGGTGCCTTTCAGTGGGATACATTGGTTGTATACCTTTATTTTTTTAGGACTTATGGAACTTTCTTATTCTTGAAGGCAGGGCTTGCTCCACCAAAAGATTGCCAACCAATGTTGATTTTTTTCTAAAAGTTTCTCAGAGATTGATAAATGATCATTCACTAAGCTTAGCCTTATATTGCATGAAGTCGAATAAGAGCTTGGAAAAGTGTTATGTGTTCCAAGCTTACTCGTGACTAAAGCAAATCTACTTTGAAAATCAGCATTCGGAATCATGCCTTTTATCCAGGCTCAGACACTGACTGATAGCTAAATTAGGAAATGTTCTTTACGCACATTTGTATTGATATCGAAATGTTCAAGAAATGATAAGTTTCATTGTGATACATGTGTTAATTCTAAAGCTGGTAAGTTTTATATAACTTTGAAAATTTATATTAAGAGTTCATTTCCCTCTATTACATAAATAAGTTCGTACTAACAAGATGATATATATTTTTTATATTTTCTATTTATATATACAATACAAAAGTTGCAGTAATCATCTTATTAGGAATAGAAGTAGAAGTGGAGTTTGATCCTGCAGCAGCTAGGCTTGTTTTATCTGGAAAGTCTTAACACTGACTGTTTGAATACGTTGCGATTTTGTAGGCAGCACAAGAACCAATAGTCGAGCGACTGTCAGTTGAAATTTGATAGAAAACAAAACAAAAAAGAAAACCTGCAAAAAACAATTTAAATGCTCTCTTCACCTTTGTTTGAAATTCAAGATGACAGACTCGCCGAATGAGACGGTTACAAGCTGTTCAAGTACATAGCAGACATAGCAGCTGTAATGGAGCTATAGGAATATATGCCTGGTTGTGCAAGGTCAAACTCTGCTACTACTTCTACTCAGCTGGATATATAAGACTTGTCAGTTTAGCTCAGTTGGCAAGCAGGCCACCTACCGATCACATGGTCGTGATTTCAAATTACTGTAGGGAAATGTTAATTTTATATTTCTGTTTAGTTGAACGTGACGGAACGGACTGGGAAGAGTTAAATCCCCTAAATTTGGTGAGGATCAGTTCTTGTTCTTCTTCATAAAACGGAGGAAAACCAAGTCGATTCAGAGAGAGACAAAGAGTCTCAATATTCACTAAGCTTAACTAAGTATAGAACAACACAAGATTGGGGGAAATAGGATTGAGGAAGATTGTGTTGCACCAATTCTTCATATATGGAGTGTTTGTTGATAATCAGTATACGAACAGCTTTACTTTTACATGGTCTCGAACCACTACCCCTGACACTATCAGAAAATATGTACATACATACAAATAAAAAGTTCATACATGCATATACACAAATGCACACATAGAGGAATATATACATATATAGACACGCACACACAAATGCATACCAACTCGCAAACAAACACATTGATGACAAATCCACACATAAACATGCACTCACGTACATCCACATATATGCTCAAATGCAAACACACATATTCGCACAACACACACACACACATATATATATATATATACTTACATGCGTACGTTCATTGATAAGAATTCACACATACACGCAGTCACAAGCACATGTATGCTCAAAAAGAGGGGTAGGAGCTCAGAATGATAGGAACAGTTATTAGCGCGCTCGTTACTTATCTGTTGATAGCGAGTTCGTTCCTTACCTTGTGCCTTTCAAATGTGAGCCTTTAAATGTTAGTCCAAGAATAATTTCAGGGAGCACATGCTATATAGAATGACAACCTGTATCTATCATCAGCGAATATGAATTTGTTCCTCACTAGGTGCTACATCAATAGGACATTGTGACGAATGTTACTCAGTTCGCACATCAAGTGCGGGTGCTCAATTCAAGATTCTAATCTCGAAAGTAATTGACAATGAATTTGTTCCTCACTTGGTACTCCATGAATATGACTGTGCTGTTTAGCTTAATCCAATGAATATGCACTCACTAACGTTGAGGCAGGTTAACCTTGCCAAAAACTCTCTCAAACTAAGAACCATGCACCATATACAAGAAAGGACCATGCTTAACATCACATGGAGAGATCACAAATCAACACAGTATTGGAAAGTTCAAATGGCAATGGGCTGGTCATGTTGCAACAACCACTAGACATAATGACTCAACCAAAAAATCATATGCGAAATTGTAGTGTGGAGAGAATAAGATGGCATGGCGATTAAGACAGGTTCCAGAAATGATGGCACCGCGACGCCCACGATCGTTTGGTGGATTTTTGAGAAGGTCCAAAAACACATCATCGTCACTCAAGACCTTATAATCTAGAGCAATAGTAAGTGTTGGTACATACATGGATATACTTCCATGATATGGAAGGGCAGGTTGACCGAGCTGGTAACGGCGTGGATAACTGACTCGGCAAGTCAAATTCAAACTCCAGTTGGCTGGGAGTTCGTGTTCACTTCAGACATGCCTTTGAAGACGACATAAATCCGTCTCATCCCCACAGCAATGGGTAAAGTAAGTGACACCACATCGAAAGCTTGTCACCTCTAAGTCACAGATCAAAAACCAGGGTTTAGTAAGCACTAATCTCATATGTGGGGTCCATTCAAGGACGGCTGAGGCTGTATCCAGCGTAAAGGCTACATTTATTTTATTGATCTATCTATCCAACTATGAGGTCTGGACCCTAATCGTTTGCACTGTGATTGTTCGGCAAAGTTATTGAGAAATAATCAAAACCTAACAACCAAACACGAATCTCGGTCAAAAGGTAGCAAAACATGAGGACAATACCGTAGAGCAAATATTTTAATTGGGTTTGTGGTAATTCAAGGAAATAATATTCATTCAAACTAACAAAATTTACTAAACTGAATTACTCAATTAGTACAAATTCAGTTAAAATATATGTATTGCAGTGTTATTCCAATTGATGCCTTTTGACCGGTCACCGCGAAAACAATGATTTCAGAGATGGTTTTTCCTATTGTTTGAAACGGTTTAGACAGAGAGAGGGAGGGGAAGAAAAAAGAAAGAATGAAAGAGAGAGAAGGAGTTGGGGAGTTAGAGGGAGTGAGAGAGAGAGAGAGAGAGAGAGAGAGAGAGAGAGAAGCCTTGTATCTTCGAGAACATTATGTGTATTATTATATCCCTGACCTGCGCGTGCAAAGACCTCGGACAAAGACATACACTATTACGAACCCTTCTCCTTTTCCTTGGGTCAAACACCCGTAGAAGTTGGAGATGACTTGGTCCCCCCCCCCTGGCAAGAATAAGAACAATCAGCCCAAAACTTGAGGGAGGAAATCCCTTAATGTTTACCCATCCCGTCACGTTAAACCAAGATTTCCAATTTAGAGGTTATTTTTCAATTTTTCGATTCTGGAAGTCACTCTCAAATTCGAAAAAATTGAAAATAAAACATTTCCATTGGGAAAATTTGGCCATCAATTATTTTTTCTTCTTTTAATCTAAGAATTGTCAACACTGAACAATAACATCTAAATTGGCAACTCTGCATTAAACCGAATTTATATAAAATTAATTCCCGTAACGTAATTCAAAAGCACAACCACGTGATTGCAAGGCTGTTCACTGACCAACTGAGACAAGTCGTATGCGTCGAAGAATTTATTCATTTTATATACAGGAGTGAAGTTTGACACTGCAGAAGCCAGTCTTGTCTGTCTTATAACCTGTTACCCGATATCCCGAGATAATACTTTATCTTATGTTATTAATTTTTCTTATTATGTTAATGTCGTAGGCGGAGTCGCTGTCATAAACAATTAGGGTTTGGATGTTACAAGAGCCAAAGGACACAAGTAAACAATTAAAACAAGATGTGACGGGACAGATAGCGGAGTTGGAAATGAGATACGCACTTCATCAGCAGCAGTTGTAGCTGGCTTTTAACGTCTTTCGTTGGATGTCGACCTCCCAAAAGATTCGCCAAATCACTTTATCGCGGGCGCCGTGTTGCCAATATCTCCATAACCTGTCTAAATTGCGGGACCAGTACTCTCTGAGCTTGTTCAGTTCGACATGCTATCTATTCTTGATGGCCACAATTTTGTATATGATCTCTGGGGATCCACTTTATGCGCTGTGTTGTCCAGCGGTAATCTGACGACATTATCGTAACATGGCCTGCCCATTGCCAATGGAGTTTGTTTATGAATTTCGTATCTCTGGTTCCTGTTTCTTCCTTCATATACTGTGCTGTCTTGTAGTCTCTCTTTGTGATGCCGAGTAAGACCCTCTTTTGTGCACATTTCATGGTTTTTAGTTTGAGAGCCAATCTTTTGATTAGGTTACATGTTCCAGCTCAAGAGAGGCAGGTTGAAAAACGTTACTCGACTTAAATAGCAGATCTGATGATATTTGCTTTGTTGATCTCATGTTACCGGTCACCCTTATGCCGACTTGGTGACACTTGTTAACAGGTGGGAGAGTTGAAATCGTATTCTTGAAATCTGAAATAAGATGAATGCATAAATCTTCTGTGCTATAAAATACCAAATTCCCAAGAAATTGATAGCCGAATTCTCGGTGCGTACTTCAAAAAATGTAGCCTTAATCTACACATCAATACTAATTACTCAAAATAAACACATCCTCTTATCAACGTTGCGTGGAAGAAACTGCTCAGTCGATGTTCAAAAATGAGACTTTGAATATTAAACTTAAGCCAAAAAAATAAACTACCATTCCAAGGGAAAATATGAATCACCGCCACCAAAGGGTGTGATCAATGAAAAGTTGGGAAAAGAGGTGATCAATTAATAAGTTGCTTCTCTTGCATTTTGTTGGCTAGTAATCTCTAAATCTGTGTGTGTGTGCGTGAAAAATTGCAAGTTTTTACAATGAGCAGTGAGGGTTAGGCGGAGTCCAGATAGATAGGTAGATAAACAGAAATGTCAGAACTCATTCATAACCTAAACCCAGCAACAGTGATTCAACTTTTTGTTGTGGATAGCGGTGATTAACGATGATTCGAACCAAATCTTGGTACAAAAAAAAAGTCTTGTCTCAACATAATCTGGTGACTACAAACAAATTGAACCTCGCAATCGGTATCTATCGTGAATTAATGGTGAACATATTAGTTCCTCTGATCTTTTTTAGTATTGTGAGTTCGATTCTCACCGGGTGCTTTTCGAAATTTCGCCTTACACCAATTTTTCGCTTATGACCTAAGGCGAAAAATAAAAATTGCGTTAGGCATTTTTTTCAGGGAACGGTTATGGAGGCAGTGTACATCTTTTCTCTTTCCTTACAACATACCAGTCTCCTGTGCCTCCCAAAGCCAAACTTTTGATGACTCAGCCAAACGTATAATTATCAACATTTTGCAGTAAGGGAAAATCCGAAATTTTTTCCCATATAGATTAATGGTAGCGGCTTTTTGCTTTACGACATTCCGGGTTTTATAAGAACATTTCCTTTTCGAACAGCCGGGGAAAACAGTTCATATATATACACACACGTATATATATATATTTATACATGAAAACAGTTTATATATATATATATATATATATATATATATATATATATATATATATATATATATATATATATATATATATATATATATATATATATATATATATATGAAAACTGTTCATATGTATATGTAATGGATTTCGTTACATTCTGGCAGATTGAGTCATTGATCTTTTTAACTTTTCAAGCGATCGAATGTTTTTAACGTTTTTTGAAGAGAGCTGTAACAATCAGCTATTGTATATTACAATATATATATATATATATACATATATATATATATATATATATATATGTAAGCTCAATTTTAAGCATTTTATCTAAAATATATGGCAGTCTGTATTGTTAACACATACACACACACACATACACATATATATACATATACATATATATATATATATATATATATATATATATATATATATATAAGATAAAGCGTAGATAGGTGTTTACACTTTAGTTGTTACTGATCAGTGTTATGCTATTGCAGTTCGTCGATTGTGTACAAAACTTCAAATCTATCAACCTATCTATCTAACTATATATATATATATATATATATATATATATATATATATATATGTGTGTGTGTGTGTGTGTGTGTGTGTGTATGTGCGTGGGTATGTGTGTGTGAGTGAATGTATGCGTGATTTCATCTCGGCAATTTTTTCTTTCCGTATTTTTGGATGTCATTGAGTGGAAAATCTTACAAAATCCAAAAAAAAACAAAATAATTTCTTTTTGTTTCTTGAAACAGAACGCCCCAAGCGTCGTCGAGAAAATCTTTACGATGAAATTTTTCCACTAGTTAATTATATCTAAACTGAAATTCATCATATCAGCCATATACACACAAATACAACACACAACCTGCATCCACACAAACACATTTGAGCGTATGTGAGTGAGATACGCCCAAACATAAATCTGATCATATATTCACATATACATAGATATATCATAAATAAAAGACAACAGTATTTTACTCAGTTACTACAAAACGTTATAGAAACAGGTCTGGTGGGTCACTCAATAGAAAACGTAACTTATGTCCTTTGGCAGCATGTTGTACAGGATTAAACAATAAAAAAAATAGAAAATGAGTGATCAATGGATAAGGTACTTCCCTCACCTTTGTATAAATGCTGCCGGACACAAACTAAGTGACCAATTCAGCATAAACTCAAATTGTAATTTGCCTCCTCCACTAAAAAGTATTGAGCGAGAGAATTTTCAAAATAAAAAGGTTCTCGTCAAATTAAGGTGTGGATGTTCAAGTTTTTCAGCCTTCTAGCACCATTAGTGGTGCCTTTACTCTTGATACTTACATAGATAGCCAGCCAGCTAAATTCTCTTGAGAACTGAAGAAACATATGTTGACATTTTTGGTCACAGTTTTAGCTTTCGGTTTATAATACAGCCCCTAACTTGCAAGACGAATTATCGGAAAATCCTAAGAGACATTGTAATTTCTTTGCACTTAAGTTCCATTTTTGGTCTGGGAACGCTCAAAAACTTTCCAATATGATTTAATGGTAATTGCTTCTTTGCTTTGCACTATTTCAGCTGCCGAGAGGCTTTTTTTTTCTTTTTTTTTTTTAGGAACGCTCTACTTTCAGAGACTAGCAATTTTATTTGGTAACACTCGCGGGAAAGATTTAAAAACGGAAAATAAACGAGAGAATGTGTTATTTATATCTGATTATTTCCCCGCGAATCTAACATTAAATATCTGATCGAATCGAATGAAAAGGGAACTAAAATTAGACCTGTCACGATAAATTAGAAAGGGAAAGCCTGTAAACAGTTAGTATATATATATATATGTGTGTGTGTATGTGTGTGTGTGTGTGTGTGTTCGTGTTTGCTTATGTGTGTGTCTTTGTGTGTGGATGTGTGTATGCACATTAGAAACCATCAACCAAAACTGTTACCTAAATTGTCGCCTTAACTGTCAACATAAGTTTCCCTAAATTGGTACAGCTAGATGGCTGACTGCCAGAAGGGCGAAATTTTAAACGTATACTCCTTATCATACCAACGAAAATTAGATGGAAAATGGAGAGACGAGCTAGACAAGTTCAGAAAGTACTGGCTCCGCGACGCCCATGATAGAGAAGTGTGGCAAATCCTAGGGAAGGTCTATGTCCAATGACAGACGTTAGAAGACTGATGATGATACTAACGAAAAAACTTGCCCGTTTTTTGTTTTTTTTTCTCCTTAAATTCATATCCTAGAAAGGTTTTTAGGTAGGGCTTTAATTTTCAATGTAGTTTCAAGTTCGTACCGGCTTGTTCTTTCTGTTGCCTTTGTGGGCTTTTTTAAAAATACAATTCAGTGATTATTGCCCAACAATATGCAAGTGATGCAACATTCATTAATGACCCCTTCTTCCAATCATCCCCAACATGGCACACTGCAAAAAGACGTTGGTCATGTGAGAGTTTCAATTGAGTGATTAACCATGAATGTTTATATATATATATATATATATATATATACTCACATATTTATACAGAAGTACATACATATGTACCTGTATGTAGCGTCTATGTATTTCTACTTATATTTACATGTACGCGTGTGTATATTCATTTATGCATAGAATGTATATGCAAGCACATACAGTTGAACATATATATATATATGTGTGTGTGTGTGTGTGTGTGTGTGTGCGTGTATTTGCACATGTACAAGCAAGTGCACAAACATACACACACACACATATATACATTCAATATATATATATATAATGTCAGTTACCAATTAATTAAGGAGTCCGTTCTCCTGTTGAGCCAGTGCAGGGCTTCAAAATACCTGATTGCTGCAGCCAAAAAAAGCTACAACAAAAATAGCTCACTGGCGAATGTTGCTCAGTTGTTCAAGCCAAGGGCAACAGCGTTAGAGATCTAAGCCTCTGCCGTTGGTACGGCTTCTAGTGCTATACGTTCATTTTGGATGACGTAAAAATCAATCTTACAACCAGGGTGCATGGCTTTTTTCTCCGAATGTAATCAGTCTAATGTTTAAAAAACCCGATGCGTCTGACACGAAGGTCTACAAATTAAGTAAAATGAAGCTGGCCTGAAGCACAGTTGTGGCCAAGTTTGACCAATCTGGCCTTTTTTCCTAAATATCTGGTCGTGAACCTTTTGGTTTGGCCTTGAATACTTTTTCTTTATACATATATACATATATATATATATATATATGTATATGTGTGTGTGTGTGTGTGTGTGTGTGTGTGCGTTTGTATACATATATATATATATATATATATATATATATATATATATATATATATATAGGTGTATGTATGTGTGTGTCTTATGAACAATTTTGGCATCTGGCCAGTTTTTGGCGCGTGTCTCTGACCAGAATTGCTTCAATTATTTGATGACCCTGGTCAAACGTTATCTGTATTATAGCATGATGTCTATCCTCATTGGGGACATCAGCGAGAGGTTAATTATTTAGAGAGAGAGAGAGAGAGAGAGAGGTGTATGCAACCACTGTTTTACTTCTCTTGCCTATAATCTTTTGTGCAGTGCTTGTAACAAAACCACGGCCACGAAGACAAGAACATCATCTGCACTAGTAATCATCATCACCATCGGCCTTTTAGTGTCCATTGTTGGATGTAGACCTTCTCCAAGATTTGCCAGACCTCTATCATGAGCGTCACGGAGCCAATACTTTCTGAACTCGTTTCGTTCGTCTTGACATCTTATATTCTGCCGCCCACTGTTTCGCATGTGATCTCTAGGGATCCATATTGTGAGTCGAGATGTCCAACGGTTGTCTGTCATTCTGGCAACTTGATCAGTCCCTTACCAACTGAGTTCCCAAATGGATTTCGTGATATCTCTGGCCCGTTGCATGGTTCTCAATTTGAGGGACAGTCTCTGGATTAGGTGTCATGTTTTAGATCCATAGGCTTGCTCAACTGATAGCTTGCCACCCTTGAGTGATTCTTCTTATTCGTATCTTCTTGTGGGGTTTCAATTTGTTTCCTACTTTTAATGTACTTCCCATTGAAGTACAATTAAAGTACAAATTTGTTTTGGGAAAACATCACGTATTTTTTTTATTCATTCAATCATATAGCTGTATTTTATTAATATTGAGCACTATATTTTTACAAACGAATCTTACCAATATATATATATATATATATATATATATATATATATATATATATATATATATGTGTGTGTGTGTGTGTATGTATGTATATATATATATATATATATGTGTGTGTGTGTGTGTGTATGTGTGTTTGTGTCTGTGTCTGTGTGTTTATAAATTCTGTCATATTATATTAAAACTTTGAAATGATCTCCCGTCGTTACCCAGTTGATATATCACTTGGCCTAGACAACGCAAATAGAATTAACAATCAAAGAAAATGACGCTACTGCAGGAATCGAACCTACAACCGATAAGGCGGCCGCTCCAACGTAGCGTTGCTCTTACCATTGAGATAAACAGCTATCGGTAATCTAAAGGTACATATGACTGTTGCATTATCAGTGGCGGCTGTTTGGCTCAATGATAAGAGCGACGCTACCTTATCTGTCGCAGGTTTGATTCCTGTTGTAGGATATGGTAATTTTAGAAAGAAGGAATAAAAGATTGTTCTATCTTTTTTCAAATGTATATCACAATGCCAAGCATTTTTGATATACTGTACGACTTTGTGAGTTGAAATTCAAATGTAAAATTATTACTATTGTTACTATAATTATTATTAGTAGTAGTTTTTGTTGTTGTTGTTATAGTTGTCTTTCTCTTGGTTCAGATGGTGATGGTAAGTCTCTAACCCGATTTGTTCACGATTCGGCCGTCGAAGAAGTTCCTGCTGAGGATAAATATCTCCAGTTTTGCATCTGGTCTCCTCAACACGATATCCAACAATCTGAAGAATTGCCAATTTCGTCTCAATCTTTTGTCTTCGCAAGATACTTTTAATGATACTCTCAGCGGCATCCATAACACTTCAGTCTCGAAATAATGAAAAAAATCTTCTCATGAAATTATCTTCTATCTCCTGCTGTTGCACCCGGATAGATTTAGATAAATAGTAAATTCAAGTAACCCAACGTATCAATATTTTGTAATATCATTACACCTGGGATAGACTGGGTGTGGCTTGATGCACAGGTTGGTGCAAAAAAATGTATCCATTGGCGGTTCATAATGAAAATAAGGTTTGAATAACCATATAATAATGAGTATATTATTTTCAAATCAATGTTCTACTTCAGTATTAACAATAGTGTTCGAATTGACGACTATTTTCAGAGTGCGAAAGAATTAACTCCCTATCAGAATTGAATGGTCTGCACGAAGCCCTGTAACTCTTTTCTATACGGGTGTGCAAAGAGGGAATTTACTGCACCAAGCCTAAAATTCTGGATCCACAAGAGTAGCACATTCGACCTGTTATGCTCAACATACCAACGAACATCTTATGAAGTCTATCGCAGCCATACAGTAACGCTCACAGAAATTGGTGTCCGCATTGAAATTTAACATAGAAAGCGAATTCTACAATTGTATGATTCAAAGTAAAGCTTGTTTGACTAGAATCAACTAATGAATAATAAAGTAATTACAAATATCCGATGGGGGTTTCTTTTTTACCATCTTTGTACTCAGTTTACACAATACCTCGACACTCGATTATTTTCTGTGTTGAACAAGAAGAGAAAACAAGTGTTTAAATGTTGACCCGTGTTCCTTCCTGCAAATTCATATGAAACCTATTTTTCCAAGCTGCTGTCAATTTATCTGCCATATAAATATACATTAGATATATTTCCCATATTAAACTTGGGGAGGCTGGGGACGGTTGTAACACTTTTAACATATCTCTCAGTTACTCAGAGACTATTTAGACGAGACCAACCAAATTATTATGCAGTAGACTTATATTTGTCTGCCAACTACCCATACTATTCAAAGATCATGAAACATAACATATAGTTAACAATATTCATTTGAATGGAAGAAGACAGGTGTTGCAACTGTCCCCAAGGTTGGAGTCAGCTGCAACACTGTTCAGGAACGGTTGCAACATGTTAAAGATACATTGAATTTCATCAATTAACTTTTGCTTTTTGTCTTCTGAGCATAGTATTCTGAAAATATGTATCGTTCCATGATGATATTATAGTATTATTTATTTCCACACTATAATATCACAGTATGATTTATTTATTTATCAAATAAAAAGTTTTATTTGTTAATGCATTGAACATAAACCTACCTTGAGTTGTTGTACAGATGATACATATGCTATTCAATTTCTCTATATTTCAAGAAGAACGGAAAATTTGCAATGCAACAATTTTTTTTATAAAACATTTATTTATTATACAGAACTGTAACTTTTTTAAAAATGATTCTTGTCGAAATCCAATGAATGTTAGCTGCAACCTTTGGTTTCCTGGAAGGCACACATATATCCTGAAATGAGACAGATAATAAGCTTTTTAAAACTTGAATTTAAAAAAGAAGATACAGACATCCAAAAATGACACGGCAAACGAATCTTTAAAAATTTTTAAAACGTGTTGCAACCGTCCCCAACCTTATCAGACATGACAACAACATCATGAGATGGATAGACATACTGACTTTGACACCTGCTGACCCTGTCAACTCAAAGTCAACAAAACAATGATTAAAACCAAGCAAGTTTTGATTAATTCTTGCAAATGGCCAGGACAGTATGACAAAAATACAGTTCGTGAGAAAAGCAGCAGCAGATGTTGAATGTGTCTTCTGTCTTCCTGATGGAGGAAGTTCTGTATGCGCATGTGCAGTATGAGTGTCATCACTCAAGCCATATTTGTAATTGGATGAATAAGACTTATTGCAATCGAATCCTCGTTACAACCCCCAATCACTTGAATCGATGGGTCAGTACGTCTGCATCACCCTGTACAGGCTTTAGGGATATCTCTCTCCGACCTTGAGTATATATCATTGAATTAGATCCTTAGTGACGTCTATAATAAACTTCTGCAACTATATGTTTATCGTTTTCTTTTTTAGAATAACCAAACTAAGAGGAGAGAGTGGTCTTTGCTCATTCTGAGGGAGATAATTGTACTCTATTTCCTACCTTAATTTCTTTTTTTAATTCTCTAAATCATATTCTCTCGAGACAGATGATTTATTCAGTTTTCGATTTTGTCAAAAGTTGTTCTTGAATAATATCGAAACACTTGTTGTTTTTTTCTACGGGAATGTTGAATTGTATTTTGTTGTCAAGATACATTTTTTTTTAATCGTGAAATATACCATAAGATTGTAACCTAATAAATATGACTGTATCATTCCCCGGAAAAATTGAAAAGTTGACAAAAAAATTTTTGGAAAGGAAAGCAGGTTAAAAAGCAAATTGAAGAAACGAGCTAATTTAGAAGTACAGCAAGAAAATCAAGATTTGGGCAAGCAGATTAAAAAATTGGGTAATCAAATTAGAAAACAAGGCAAGTAAAAAAAAAAGTATACCAAGTGAATCAATAAAATATGTCTGGTTAATCACTCAATAGAAACTGCTACATGACCAACATGTTCCAGCAGCATATCAGGTTAGGGTGATCAACTAGAAAATTGGGAAAATCGGTAATCAATGAATGAGTTACTTCTCCCGTCTTTTGTTGGCACTATCATCCTCTTCTCCAGGCAAAGATGCAAAAATCTGACTGCTTGATTGAATTAGAATCGAACTAAAAAGCCGAAACTTTCTCCAGGCTTCAGTACTTTTAAATTATGGATGTTAGCTTTAGGTGGAGACTTACGAGAAACACTCATGAATTTTTTGAGAGACATGTTTCAACTAATTTCACTCAAAATATTAACATTGATCGGGGATAGAGCTCCTGTATATGATATTGGTTTGGAATAGCGTGACAGGCTCGCAGACATCTATACAAAAAATGACAATGGTATACACACACACACACACACACAAACTCATATATATATATATATATATATATATATATATATATATATATATATATATATATGTGTGTGTGTGTGTGTGTGTGTGTGTGTATAAATTTACAGATAAATAAACCTAACTTCTATACACTTTACTCCCGAGTTTGTCTCACTCTCTACACTTCATATTATATATATATATATATATATATATATATATATATATATATATATATATAGAGAGAGAGAGAGAGAGAGAGAGAGAGAGAGAGAGGGGCAGACAGACAGACAGACAGACAGACAGACAGACAGACAGAGGGGGGAGAGAAATATGAAAATACTAATTGGAAGGTGAAGAGAAAAACTCAAGAGATTGGTATTACATCTCAATTTTTTTTCATCATTCTGTGGGCATGGTTCGATGCATTTTCAGCCACCTTTCCCGTGAGAAAAATATTTTCAACGGTTCACAGAGAAAAATATGCTGTTTACATTTTTATGCTGAGTAGGAAAATGTGAATATATCTGTGTTTGGTTGTTTGAAAGAAGCAAGAGGGGAGGTTTTTTTATCCGTGTAATTGAGGGTGACAATTTGATTTTAAATTTTAAGATAGCATAGAAAAACTGAGTAACATTTATTTTTTTCGATGTGCATGGTTTATAGGTATGACGATCAAGTTAAATCACGCCTAAAAAATTATACCTCAAAACATGAATTTGTGATTCCACCAAGCATTAGCGCTAGTATCCGTTATAAAAAAAAACATAGACTCTTTTTTTAACTGGGTCCTTCTTAAACATTGACGCAGCTTCATCAAATTTGCCAAATGTACTCAAAGGACCCTAAAGACTCTTCTAAAGTTTTGAGAACATTTCTTGATGTTTTCAGTGGGCAGAGAGATGCATAAGTGTTTCTCCCATTGGTTGTCATTATGAAAAGGTTGATTGAGGATCCAACCGCAGAGCAACCAATACAGACCAGGGAAAATATAGAGAAGTCTGGCAAAGACCAGTGATTTTGAGGCATTGTCCTTGTGCCTTGTTACAATTTCCAGAAATGACCTTAGGTAACCTGTAGTCACTCCCAACATCAACCGCACATTATCCAGTGCTTTCACCATGTAAAAATGTACCCTGTGTGAAATATCTGCATCCTAGATGCCATATTGTCGCCATCAATTCAAGATATTTGCTAAAAAATGACCAAAAATGACGCATTGTCACCTCGAATGACCCATACGTCAAAATATTTTTTAAATACTTTGGCCATGAGAGAATCTACGTCTATGCGAAATTACAGAGGGATTGTGGCTAACACCTTGGATGATTGGATAGAAATGTCCAAAATGACCTCAGGTGGCCTTAAATTATGTATGAGGACAATATCGCATTGCCTATGACCTTCATCAAGAAAATATTCACCTCAATGTCATAGGTGTGAAGTTATTGCACCTTTGGGAAATTGGACTGAAATAGCTTCTTGTGACCTTGAATAACATCTGAGGTCAACTTCACTTTGCCCGTTACCTTCAATGTGAGAAGATGTATCCATATGTTAAATTTCAGCATCCATGAAGCAAAGTTATGGCCCTAAACTCTGAAAATTGTCCAAAAATGACCTCTTGTTACCTCAGAAATTAACTCAGCGTTGCATATGATCTTCGACATGGAAAGATGAACCTCTTTGCCAGATACGGTTCTGTGGATGTTAAATTGTTGCCAAAAATTTGAAAAATTGTTTTGAAATGACTTTGAATGATCTCAGCTTACCTTGAATGACCTCAGAAGACAACTTCATATAGATTGCTATCTTCGCCATGAGAAAATATACCAATATGATGAATTTTAGCCTATTCACATCTCTGAAAATTGGCTAGAAACGGCCTATGGTGATCTCAGATAACCTCTGAGGTCATGCTTACATTGCCTATGTGGTATGGTGACCTCTCCTCAGTCTATATGCAGGATATTAGGTCGATAGGTCATGTAGTTTTAGCGGAGAAGAGGTGCGAATGAACAACGAAACGAATAAAGAGCCCCCAAAATATCATAGATATCTTCTTTCTTTCTATCATACGAAGCAGCTAGCTCTATTTATCACAGTAACCGTATCTCAACCAAATTTGGCACACGTACTCAATGAACGTTGGTAGATGTTTCAAGGTAGCAAGTTCTGAGGAAAAATCTTCTAAGGGTTTTAGAGACGGTTTTATTTACAATATAACTATAATGTTAAACCGAACCCATTCAATTCAACACACACACACACACACACACACACACACACACATATATATATATATATATATATATATATATATATATATATATATAACAAAAAAAACAACTTCAATAGTAAAAAGTTGTATGTATCGAGCACTCTATGAAATAAATCCATTACATATCAGAAGTGGCTTTGTATTATTAATATATTATTATATTATGTTATACTGCTAGCCTGATTTGTACTACATGCACTATATATATATATATATATATATGTATATATATATATATATATATATATATATATATATATATATATATATCTGGAAATTGCTCTATCAAACAGTTTTCAGCCAGTAAGATATGTTACAATCCCAGTCACAGGGCAGACTCGTAGCTGAATATGTGCAAATAAAAACTCCATCCCAGCACACACGAAAGCAATGATTTTTTCTGCTTTTTGTTTTGTGTTATTTTTTTAGTCCTTCTATGAGCAATTTACAGAACAGGAAATAAGATGTAGTGTATACATTTGCTTTTATTATTCTACCAATTCCGATATTTTTACGTGCGAAAATGTTGCCTGGGGCAACCTTAGTGTATTGTAGGCATTTCTTTGATGACTGCCAAATTCAGCAAGGTTTTTTTTTGTATCTCAAATGAGCGAATTCTCGAAAATAAATCATATATCTATATTTACAAGAAAAAACTAATTCTTTAAAAGCACGGAGTGTTACTTGCAAAGCAATCTATTAATAGAAATAATATAAAATGCACTGAAAGAATTATTCATGGACTTTGAAAAAGGATATTCTAGCAAAAAATACTTGTAAAGAGTTTTAAAAAAACCAGAAAGAAAATAACGAATCGTTTACTCTTGCAAAAGAAATTGAAGAGGGGGGTTTTTTTATTTGGTTTACGTACTTATGGTCTTATAAAAGTAAGTAAAATAACTTTTACTTCGATCTAAACTTGATATTTTTATGATCGGTATTTTTTTTTCATTTGAGTCTGAGTTTTTTGTGAGCTTGTTCTAGGCGTTTCCTTTATATCTCTTTGACAGCCCTGGTTCCTACCCAGCCGAGTGGTCGGAAGTGGTCAGACTTACGAACTTACCATTATGCCTCAGTTAGCTGACCTTTTGTTCCGCTTTATATGCTAAACTACCAACAGACAACCCAACAGATATACAGACAACATGACGTTCTGACAAAAAGACCTTTAGAATACTAAGAAGAATGTCTGCCAGGCGATGCCACCAATTTTCACTTGGAATTAATTGAACAATGTCGTCGATATTCGGAAACTGTAAACCATAACTGTCACCAGAAACTGTCAATATAGTTTTTTTTGTTTTTGTTTTTTCAATTTTATAGTTTGTCTGTCTGTCTGTCTATCTGTGTATAACGCATACAAGTTGCACTATTGGAGATAGGGAGATGAAGATTCAATCATTTGCTCCTTATTATGTCTACGCGTGATACAAGGGAACTTTGGGGGGGTGTTACCCACAAATAGTAGAAGGATTCAATCTGCAATGTTTCTGCTAAATTGGTCACTTGGGGTCGTGTCCGGCAGAATTCCTGCTCGTTTTGTTTGTTTCTTTTTCTTTTAAAACTACGGACAACTCTAGTGATCACTGCCCAACGAAAGGCGATAGAAGAGACATTCATTTATCACCCCTTTTTCATTTTTTTTCATTGATCACCCCTAACACTGCATACTGCCAAAAGATGACTGCCATGTGACAGTTTCTATTGAAAGACTAAACGGGCCTCTTCCTTTCAACTAAATTTTGACCAAGCCGGTTGCTTTAGGTCAAATATAACTTCGACTCAAGTGTGGTCATTGTGCGTAGGAAACAACACATATGTACGGTTGAGCATGCGCAACACACGAGCAGTTTTATCATAAGTTCGTGATCGTTGTCAGCTGAAAAATATAAATGAATATACACTGCTTGCAAGTATTTCTAAGCGGTGAGAGCATAATTCCCCAGGATGAGAGGTACTTGGTTCTTTTCTAAACGCTGACAATCTATAAGAGAGAAACAAATTGTAATTTAAAGATTGCTGAGCCTGTAATTTTTTTTCATCTCACCATCTTACATTTTGTCGACCACAGTTTCCAATATGATCTCTGGAGATCTACGATGTGAGTTGCGATTTCCACTGGTTGTCTGACATTCTTGCAACATGACCAGCCCATTGCCACTAAAGTTTTCTAATAGATTCTATGACATATCGTACTCCCGTTTTCCCTAATACATTGCGCTGTCTTGTGATCTCTCCATGTGATGTTAAACATGATTCTTCCATGTGCACATTGCATAGTTATGTTTGATGGTCAGTCTTTTGGTTAGGTTCCATGTTTCAGCTCCATGGGTGACTATCAGGAGGATGCATTGTTTGTATGTTTCTTGTTCTTGAAGGTTGAGTTTGCTCTATCGAAGACTTGCCATCCTAGATTGATTCTCCGCTTGATTTCCTCTTGGACGATTCATAAGGGTTCGTTGTCCTCAGTGAATATTAATAGCATGATTTAATAAAAGAGCAGTAGGAAGAGTGTGCCTGGCGGGAAAATCACTTCTAATTTACAGAGTTATCTTCCTTGTGTTTCTATTTTGTCACTGGCTAAGCGTTGCCAATTCAATTATATCTTCAAGTTATGGGATAATAATTGGCCTTTTTTTCATTATGAGAACCTGTTTTACACTTGTTTTTTTTTTAGTGTCAAGATTATCTGCTCAATAATATTATCTTATCATATTATCAATAATATGATATTATTTTTAAGTGTCTCATTTTTATTTGAAAACCTCCTGAATTACTTTTGAGCAGTACGGTTACCCACCAAACGTTGTGCATAATCTACGGCCTGCTTTCTGTTAACGTTAAAATTCATATCGTGGGAAAACAGATCTGGTAAGGCACTCAATAGATGTCGTCACATGACCAATGTCTTTTTGCTATGTGCAATTTTGGGGATGATCAATTAAGAAATTGGGAAACCGGGTAATCAATGGATAAGTTTTTTTCTCTCGCATTTCGTTGGGTAATGATCGCTAAAAACGAGTTTTTATAATAGAAAAAAAACAACAACAGAAAACAAGGATGAATGCTACCGGACACGAACTAAGTGATCAATTTAGCATACACTTTCGTCGCAAGTTTAATTGACCCACTAAAAAACGATTTAGGTTTAAAAAAATAAAATAAAAAAGTTTTTTCACTCCATAATAACGGGTGAGTCTACCCATTTTCCTACATCTAATTCAGGCTCTTCTGGCTGAAAAAAAAATGCATCACCTAAGTCTCTCATCTCTCTTACAGTCCAGTGACATAGATTTCAGACCGTGTACTAGATTAAGGAGAATGCAACTAAGCAGCTGACAGGGTATTGCAGAAAAGTGGTGGGGAAACTTGGATAAGTGCGTGAGTTTACAAGGGGAGTACTTTGAAAATGGCCAAAGAACCATTGCCCTAGGTAGGCTTTATTTGTAAAAATTCTATAGCTAGATACTTTTCGGGCAGACTTAATATTTCGCTCGAGCTTGTGTCTTTTGGGCGGTACAATGAGTTGCAGACAGCCATTCTGTAAGATGGGATCCTGTGTTTGCTATTATTGTGGACCTGTACAAACTTTCAGCAATTTAAACTTTATGTCTGCTGCTTTAGGAATCATTTTAATGAGGAGAGGAAGAATCAATCTACCTGTCTTACCTAAACCTCAACATATACGTACATACATCACGTTAGAAAAGAATGCACAATCATCTCACTGAAATTAGTTGCTGATAAAGGCATAAATCTCAGACCGTGATTAGTAAATCGAGTGAAAGGAACTAGTTCCCGAAAAATACCACAGTAAGCAGGATTCCTTAATTTGTCGATGAGAACTTCCAGTTTAAAATTGAAGAATGCAGATTGGATAATGTAGTACGCCTTTCCAGCTGGCGTTGACCTCTCAGTCTATTGACAGTGCCATCTGCTCACTTGATTTAAATCTCACATTATTGAAATAACCTTTTATTTTAGGGAACGTTGTGACTGGACTCGTCGACATTGATTGCAAAATGAATACAAGACAAAGCATGGCGTGGCTGCATTTTCATCGGGCATTTCTACACTCTAACGGGAAACGAACAAAATCTAGTTGTATTGCAAGGTTATGCTGGGATACTCTCGGTTACTGGCTATGATGTTTTGGCTCCCAAACTATAACTGATCACAAGGTGATCATCTCATGAAGGCTTTATTGGTTATGAGAATGTTGTTTTCTGCAAAAAAATAATATCATATTGAATCAAAAATGAAGAGATAAATGAGGAATCAAATCTATGATTCTTTTGTTCCCTGATTTTGATTATGGACAGGTGTATGGTCGAAAGAGCTGGATCTCAAATGATAATACATACACTCATTGAATCCAAACATGCGTCCTATTAAACGTAAACAAAAAGAGTTAACTGTAACTTTCAAAGAAATTCCTAGCATACTGCCTTAATTAGACGTGTTTTACAGGAGGATATAGAAGGTTTTCCGAAAAATGATGACCGTTTTTTATCGTTAACGGTTTTCGTTGAGTCGACGTGAAACAGACTTATCGACTTTTTTCACTTTATCAATTTGCATTACATGGTCAGATATAATCACAATAATCTAACATTGGGCGTGGTCCTTTCTTCGACCAACGTCTTCAGTCGTTCGTTTTCAATTACACATACGCGTCTTTTACCCTCTCGATCTTTGAGACTCAACTCTCTACTACGAAACTTTTTAAACTAACTCTGCACTGTACTATTGTGGTTCTGTCATATTTTTATATAGAAAACTGTTTTGACGCATTGTGACTAAGTTTATACTCGTGCACGAGAACTATGCAACTCCTCTCCAAGTCTGTAGATAACTTGAAAAATAAACGGTCAATATTAGGGAAAAGAGCACATTTCATTCATTAAAACGAGCTACAAATATTGGTACAATATACTATAGTAATGCTGTAGGACATGACTAATGATTTGCGTAAGATATCATTAGATATTCATAGTACCAAAACATACGCACACAAAATCAGAATTACCTGATCGATATATTTGTTCTTTTGCAAGACCGTTCAGAATCCGGCCATGATTAATCATCCCAACGTCGGGTGCAAATTGGGTTGAATACGGCCATAAATAAAGGACATTACGATCTTCTACAAAACAGCGAATAGCAATTTTATATCCTTACCCTCAATTTTTCACGACCTTCTTTTCCATAGTGTTGTGTGCCAGTTCTATTAAAGAGAACCCAGACCCCATTATTCATAACTCTTGTAGCATTCCCCTGTAATCTGGACCATTGAAAATTGGTAAAGCACTAAAACTGTTTGTAGGCCTTCATCCTTTCATCGGCTTCGTTCTCATGAAGTAGGTGGGAAATCGTGCGTAGACATCACCATTGTCCCCCAAAAGATTATCGGCAGTCATTTATCCCCTGACTGATAGATGAGATCTATTGAAGAGTTGCCGTGCTTTATTTCTCCCTGTTATTAACATTGTTGATAAAAGAAACGTTTGGGAAGTTCAGAATCATTCTGATAAAGGGGGAGATAGAAAGAGAATGGGCTGCGAAAGAGAAGAAGATCGATAAAAAGGTTACCGAGGGTAAAAAAAAATACAATGTACGTGTATCCATCATTTTTATAAAGTTCGCCTTTTCGGAAATCAGAAATAGAATGTTACAAAAGGTTGAGCACAAGAAATGATATCTAAGACCTTTAATGTTAATCACCTTAGTGCACAACCTAATTAACTAGCAACTGGGAATTATCGGGGTGGGTCCAAATAAGGCAATACAGACTGTGAAATAGTGCTTTTGGTGCCCACGCGAATTTAATTAATACCAGCCTTATTGCAAAAGTTAGAGTTGCTGAAATTATCTCAAGACTTACATAGAGCCCCACTTGATTCCCCCTCTGACCAGTAGATGAAGCTTATATTTATTTCGGCTCTTTTTGGGCGGGGATGGTAGTGGCCTTGCCAATCAATGGTACCAGCACCATTACCAAGTGACGGCTCTATAGTGCAACGTACTTCAGAGATATGCCTGAGCCTTGGGTGAGAACAACCAGCGTACTTGCATAACCATGAAATAGTGGTGGCACTGGGACCTTCTCGGTGTCCTGTCATGCCCTCCGTTTACATTCTGAATCGTAGAGATACCGATAATTATCCATATTTCACTGTATGATTCGAGAGCAGCATAGGTCTGGACATACCTGCATCAGAGAGGTTTGGTGATAACCCCTCCGATGCAGTAACAGATGATCTTCTCAACCAGATTCAAAACCTCACAAAGGCTGTAAACACAACTGCTGCTGATCACTCTGATGATTACAATCTGGGCAAATTGAGAACATGCAAGATCCTGAATAACAGATCAACACTCTTAAGGTCATTACTCCGGACACAAAACGCATTTCTCTTTCACCAGAAAAGGACTTCTTTGTCAACCATTATTGACAAGAATGCACACATCGCCCAGCCAGAAATTCCCTCATGCACAGAATTTGGATGGTCTCTAGATGAAGGAAATGCAGGTCCATTCCCATCTACACAGCCAGCCTGGCCGGTGTTAATAAAAGCAGTCCCATGCAATGAAAGTAGTCCCATGCAATAAAAGCAGACCCATGCAATAAAAGCAGTCCCGTGCAATAAAAGTAGACCCATGCAATGAAAGAAGACCCATGCAATAAAAGCAGACCCATGCAATGAAAGTAGACCCATGCAATAAAAGCAGTCCCGTGCAATGAGAGCAAACCCATGCAATAAAAGCAGTCCCATGCAATAAAAGCAGACCCATGCAATTAAAGTAGTCCAATGCAATAAAAGCAGACCCATGCAATAAAAGCAGTCTCGTGCAATGAAAGAAGACCCATGCAATAAAAGCAGTCCCATGCAATAAAAGCAGACCCATGCAATGAAAGCAGACCCATGCAATAAAAGCAGTCCCGTGCAATGAAAGCAGTCCCATGCAATAAAAGCAGTCCCATGCAATAAGAGCAGTCCCATACAATGAAAGTAGACCCATGCAATGAAAGCAGACCCATGCAATAAAAGCAGTCCCGTGCAATGAAAGAAGACCCATGCAATAAAAGCAGTCCCATGCAATAAAAGCAGACCCATGCAATGAAAGCAGACCCATGCAATAAAAGCAGTCCCGTGCAATGAAAGCAGTCCCATGCAATAAAAGCAGTCCCATGCAATTAAAGCAGTCCCATGCAATAAAAGCAGTCCCATGCAATAAAAGCAGACCCATGCAATTAAAGTAGTCCAATGCAATTAAAGCAGTCCCATGCAATAAAAGCAGACCCATGCAATAAAAGCAGACCCATGCAATTAAAGCAGTCCCATGCAATAAAAGCAGTCCCATGCAATAAAAGCAGTCCCGTGCAATGAAAGCAGTCTCGTGCAATGAAAGCAGTCCCATGCAATAAAAGCAGTCCCATGCAATAAAAGCAGTCCCATGCAATGAAAGCAGTCCCATGCTACATAATGTGCCGTTGCCACACACTGGCAATCAAATTCAGTCAGATACAGTGCATTGCAACACTTGAGAAGATGACAAAGAAAATGACCAAAGAGCAGAAATTGTGTTTGTTTCAGCAACTTCACTCAAAATAGCTGCTATGCCTCTTCGATGGACACCGAAATTCGTTGGAACATTGGACATTAATATTCAGCGTGGATTAAGTGTTTAAAATGGCAATCATGTTTTTTAGCTCTGCCCGAGTGAAAGATTATTTTTGTTCAAATTCTGTTAATTATGTGTCATATTTGCTGATGGGAACGTTAATCTGCAGTTAATAACGAAGAAGATTGGTGTCAGACCTAGTATTAAAAGGAAATAAGTGTTTTGCTGTCAGGAATTCTGCTTCGTTAATTATCAAAATATGACATTTTTTTATAGAAAAAGACAATGATTTGCACAAATAAAAAACAGGCTATTAATTTGACAGGAACCACTTAACAATTTAACTCCCAGATACGTTTAACTCAGTTTGATTTGACCTGCAACAAAGAATCGCTTCAATTAAAGGATGGTGCAAAGAGCAAATCTTTTGCTCCGGCATATTTCAGGTGCCAGTAACTAGTTGACCAGGTTTCGCTCTCAGGTTATAATCCTAGGATCTTCTAGGATCATAACCTGGGTGTATAATTCCTCGATCACCAACCTATATAACATTCTATACCTGAGAAACCCCTGTTTGCCCCCTCGTATTACGCCACTTTGCCTTTACGAATAATCTACGAAAGTACAGATTCTACCTGCAATCTGAAATGGCGTAAATCGAAGAAGTAATTACTATTAATTTATACAGAGAATTTCTTTCACTGTTCTCAAATCAGAAAAATATCTTTCTAATTGATCTAAGGTTACATTTCTTGAACCTGGTGTCTATGACAGGTGACAATTGTTCAAGAAAAATGAAAAAAGTATTATGACCTTCACTAATATTCCCTCGATTTTAATTGTAGTTGCCTTTTATTGCAAGAGCCCAGACCGTCAGTTTACAACAGTAAATAGAGCGGTTCGGAAAAACTGTCTTCCGAGACAAAAAAAAGGATGCGAGTTCGAGTCTCGCCGAGGACTTCTTCTCAATTTCCGACTGCATTGTTTACTTACTGAAGTTGGTTAAGTTTCTCGACATTTACGAAGTTGGTTTTGCAAACGAGATTTTCTAAGATGTCACGTCGGAATGAATCCGGGGGAAAAAAAGGTCGCTACTGCAGACAAAGAGATTCAACTTAATTCACACTAAAAGTAGTTGCCCGTCTGCTAGGATAAAGAGAAGAGATTCATACTTCTATTGTGAGTTTCAATACAGACTAACAGACATTCCCTTATTCCAACACGTCAATAAACGCAGTGAAATACTTGCTCAACACCAACCAGCTTTGTATTAAATCTTATAGATCTTCAGATCAGTTTCCAACATATCCACTATTAACAGAAGACGTGTACAACCAATAACGTAAAATATAAATCGCAATAAATTCAAAACAGATCTGGTAAGTCACTCGATAGAGACTGTCATGCAACAAATGTATTTCGGCTGCAAGCTGTGTTGGGGGTGATCAATTAATAAATTTCAAAAAGAGGTGATAGGTGAATAAGTTATTTCTACCACCTCTTGTTAGGCAGTTTTTCGTTGAAATTTTAAGAAGGCAAACGTGATCACAGCCAGGTATAAAACCAAAAGACCAATTTAGCATAAACATACATTGTAAATTGACCCCCAACTAAGAAGCTATAAATAGAACTGTTTTTTAAAATGTTTGAATTTTCTGCCTTCTGCATCTATTGGTCCGGACTGAACAAGTGGTAAATACGTAGTCAGCCAAACTAACCTCAAGACTGAAGAAACCTATATTGACAGTTTTAGTTAAACGTTTCTCATTACAATTGTCCATTGTCATGTTACAAAAATAAAGCACATTTTCGTGAAAGAATATCTGGTGTGATACAACGAATGATCTTGAAGGCTAGGTAGAAAAAACGATAAAGAAAATAAATGTAAGGAACCTCGATCGAGATTCGAACTCAGTCGTCCTACCCGCTTCCATGGCGTTGAACGTTACGCAACTCGACACCTCTTAATCGAGCAATTCACGTTTAATTATCTTTAAACTCACTTTTTACCCTCCATTCAGCAACACGTATTCATCAATACGTTCTACTTGAACTTGGTCTCTCAACATACTGCATCGACGAATTCAGTTCACAATTTTCTTTATGTCTAAATGTCTTTATTGAATTCTTAAATGTCTTCTGGTTATTTCACCATCGAACGTGCCAGTATGAGTAACGTATTAAATATTAGCCTTTCAGATTTAACACGTTGTAAAGAAATCGTGCGAAAAAAAAAAGTACTTTCATATTCGGCAAAGAGCACTATTGAATTTCTACATTCATTTCA
>OY735235.1:38247621-38270121 GCA_963457665.1 Thysanoteuthis rhombus | reverse complement strand
CTGACTGAAATTTCTCCCCGATTCCTCCCTGGTTAAAATGCCTCCCCTGGCAACTAAGTGACTCTCGCTTGTGGAACACTGATTCAGAAACAACAGAATCTAAGTTAATATGCGTATGAGAAAATCATGCTCAACCTTACATGGAGAGATCATAAGACAACACAGTCTATCAGGAAGAAAATGGGAGTCAGAGACATCATAGAGTCTATTGGAAAACTTAAATCGAAACGGGCAGGTCATGTTGCAAGAACGGCAGACAACCGATGGACATCACGACTCACAACATGGATCCCCAGAGATCACATGCGCAACCAAAACCATCAGAATACAAGATGGAGAAATGAACTGGACAGATTCATAGAATACTGACTCTGTGACGCCCATGATATAGAGAAATGTGAAGGATCCGTCCTGGGACGATAAAGACTGATGATGATGATGATGATGATGATGATGATGATGATGATGATGATGATGATGATGATGAATCCAAGTTTTAATTCCACGATTTTTGACGAATCAAATCAATGTTTATTGATGAACACTCAGAACCAGTCGAAATTACACAAAACCAGAGATTTGTTAAGGGCAAATGACGACCTGACAGCTTTCAAACGCGGTGAAATGTCACAGCGACCAAACCTGATTTGGCTGATCTTCAACAGTCGGGATGGAAATTTTGAAAAGTTTCGCCACGCAATGGAGATAGTCATCGGCCTATTGATAAGATATCTGAGGTAACTTGTTCGTCTTGGAGCTCAGGTTATCAGAGTATTTGAATATTGGACAAGTTTCCGCAATATCCGTGGCTTATTTTCTCACAAATAAGATAAAAAAAAATGTTTGAATGTGTGCTACGATTTGAGAGAACAAGTTCAAAGTGATCCACAGTTTCTTTCAAAAGTTGTGAACCGATTTGAGTCTTGAATTCCCGATTATTTGGTTACCAGTTCATCCTATTTTTTTTCATTAAATTTTCATTAATACAATTTGAAACATTTTGTATATCTCCGTTAGTTGAGAAAGAGTGAAGATATATGAATAGTTTTTTGAAGTTTTGAGATGAAGTCTGTCCATCGCATTCATCAAATGTTCGTACACTGACTCCTCAGAAATAAATAAATACCATTTGAAAATCTGAGAATCAAATAGAATTGACGTCATTTTCGAAGCTCCAAGGAAAAATTCTCCCACGAATGTAATCAAAATGTGTACATTTATTTATTTATCTATTATTTGATTAGAGTCTAGCAATCAAAGAAAACGAACGTCATTTTCGAAGCTCTAAGGAAAAGGTCTGTCATAAATATAATCAAAATGTGATCATTTGTTTATTCATCTGTTATTTAATTAGAGTCTGGAAATCGAAGAAAATGGAAGTCATTTTCAAAGCTCGGTTAAACAACGTTTTATAAACGGATAATCATCAAAAAGCTTACATGCAGTGAAAAAAAGACCGGGAACATGCTGAGTACGTTCTCCGCTTCCGACCAAGATTGAGCTGCCCGATTGAGATCACCTCACACCTCCCCAACTCAGCATGGACAAGCGTGATAGGGTAAGGCTCATTACCCACCAACCTCATATCCCATACTTATAACAATAGACCTTAGGAAAGACCTTTTCTCAACAACGTACGTTAAAGGCTGATTATGATGATGAAGTCCCTTTAATGAACTTGCAACTTATCAAGGGGTAGCCATAAAAAAAAATTGTAGGATTAAAGTCCTAGTCTCGAACAGACTTGAAACTTGCAAGAATCACTAAGATGACGTATGCAAAATAAAGTGGGACTTCGTCCACCGACCATAGTATTTCATATGGAGTTGTCTCTTAAGACACGGGGCACTTTACCCTTTTCCATGATGATGAAGTCGTGAATTGCTAAAGTGGAATGATTTCTCATTCATCGGATTTAAAACCCTGCATTCACCAGTATTCGAACTCTTACGTTGCAACCGGAGACTTCAGAAGGATTGCCGTTCCAGAGAGTGTGGTTTTATATTTATGTGCCCCCGATATTGACTGAAAATGCCCTTCACGATCAGATTAATATCAAAATTTGTACACGAGATTAATTTCTCTTCATTGATTGAACCAAATATCGTTTAAAACTGCGCGAGGAAACCGAATTGACGCCAAATGTGGAGCCAATAACCAAATCATGGAGCGAGATAAGTTTTGTTTAAAGTACCGAATCCGAGATCTTCAAAGGATGTAATCAAGTGTCTATTTTCAATATATCCTAATATAGAATACACAAATCAATCCTGTGCTCACACACACACACACACACACACACACACACACACACACACACACACACACACACATACAACTGGGTATTTATTTAATACGTGATATCATAGGTAAATGCATTTAAAAAATGCGTCAAGAATCTCTACTAGAATGATTATATACGAAGTGAGTGAAAAAATACCCTATTGGAAATTGGTAATAATTATTTGTTGTCAAACTAGCTTTATTTGGGACCATAAGAACCAAATTAGAATTTGTTTCATGAACTCATACCAATAACTACAAAAGTTACAGAGAACTTATAATAAGAAGGTAATTCTCATCCGTATTGCATTGTAACACAGTAAATACTAAAGTGACTAGAGAAAATAAGCAGATACCAAAATACTTACCGCAGATAGCGTGTAATCAGGAATAGACTTTATCTCAATAATTTAAAAAATACTCATCCATCTTTTATTCTAACTATTAACTTTGGAATGCGTTGGTAAAAAAGAAATATTTCACCCTAACCTCACATAAAACTTTGTCTTACCCCACTCTTGGTGAATGTTGGTCTTAATGATAGAAGATAAAGATTATTCACTGACTTCGACTGAATTATGATTACCAAAATAACGTTATCAATTCATCTTTTGTAATTTTTTACCACCTCCTTTAATATACTGAGGGTTATCAACAAACTCTACCATTAATCCAAAAATGAAGAGTGTACAATCAATGCATCCTCCTGATAGTCACCTATGGAGCTGAAACATGGAACCTAACCAAGAGACAGACCCACAAATTGAGAATCATGCAACGTTCACATGAAAGAATTCGAGACAGAATAATAAATCCGGGAGAAGGCAAGAATCGGGGACATCATAGAATCCATTAAAAACGTCAAATGGCAATGGACTGGCCATGTTGCATGAATGGCAGAGAACTGATGGACATCATGAGATTACATGAGCAACCGAGGCTGGCAGAGTATTAGATGGAGAAACGGGCTAGACAAATTCAGACAGTACTGGCTCTGCAACGCCCACGATAGAGAAGTGTGGCGAATCTTGGGGAAGGTCTATTTACAACGATAGACGTTAAGAGATTGATGATGATCATCATCATCATCATTATGATTTGCATATAATGCAAATGTGTTATTTCCAATCTGTGCTGTTTACTAATTGCTGTAGACTGACAGTCTCAGTGGTTGAAATCTCAATAGCTTAATGGCTTAATCTAATAAAAGTATGATATAATAAGGTTTGTATTGCACTAAAGGAACACATTTTAAGTGATTTAACTTGGGATGATTAATACAGGAATGCATTGGAGATGATTTCAATCATAGAGATTATGCGTAATTTGTGATATCAGATTAGATTTATTCAACAACTATGTAAAAACATGAATTCATTCTAAAGATTACATTTATAGAGACACTTCAACTGTTAAGAGAAGATTTCCATTGTAAATGATTTTACAATAGAAATGCATTGCAAATGATTTTAAATACGAAATGTTCATATTATCCGGGAGGTGCCTGTTGCCGATCGGTTAACAGACGGGAAATTGGACTGAACAATCCGAGTTCGAATCCTGACTGAGACTGGCACTAATGCCCTAGGGAGAGGCATACCCCCCAGCTATGAGTAAAATAGAGTATTGTGAAGTTGCTTGAAAAATCTATATCTTGCGATATGTTAAGCCTTGGCAAAGATGATTGTTGCCATGGCCAGCGTAAGGGCACTTATGTAATCTGGGATAATATAAATCTGGGATATTATGTAATCTGGGATGATATAAGTGGGATTTATTACATGCATATGTCAAAATCGCTGTGTATGATTTGGTCGTACAATCATTCTTGTCTGTACGTTCATCATCAGAATAAGGTCCACCAAAAGGCCCCAAAACCTTCTTTAAAAAAAAGAAATTAGAAAGAGTCTAATGGAGTACAGGTGCCAATTTACAAGTCTTTAGACAAACTGCGATGGCCATGGGTGCTGGAACACAAAAATACATAAATAAATTCATAAACACAGGCACTTATACAAAAGGATGTACCCTTTAACATCTTTGATGGCAACGGTGGTTCAATGCTAGTGATAGAATAGTGGTATCATATGTATAATTCTCAAGCTAACGGCCAACGGAAAACCCAAATCCTCTTAGGGGATCAATACCAGTTTTCTGAGAGAGAAAGTTGGTAATACTCTTTTTTTTCTTGTCAGCGCCAAAACTGTCCCCCAAAAATTGGTCACCAGGGTTAAATCAGGTTCGTGCTCTTCCTGGCTGTATTACTGCGAAATTCCTGACGCCAAAACCCTATTCACTGTTATCACTTTCGAACTTACAGTCGGATTCTGTAAAATACGATAAGCAATGGGAAGCACCAAAAAGCAAGATTTAAAAAATGAAATTCATCTAAAGGTTTGGGATGCTAAATCAAATTTAGAGTTTAAAGTATGGATATCGGTAGGGTATCGGTAGGAATATGGGTAGGTGTATTCATTGACTAGAGCTGTGTTTACTAGGAATAAAAAACTTTATTTTGTTTCCAGTTGATTCCATTTGATTCTTGTTACGAGAACCAAAAGAAAAGTAATTGATCAAAACGATTAGCGTTTGGGTTAGAGCTAGAGTTATTCATTGATTAGAGCAATGTTTATTGGCAATAAATGATCTTCGCTTAGCTTCTCGTCGTCTTCCGTTGCTTCCCGTTGCTTCTCGTTTCATACCACGATGGAAATTACAGTCTGTTCTTTGATCGAAGCTTCTGCTTTTAAAGTTCTGCGTCCATAACTTGAGGTACGCTGAGTAGACAAAAGAAATAAAAAAATAACAAAAAAAGAAGGGAAAAGATAAACGGGAGAAAGAGAAGGCGAAGGAATGAAGTTAATGGAAGAAAATATCCTAGAAGCAAACAGTGGAAAGAAGTAAAAAGAGAAATGACGAAAGAATTCTTTTTAAAAGTAAAACGAAAAGTGAAGAAAGAAAGGCTGGAAAGAAAGTGAAAATTCCCAGCATAAGTCTTATTCAGGCATAAGTAACGGGTCATAAATTTTAAATGTCAAGCGATCCTTACCCTCGAGTTATTCAGCAATACTTTAAAGCAGACGACGTTAATTAAGTCGAAATCCTAGGATATTTATAAATGTATCCCCTCTTTCATACACACACACACACACACACACACATACACACATACACATGCACACACACACACATGCATTGACACACACGTACACACACACACGTGCACACACACGCACATGCACACACACACACACATATATATATATATGTATTTGTTTCCCAATATATATATATATATATATATATATATATATATATATATATATATATATATATATATGTATTTGTTTCCCAATATATATATATATATATATATATATATATATATATATATATATATATATATATATATATATATATATATATATATTGAGAAACAAATACATATATATATATATATATATATATATATATATGCAATAGAAAAGGAAATTGAGTTCTCCTGGATTTCAAAAGATGTCAGAACTTTTATAAAAACGTGCTTCAGATGTACGTAAGTGAGATCTTCGAAACCAAAATATTCCACTGAATGGCAAACATTGGGTATCAGCTTTACAATAGATCGCGTAATTTCTACATCACTCTACGTATTGATGATAGATACGATATTGCGTTGTGCAGATGATGATATATTGAATGGGAAAAAAGAATTCTGTCCCTCAAAAGAAGGCCTCTAGAGCTGATGTGACGCACAATTCCGAGCCATAACCACACATGAAACGTCTCGTTACCCGTCCACAAAACTTCTTCCGTTTAGCCAGCTTGGACATTAATCCTGATAAATGCTACAGTCTATCCTAAATAAAAGTAGCGGTCAGGGAAATCAAGTTCTCAGACGATAGGAACGATATCGCTACAATCCATGAAAAAAAGCCTTTGGCTTTGCAACTCTTTTCCTTTTCTTGATTGCAATCGCTGGAAAGACGTGATGATGACGCTGAAAGATAGCTTATGCTCCATTGATAAACGTGGCTTCATTGCCAAAGATAAATTGCTGTGTGCATATTTGGATTAAATCCCAATAATATAGTTACAACAGGTATACGCAGGGCCAAGAGTACCTATTAGACCTAGGGCATATACATCCTTGGATGTATTTCTGGCCTTTCAAGTGGAAAATTTAAAAGAAGATTGAGCAATCGGGGACACAAATTTGGCAAGTTTCGCGTTGGGTGCATAAAATCCTTGCTCAAATTTTAAATATCGCCTTTGATACATGAAAAACCTTGTGTCGGTTTTGAGTATATGAGATATCGTTTTCAATAATTGAAGTAATGGAGCTTTTAATCAGTAAGTATCAGGGAAAATGCTCAGGAGTACCTGCATCCTCAACAAATGTGACATCATGCAGCTCGACGTCAAAGCTGAAACCTCCATCGACTTCGTTCGTTGCGTAGAATAAGATCAACAAGGTGTGACTCTTCGAAATGCTGCGTGACTCCCGAGACCAATTAGTGAAAAACGCCCAACCGTTTGTCATAAGTGAACAGATGGAATATGAAAATACTGTATAGGAGGCGGAATCATTTCTCAGGATAAAAGAAATGGTTGGTGTTGTGGCAGCTGACAGAGTTCGTGTGGTCTACCATTCACAACGGTGTTGGATCAAAGAAGACCTCAACAAAGAGAAAAAATATGGCGGATTATTGAGGAGAGCTAGCATTTTGCTACAGTTGATCATTCGAAACACAACGCAACATCAGCAGCAGCAACCTTTTAGCTTCTGTCGATTCAACAGAACTCTCTAATTTTGGCGTTGCAGAGCCAATACTTTGTAGGTCATCATGCCATCTTATATTTTGCTGGCCACAGTTTCGCATATGAGCTCTGGGGATCAACGTTGTGAGTGGTGGTGTCTTTCATGTCTGACATTCTTGCAACATGACCAGCCCATTGCCATGTGAGTTTTCTAATCAATTCTATGTTGTATTTTTTCTGTAATATACTGTGCTGTCTTATGATCTCTCCATGTGATACTGAGCATGATTCTCTTATGTGCACGTTGCATGCTTCTCAGTTTAAAACAAATCACCTGGTGCGACATCAAACAGATAAACCTAAAGAGAATGTCGTCATATTTCTAGAAATAATAATCTGTGAAATTACAAAATATGGTGAATAACAGTCAAACAATACGGTAACAGTTAAAACAACCCAGGGTCAAACTCTACTCCCAGAGATCCTGTTGCTGTTAAGTTTGTCGTGACTTGAAATCATTGTTGAAAAATGTTCTTTTTATAAATCAATTTGGTTTAATGTAACGGGACAGGCAGACAGTAATGAGTTTCCTTCCCTTAATTTGCAAAGGATTGTTCTTGTTCTTGTTACAGTAAAAAAAAAAGTTGACTCGAAAAATTTTGGATCATATATATTTCTAGATAGAAGGAAGCAAAGATAGAAAGAATCATATGGAGTCAAATTCGAGGTTTAACTTACCCATATTCTGGTTGGTATATTAGACTAATGCAATCAGATTGGTATTGCAATTTGTGAGAATAGCAACCTGTTATATCAAACTACCTGTTTGGACAAAGCAAAACGGGTAGTTATTCTAATTGTAAGCTTTCCAATATAAGGTCTCCTGAATATAGCTAAATGTCTTTCGCTTACAAGGTGTCCGTAAAAAAAAAAGCTGCTTCCTTTTTTGTGTAATTGAATATGTTCCCCATTTCTGGTATCAATATTTTGAGTGAATTTACATCTCATTATATCTCAATTGTATGTCAAGCAGGACAATATTTGGCTATTAATGTCAACCTACAGCGTCCTATTGTGGTTTTGAGTTTCTGTTCCAATTGCTTATGTATTATTTGCTTCGAAAATTCATATTCAAACATATTTTTAAGATTAGATTTAAATATTTTAATTTTTTGAGAAAGGAGTGTGGCATCTGGTATCTTTTTCGCGATGGGAGCAGATCTGTCTCTTCTCTGATGTCCTAAATGAAAGAAAATCATGAACGGAATTAAAATTCAATAAAACCAAGATTCAATAATGAATTCCAAAAATAGAGTAATTGAGACAGGCATAATGTAGGATTGAAAATGATCTTTTGTTAAGTATTAATAAAGTATTATTAATATACGTTCATGAAATATACCATTTTGAAGAGTGAATGTCGCTCTATTAACTTCAGCTGGGCGTTGTTTTTCACTATTTATTGTAGTTTATTTGGGGCTGTTGAATCAGAAATGGAAAAAAGCAAATTCGAGCATTCTGCAGAATGGGACGTAAATCAGCGGAAACTGCTCGCAATATCAACCAAGTATTCAGTCAGGGGACCCTAAACGAAAGTGCAGTTTCAAAAAAATTCAACGGTGACGAGAGCCTTGAAGACGTTGACTTCCTTCTGTGATTGACGATATCCTATTGAGACGCAGCATTGAGGGGGCCTCGCAAAATAACTTGAGGATGCAGAGGGAGTAAACGTTGACCATTCAACAGTTTTCCGACATTCCAACTAAACTGGAGAAGCTCGAAATGGCTCGACATGTTGCACAAATGACCCTGAGTGAAAAGCAAAAAAGCTCGCATGGTGCGTGAATGATCCCTGCAGAGATTGAACGAACCAGGCGACAAAACTCTACCCCAGCCACCTTCCTCACTTGACTTCCCAACGACCGACTGCCACTTTTTCAGGTATTTCGAACACTTCCTGGGAGGGAAAGTCTTTAACAATTAAGCGGCAGCTCAAAACGCCTTCGAAGAATTCATTGACTTTTATACTTCCGAAGTGAATGGCATTGTTTCGAGTTAGAAAAATGAGCAGATTTTGAAGGTTCGTATTTCGATCAATACATTTTATTGTAAGCTGAGATGAACTGCTTTAAAGTTGATGGTGAAAAAACGCAATTATTCTAGCCTCAACCTAATAATCTTTCTTTGTTTTTGTTCAAGTAAACAGATCTTTGATTTCAATGAATATATATTTTTCCTAAAAGCTGATACAATTTTATAAACCATTATCCCGCTCTCAGGTACCCGTTTCCATCTTTTTCCTGTAATAGCCTCATCTGTATTTGAAACTGCAACTACAGGTCCGGTTATTCTACCTCAAAGTTAGCAATCTAACTTTGAAATAACCCCAGGTTGTCTGAAAAGTTATGATACATTATCTTTTCCATTTTTCTTCTCAGATTTCTGTTCCATCTCTGAGAAATTGATATCAATCAATAGCTCATTGAATGAGAAATTTTTAGACACTTAAGATCTACATCAGTCCACATTATTATTGCAATCACACAAACGTTTGAATTTAGGTGCAAACTCAAAGTCTGGTTAAAGTTTGCGAGGGAATAGATCAGATCAAGATACTCTTATGAACTCGAGGCAAAAATCAGGGATTATTGTGCAAAGCTTCCACAGAAATGTCTGCCGATATTAAAAATGCCCGTGTCAATTGCTAGCTCTTCTGAGGTGATATGAATGAGTTGGCTGTGGAAGTTTATGGAGGGAGTAATTCTTATTGGAACCTAGCAAAATTTGAATAATATAATTCTCAGACATCACAGTTTTCGTGTGCCAATATTCGAAGGTTTTTGTGTTAGTTTTTTTAAACAGATAAGTGTATAGTGACTTTTGAGGCACCTTGTATACCAAATAGAAGATGGTTAGGCATTTTTGCAATCAAGAGACGTTCAGAGCGTCTCCATAAAATTGAGAGAGGGGGGCAAAGAGAGTGAGAGTGAGTGAGAGAGAGAGAAAAGTATTAACCACGAGCGGATTGCTAGAAATGGGTTGAGAAATGAGAGAGCCAGTAATAGTTCAAGGAAAATACATTGGTAATGGTCAAATACGCTATAGTCTTCTGAAAATCACTCTCGCAGTTGTAAAGTGAGCGATTATAGAACTGTCTCTACTAACTTTGGTATATAGTCCTATTTCAGGTAGCTGCAGAAAGATTTTACGAGCATACGGACGTACTAGGGAGTCTTTATAACTCAGTTCACGTCTTTTTTATTCTGTTCAAATTCACTTATATGAGTAGGTTTATTTTGGTCTACCTACTTTATTCTGTTAAGATTTCAATTTACATGTCTCCCTATTTCTGTCAGTCTATCACAATATCTATTTTTCTATCTATTTATGACTTGGGAGTTTCTGTTGCATGAGTTAGCTTAGTGATTCTTGCAATTCTCAAATCTGGTCGAGACCAGGACTTTATTTTTACCACAAAAAAGATACCTCGACACCTATCACACAGTTAAGTGTACTCAATTAGCTGCTAATTGAACAGTGTTATTTGTCCTAATGAAGAGTTTTCCATGCTCTTCACTCAAATCGGGACATACCCACTGATATATATATATATATCCACTTGAAAACCCTGACAATACTGAAAGAGGAGAGGGACTACCAAAAAAAAGGAATGTTTCCTTTCCAACCCTGTTCTTCACGGTGTACTTCTTTCCCAATCTCCCCGTTTTGTTACAGACTCCCTCGGCTTTCACTTCACATATAATAGTAGCAGTACTCCATTACGACTGTACTGGTTTCCTTCAACTACATCAAAAACTGTTAACCACTGCTATTACTACTATCTTATCCCATATTCTCCGATTACTGAACAGCTCTTTGCTAATCGCTGCTTTGACTCCCTTTCTCTGAAACTACTCACTTCCCCACACTTTGTAGAACTACAATACATTTCCATTAGATATTTGTATCCGGCGGAGACTCAGCAAAACTTTTCTTTTTCACATTATATCGATTGGGTGTTTTTACAATTCTAGAAACATCTGTGGTTCGTCACAATATAAGTTATGATTCACCACATCGCCTGGGTTTCAGAAATTGAGAAGCACATGAAAAACCCATAAAATGATCTGACTGCCTTGTACAATGTAACTCATACTGCTGTACGAAATCCTAAAAGTATTTCTTGTAGATGTTTGTGAATGATTTAAAAAAAACAAAATATGATTTGTAATAGTGATTTCCAAGTATAAAAAGAATACATGCAAAAATAATTTACAGTAATATATTAAAAAATATGTGTTTACTCAATTCAACCATTTTTGTTTTTGCTCTCGGTAGGAAACTACTCAAATTTATGGTTAATTCGCTGCTATCTACCATGCATTACCTACAATAATTTTACATCGAAAATATCTAAACACTAATTTGAATCAGTTTTGTCTATGTCTATATATATATATATATATATATATAATGTGTACTTTAGAGAGTGAGACAGATTCGGGAGTGAAGTTTTTGGTGGTAAGGTTTATTAATCCTTATATGTCAATAGTCCATACATGTTTCGGGATTCTTATATATATATATATTGGTGATTGTAAAATATTCAATTGTACTGGGTCATCCCAAGGTTTCGGCAACATGAACATTTGCCTACGGCTCTAAGTGCACCAAGATAGTGGGACTTCTCAAATATAAATGGAAAATGAATAAATTTAAAAAATCCACTGATATGGAATCAGAATTTCCCGGAATATCTGACAGTTAAACACTTTCGGTTGAGGTGAAATCAAGCAGAGCAGTTGGCATAGGAAATTCTCATGACCGATGACAAACTCATTTAATTAATGCATCGTAATTAGAATTATTGATTCTTGATATCAATCAGTATATATATATATGTTATTGAGAAATGGATGTATGACTGACAAAATAATTATAGATTGCATTATATCATATAGAAACTCATATTTGAAATGATCACCCGTTATTACACAGTGAATGTACCATTTGGCCAAGACAACACGGATAGAATAAACAATTAAAGAAAATAGGACTGCTGCTGGAATCGAACCTGTGACCAATAGGGTAGTCGCTTTGGAGTGGCGTTGCTCTTACCATTAGCTACCATTGGGTAACCATCGCATCAACGGCAGCTGTTTAGCTATGAACTGGGAGCAAAACCACAATACATTATGATCAGACCTTGAACAGAGCGGATTTTTGAACGAATTCACCGCACTAATCGAGGGATAACTTACTATACATGGAAGTTCACCCAGTCCGGAGCGCTTGAACCTATGTAAACTGTATTGGCCATGATCCGCCACATGTTTCGCTCGATGGTTTATCACTGTTGTTAGCCCTCTCGTATGTACGAAGGCATGAGTTGCAAACACGCCAAACGTCACCCTGAAATAACAAAATAACACACAATTCAAATCCAATAATCACTTTTGCCAACGACATTGAAGAAGTGCATTAATTCAGTGACGACTGTCTTTGTGTCAGTCGTAAAGTTCTTCATGAATTTCAATGAAATTTTGCAGAACTTTGGGAAATGGGCAACAGGGGTGATGAAACTTTAGAACGAATCCATGTCCAATTACCCACCCCCCAGGCAATGGCGTTGGCAGAGGTATGAGCTCTTGTTTTTTCATTGAATTTTGATTGATGAAAGTTAATTCGAAGCAATATGATTGATATTTTATCTGCCATTTTGCAGAATCACTTCATAGATATAAAGAATAAAGTCATATAACAAATTATGTCAATTCCCTATTTTTTAGAATACAAACAATGAGAATCGGATGAAAGACAAGAGCCGGTCGAAGACATAAAGGAACCAAACGGTTGCTCAGGGTCCAATCAGAGCTTAGACCCGCCCTGTGTGAACAAAGAAACCTTTTCATTTACCTAAAATCCAGCATAATGTGTAATTTTTCATCCGTATGTGTCAATGTAATCTCTTACGTTTCGTTCACCATTTGGTAGTAGGTTGGATCACATGACCGAAGAAAGATTTTGAGGCTCAATTTGAAACATCCTCTGAAATAACATCATCATATGTATTTTAAAATCATTGTAAAATTACTCTTTGCAACATATTTCTACCTATTTTGTTCTTGAGCAATAAGCATTATTTCCTAATTGGATTATGTTTAAAAAGTATAAAAAGTAGCTATTTTTTGTTTTAAACCCTGCTTTTTCGATCGGGCATAGATAATTTGAAATCTACTCATTCCCAATAGGACAGCAGGCAATTTTAATCGCATAGAGAAAAACAAGAATTGAATATCACTGTCCTAATCCCGAATGCAAAATTTGAAGGGATTTATAGCCATTGTCTATACGTTTTACACATAATCAATTAAGAAATAACACTCACTACCCACGAACAAAAATAGTATTGAACAGCGTAACATTCTTATTCAAGTTTTAGAGATTATCTAATATTGGCCGTTTTTCATTATTTTTTACACTTTCCTTATCCCAGAAGCTGAGATCGTAATAACAATTTAAATCATTACATACGTATTTTTTTTATAAAGATTCATGACAATTTATTGGGCTTTTATCACTAATATCTTTAATAACATATTCACTTACAGTTTGCTTTGTTAGTATTTCGATGAAACTGTCTTTATGTAATATTTTATTCAGATTATATACTTCTTTGAACTACTTAGATTTGGTTGATTTCGTTAATGTTTAACCCCTTATATCTCCCTGTTTATGTTTGCTAGTCATTTTCAATTTGTTTTTCCTGTTATCGTGTCAAAGTCGAAGATGCAACACTGGGTAAAGTAGACCACTACATCTACCTAGGACAACGAATCTCTATGAAACTCACAAAGGAAGAAGAGATCAAGCAAAGAATCACCCTAGGATAGCGAGCCTTCGGCAGAGCAAGCTCAACCTTCAAAAACCAGATGATCCCAATAATCCTAAAAAGAAGAGTATGCAAATAATGCATTCTCCCGATAGTCATTTATGGGGCTGAAATATGGAATCCTAACCAAGAGACAGACTCGCAAACTGAGAAGCATGCAAGAAGCATGAGAGAATCATGCTCAACCTCACATGGAGAGATCACAAGACAGCACCGTATATAAGGAAGAAAACGGGAGTCAGAGACATCATAGAATTCTATTAGAGGAATTAAATGGCAATGGGCAGGCCATGTTGCAAGAATGGCAGACAACCGATGGACATCACGACTCACAACGTGGATCGCCAAAGATTACATGCGAAATCGAGGCCGGTAGAATGCAAGATGGAGAGATGAACTAGACAAATTTAGAAAATACTGGCTCTGCGACTCCCACGTTAGAGAAATGTGGCGAATCCTGTGGAAGGTCTATGTCTAACGACGGACGTTGAAAGACTGATGATGATGGTTTTCATTCCCATCGCCATTTTTTGAAGTCATCTCATTTTTAAGATATTAGGTGAAAAAAGAACAGCAAATAAATTTGGCTTTGAAAGGCTTGAATGAAGAACAAAAAATTGAAGAGGTAAAATATAATTTATTAAAAAGCATTTAGAGGATTACTTTTTCGAAAAGTTTCCTCTGCACTTGGGTTAAGGAAAGTCACTTTTTAAAAAATCAAACTGACAACGAGAACAAAAGTCGGGACTGAAACAGCGTGCATCAATATTCCTTCGATATCAATGGAATAAAAATTCAATGCTTTTTCACAAATTAAAATGTAAAGCGAGAAAATTTTGAAATACGGCAACCAAATTGAACGATACGGGAACATAAAAAAATGAATAATTGTAATAGCCATGAATGAAAAAAAAATCTTACGGTGGGTTATAGTAAGAAATAGAGTAGAGATGTAGAGTGCGTATCCAACTAAAAAAACATGAGATCAATGCAGAGTACGAGAGATAAATATTTAGAAAGTAGGAAACACTCTTAAAATGCACACCACTGCCAACGCCGTATACTCACTCAATCGAAAACCGTCCCTTTCATCCCTACTCTACAGCCAAGCCGTCCACAAAATCTCATCGGGATTCATTGAGAACACTTGGAGACATCGGGTGGAGAGTGACAGACAGAGGGAAAGTCAGACGGAAAGACTAACGGAAAAACTGACGGAAAGAAGGGGTCTCATAGTACTCCTGGCAAAGATTTTGGAATCAGTACGCTGAGAGGAATATCCAGCCAGCTTTTATTTTTACTTCGCAGAAAGTAAACAAATCGCAGATATGACACTAAACAATTTTTGTTCAATAGCTTGATATTGTGGTATCATGAAATATAACTCAAACAAATTAGATTGAAATATTTAAATTATTGGCATATCTTTCTTTCAAGAAGAGGAAAAATATGGGGTAAATGCTGAGGAACAATCATGGAATCATCAAGAATATAAATTACGATTAGCACTTTGCAGCTCCGACCTGGGCTTTCATGATGGCCTCTATCATTTGAGGCATGGACTTCACCTACGGAAAAGTGTATTCTACGCTGGTTCCAATTTACTCGAATAGAGGTTCACAGGTCAGCTTTGCTCTGTGGTAAAATGCATTATCACCTTGGAGTATTACTTCATCACCAAACCTATTTCTATCGATGGAGAAAAGGTCCCAAATTTCAATTTGCATCGGTGCATTGACTGTTGAGGTAATGGTTGTCATTTCCCCTGGTCCTTTAACTGACATTGCAACCCCACATCATAAATGAGTCGGGAAAATTTGCTTGTTTTCGTTCAGGCAGCCATCTTGATATATTTCATTAGAACGGCATCAAAGGTTGCAGCATCATTGCCTTGGCCAAATTAGATTCATGATTCATGACTGAATATCACTTTCATCCAATCATCCACACTCCATGATTGCTTCTCTTAAACTGATTGTAATTTCGTTATTGTCCATTTTCTTGTCAGAGTTGGTTTTTATTGTGGTATCTCAATGTAAATTCCTTTTCATTCAAACAATTTCTTACAGTTCTGTCACAAACACACGCTGTTGTTTCTACCTAACTATTTTACATTTGTTTTGTTGTGCATTTTCTATTTTCAAGGCATATTGCATCAAGTTTTTTCTTTGTCCTGATGCCTAGATGTCTTCTGGGATCAACCACTATGTTTCCCTTTATAACCTTCTCATTTTGTTTACACTTGCACAAAATTTTAGACGCAGCTGACTGGGAACAACTAGCACTATTTGCTACACACTATGCTGGATTTCCTTCTCGAAGGAGTTTTTTTAATCATTTCCATTATTTCGATGGAGAGTTCTCTTGATGAAGCCATATTTCCTTTCAATTAACCCAGACCAACAATAAGCTCGGCCATCATGCAAATACACTCTTTTATCAGTAGACTAATTAGTAAATTTAGGTTTTTGCTGGTATTTGTTTGTAAATCACAAGTTGATTCCATAATTTTTCCTCTACTTGAACCGGTCAAAATAAGCCGATAACTTATTTTCATGGTACCAGAATAAACAAAATTATTTTGTGTCATCTCTGCGATTTGTTTATTCGCTGCAAAGTAAAAATTAAACAGACTTGTAGATTATCCTATGACTGCACTGATTCCATAATTTTTGCCAAGAGTTGTACTTTTACTTCTCCAAGTTCGTTGTCAGCAGTAATGATAAAGAATTGAAGAATAATGGTCAACTGGAAAGTGACAGGACACAATGGAATCCATGGGTTCTGCAATGCACCAAATTAGCCCAACTATTCTACAAATACCTGATAGAATCAAGAATCTGAATGAATGATGAATGACAGGATGGCCCTGGTGTAAAAAATACCCAAACATATATCTATATATAAATATTTTTGCTTTATTTATATATATTTATATATATATATATTTATATATATATATATATATATATATATATATATATATATATATATATACATATATATATATGTATATATACATATATGTATATATACATATATATATTTACATATATGCATATATGAGTAGATATACGTATATATATACACTACTGCTTATAAGATTTTGAACAAACAGATATTTTACATGCATGTAATAATTTTAAGAGTTAAAAACAGGGAATTCACACAAGAATAACTTTATTGCAATAATCATAACAGAACATGCCATTCGACATGTTTTGTGGTTCTTAATGCTGAATTTCAGGGTAAAAGTTAAAACATTGAATTGAATTGTTAAATTAGTAAATAAATTAAACCAAGTATCTATCCTTTCGTGCTAAAATTTTGCTCAGAATCAATCAACAAGGATATCAAATGGCTAAGTAACATTGTTTTGTGGAAGAATTGTCAACTTAGTTATTTAAATGGCCTCAAACTAGACCAATAGATACAAGGAAATAATGCAATCAAAGGCAAGAAACACAGAAATTGGGCTTATTTAAATAATCATGACCAGTACAGTATCCAGTACTGTTCATAAATATTTGAATAGTCTTCATAACGCATTGCATTCTTTCCACACACATATATAATCATATATATTTATATCCATTTCTCAATATATATGTATATATATGTGTGTGTGTGTGTGTGTGTGCGTGTGTGCGTGCGTGCGTGCGTATGTGTGATCGACATATCACTATTCACACTTCCACCAATCAGCCAATTAAATTTATTTTATAAGATGGAATAATGCACCAACATGCCGTTGAAATGTCCTAAGGGTATAGGAAGATGACAGCTGCAATGAAAAAACAATGCACATAGGACACCAGGCACCAACATACATATATATGTATAGAGAGAAAGAGAGAGAGAGAGAGAGAGAGAGGGACAAATAGAAAGAGACAGACTCATACATTCATGCATATATGAATATACATATATTCACACATAAGCACATACACATACCCATGAATACACACACACACACACACATATACTCAAATACACATATGTATACATTACTGTGTACAAGTATTTGAGCAAACAGAAATTTTACTTGGTTTTGATTGTAAAAACAAGAGTTTTACGCAAGAAAAACCAATTTTTATTGTGATTTCAGCGCAACAAGCCATGCATTTAGGTGTGTTTTGTGGTGTAAATGGTAAATTTCTGCCAGATATTTTTATGATAAAATTGAATTGTTAAATGTATCAAACTATATATATATATATATATATATATATATATATACTTGCAGAAGCATCTGTCTACGATTTATTAATCAAATATTGTAGGACTAAAATAAAAGGACTAAAATAAACTAAATGGTTTCCTTTCATTTATTCATGAATATGCATGGGTGCAACCCAATCAAATTCGGAATGCATCTTAAATCGAACAAAGGGAATCTTTGAAAGTAAAACGCCTTTAGATATTTGGAAAAGTACATATATATATACCATGCAGAACCTTACAATGGTAGCAATCGATATTAGGATTAAGTACTTTACGGCTTCGTCTACCACTGGTAACGACATGCTCCTATTACCCCACTTACCACTCATTTCAAAGTATATACAAAGAGTCAGAACTAATGGAGTATTGAGGAAGTGACACGAATTGGTGCATAGGGTGTGAAACATTACAGCTGGCGATGAGCTATAACGAATGACATAATTGTTGGATTGTTATATTCACAATTGACACAACATGTGAAATCGATCATCACTGCATGCTTATTACTTGGGGTTTTGTGCCACACTAAGCTAAGCTTAGTAAATAACGAAGATCACAAATTAGATGGAATAGATGGATAAATATCCTCTAGTAGACTGTGTGTAGAGTTCCAAGATGTTTCTTACAGCACAATTGGAGTAGATCCAGTACCAAAATAACAAAATAACACCATCATTAAACAAAGTTTGCAAGGAAAATATATATTCTTTTCTTTATTGTTCATGTGAATTCATATCGTATTATGTTATTCGTGTGTACAGGATCGTTATATTTTTATCTAAGAGATGTCTGTACCAAATCTTTACTTTTGAAACCAAATAGCTTTGTTTAGTACCAAATTTGCTCAATTTTGCTCTTGAAAAATACCAATGGGCAACCGTAGTATAGAGTCGGAAACAGTTACTTTCTAAAAACTTCGAAGAAAAAAGCATCTCTTAATTTTACTCTCTTTCAAGTGTGGGTCTTTGTACTGAAAAGAATTCAATGGAAACAATTAGCATCGACGAGGTTATATTGGTCTGAAATTTGTCAAATTATTTTCAAAATCGTTATACAAAGTTATACAATAAGTGTATCAATAATTTTGGAAAGTATTGAAGTAAAAACGCATGTATAGAGAGAAAAATTAATTTCACGAAGATCAGTTCTGGACATTGGAAATTGTAGCGTCTTTTTAAAGCCCATAAAATCGCCGTTGTTTACAGTATCAAGTTTTTCTGGGTGTAATCATTATGCTTCCAGGATGCCTTAGTCTGTTTGTCTCTTTATTCACATATATATATATATATATATATATATATATATATATATATATATATATAAGTTATGTACTATAAATGTATGTATAGCTAATACCATAAAGTATTAGTATTACACATTTTTGTTGACCAAATGCTATAAATATGATGAATTTTTTGTTTTCTTGTTTCTAACTATGTTTCATAAACTCATGAACGATTGTATCCTTCAAGCTAAAAATTCGTATATCATGTTCACTTGACACTAGGATGAACGTAGAATAAATCAGGTTAATTTGAGCATTTTCAATCCCAAAAGAGACGGCTTCGTCATATGAGCTGCTAAATTATGTCTATGGGTAAGTTGACCCCAGGATGAACATTTTGTAGGTAGCACTGACTTCTGGACCTCTAATGGTCAATTTAAGTTTAAATCATGTTAATTTTGATACTTTTTGAAAGATCAATTTTAGCATTTTTAAACTACCTGAAGGGTAGCGATCCTAACTTCGAGAAGCTCTGTGTTACAATTTACCCCATGACCTTTCAGTATTGATTACTTTCCTCAAGCTAGTACATATATATATATATATATATATATATATATATATATATATATAGTACAAATCAAGGATGCAATATAAGACAATATAATGTGATGTCCAATGTATGAGGCTTTTTTTTGTGGTCCGCCTGAAGAGACCCAGACAGTATAGAAAGATAAACGTATTTGTGAAGTGAATCCCCGTTTTACTATATATATATATATATATATATATATATATATATATATATATATTGTTTTTGATCCTCTACTTGAAATGATTCCAATATCTGGATTAGTGTAGATATGCATGTATGTATGTGGAAAGGAATCCAAGTCAGCCGGAGGGCTGAAAAGACATCTCAAAATACAAGAATATATTGCACCACGTACCTGTACGAGGTGCCCGTACCACAAAATCTCTTATGAGCCAATTGTGTACCAAATATTTTTTAATCCTTGGCTCGTTTTAAAAGCTACACCTGTTCTTGACAGAGTTGGATCATTCTTTGAAGTGAGATTATGTGATGGACATACCCAAAATTGAGGACGAAGCTGTCATATGTGTATGTATGTATGTATGTATGTATTGATGGATGGATGGATGGATGCACATTTGTATTTTTGCATGTATGTAGGTAGGTTTGTAGGTGTTTACATGCATGTGCGTGGTCCACTCTCCATCTCAGATATTCTGTGAAATTTTTTTTAAAAACTTCTCAAAGAATCGGACACTTTTGAGACTTAAATGTAATTTGTCGACGTAGCCACAAGTTAATTGTGTCTCCGTTGACAAATTGTATTTATTAATGACTTCATTCTTCATTTCCTAATTGTTTGTCATTGTAATCATCTTTTTATCAATGATTCATGGCGATGGTTCTGCAAGTGGAGTAGAGGGGGGAGGAAACGTAACAAACAGGTCCGGTTAGTCACTCATAAGAAACCGTCACGTGACCAACGTTTTCGGACAGCACGCTGTGTTGAAGGTGATCAATTTTTTTTTTTCAAAAAAATTTGAGAAACATGTGATCAATGAATAAATTATTTCTCTTGCTTTTTCTTGTATTGTGATCACTGAGAAAGTCCGAATTTTCAAAAATGAAACAACCCTGGAAGCTGCCTGACAGACACTAAGAGACCAATTCGGCATAAATCTACATCCCACGAAAAATCTATCACGGGGTGGGGGATTTTCAGATTATCACTTTTTTTGTTAAAATTATAAGGAGTTGATGTTTAAATTTTCAGCCCTCTAGTTCCATTGGTGTTTCCTGTACGCGCAAGTCATTGATACGTCGATGGCCAGCTAGCCAGACCAACTCAAAAACTAAAGAAACTTATATTGATGATGACAGTTCTGGTTGATATTTTCTAATTAATGGCCGTTAATCATCGCCACCTCCAGAGACGCTAAACGATCATTCTCTATTTTTTTTTCGCAGCGCCAATCGCTCATAGAAAAGGTTTTCAGCGCGTCGTACATGGCATTTAGAAAGGTTATTTGAAGTTGCCCGGTTATCTATCCATAGAGAAAGATCATTGGTCCAAGTTGACAAACAAATAACTACTGAGAGTCAATGAAACTTACAGAGGCTCAAGGCCAGGTTTGTAGAGCATTCATTTAGGGTCGAACGCGCTGGTAATAGCTTTCATGATGTGCACTTCTTAACAGAAGTTGCAATACACGTAAAGTCGGGAAAAAATAAGAGATCTTTTTTTACGTTGCATTAGTGCGATCGTTTTTCGTTTCCATCTGATCATGCGTATACCTATGCATTATTTTGAAGCTTTTCGTTTCTTCTGTTGGGTGTTAATTGCATTTTTTGGCTTGACACTTGCAGCGACTCTTCGTTTAAAAATCACCCTTTTCACGATTATGAGGTTATTTTTGATGAAAAGTGATTTCTCTATGATTATTGGAAACGTGACTTTCTTTGTGTAAACAAACTTACTTCTTCCTCAATCACACTTACAAACTTACTTCTTCCAAAATCCAAATCTCCTCTCTAAAAAAGTCCTCCTTGTCGTTTGGTCGTGCAGTAATGGCGAAATCCTTTACTGCCTATTGCAAACTGGCCAAACTATCAAAACAGAGTCCTGTTGTCGGGATATCTGAACTGATGTACCCAAAGTTGCCAACATTTTGGCCAGAAGTGGGGAACAGAAAGGGTCCTACCCTCATGCAGGATAACACAAAAACACGCACTCCACAATCCTGCGAAAAATTGATGCAGTTGGACATCGAGGTCCCGTCCCTTCCTCTCTAGTCATCGGACTTGATCTCTACTGATACCTTTTCTTCTGGACCTTACATGTATATACGCGCAGATCAGGTTGAAAATGCCTTCTCTTGATCCCAGGTTTTATCTGATGGAGTAAGTCCACTCCCAGGACGTTGGCAACATTGTATCAATTCTGATGGCATTTACTTTGACTAATACATAAAGAGTTATGACGTTTTAAAGTTTGTGGTTCAAAATGCTATACATTTCGTTCCAACTGATATATATCTGTGTATGTGCGTGCAAAATATTTCTCTATCCATTTTACATGATATT
>OY735235.1:38225121-38245121 GCA_963457665.1 Thysanoteuthis rhombus | reverse complement strand
ATAAACTCTTTGTTCAATCCACAAAGGTGGATTTTTTTCTTTTTGCCATTAATATTCGTATCAGCTGTCCTATTTAATTAATTAATTATTTAATCAATTTCCCAACCAAGGTATATGACCTGTTGGTGCTACCCTACTCGTGGATTGAACTCTGGACCGCCAAGTAGGTCACAATCAATCAATGCTTCTATCTTTTAGGCTATGTGTCTCGTAGTCTCGAAGCCTTAAACCTATTGTCTGAGTAAATCAGTGTATCATAATAATTCCTCATCAGAATTCAGACGGAATTGCTTCATCTCTAATTAGAATGTTTTATGATTAAGATATTTTTTCTTCAAAGAAGGAAGTTTCTTTTGTTTCATTTTTTTCGGGCAAATTAGTAATAACTTTTATTTGGTAAGAAGTTTTTTTCTCTTTTCTTTTCTTTCTTTTCAGTGAAATCTTGAGACGAGTTGAAGACGTAGAGAGAATCAACGGTGTTAGATTCAGTGGACCATGTAGATTTAATAGAAATTGTAGAAGAGATCTAAGTGGAGAGAGAGGGGGGAAGAGAGAAAAAAAGCAGGGAAAAAGAGTGAGAAAAGGAGAGGTAGGGAGAGGGGGAAAGAGTGAGAAACAAAGAGAGAGAGGGAGAGGGGAATAAAGAGAGAGGGGAGAGAGAAAAGGGTAAAAAGAGTGAGAAAAGGAGAGATTGGGAGAGGAAAAAAGAGAGAGAAACAAAGAGAGAGAGGAGGGAATAGAGAGAGAGGGGGGGAGAGAAAAAAGGGGGGAAAAAGAGTGAGAAAAAGATGGACGGGGAGAAAGGGAAAGAGTGAGAAACAGAGAAAGAGGAGGAAATAGAGGGGAAGAGAGAAAAAGAAGGCAAAAAAGAGTGAGAAAAGGAATAATGGGGAGAGGGGAAATGGTGAGGAACAAAGAGAGAAAGGGAGAGGGGGAATAGATAGGGAGGGGAGAGAGAAAAAGAAGGGGAATGGAGTGAGAAAAATATAGACAGGGAGAGGGGAAAAGAGTGAGAAACAGAGAGAGAGGAGGAAATAGAAGGGAAGAGAGAAAAAGAAGGGAAAAAAGAGTGAGAAAAGGAGTAATGCGGGAGAGGGGAAATGGTGAGGAACAAGGAGAGAGAGGGAGAGGGGGAATAGATAGGGAGGGAAGAGAGAAAAAGAAGGGGAAAGGAGTGAGAAAAATATAGACTGGGAGAGGGGAAAGAGTGAGAAACAGAGAAAGGGGAAATAGAAGAGGGAGAGAAAAAGAAGGGAAAAAGTGAGAAAAGCAGAGACGGGGGAAAGGGAAAAGTGTGAGAAACAAGGAGAGAAAGAGGGAGATAGAATAGGAAAAAAGAGACATAGAGAGGAGGATTCAAAAGAAATGAACTTTTTCTCTCCTTTCAATGAAATCTTGACAAGTAAAGAAGTCGTTGAGAAAATCAACGGTGTCAGATTCAGTGGGCCATGGAGATTTAATGAAAATTGCAAAAGAGATCTAAGGAGAGAGAGGGGGAGCGTAAAAGAAAGAGAGAGAGGGAGAGAGAGTAAAAGAACGAGAGGGAGGAGAGCACTGTAAAGAAAGGGAGATTGCCAAAGGAAGAGGGGAAGCAAAAGGAAGGGAAAGGAAGAGAGAAAGAAAGATGAGAGGAATTCTAGAAAATAACTTTTTTCCTCTCTCCCATCTCAAGTGGTTGCAAAACTGACAGAACATCATTAAACGCCAATCATTACCCGTTTTTTTATATTCATATTTTTTAGAAATCGTCAACCACAACTGTCAACAAAACTGTCAGAATAGGTTTCTTCAGTTTTCAAGTCAGCCTGGCTGGCTGTGTATGTATGTATCACGTGTGCAAGTTGCACCAATGGAGGTAAAAAGCTGAAAATTCAAAGATGTACTCCACTTTATGTCTAGAAATCTTTTTTTTTGTTTTTTTTTTTCAAAATTTCCCAACCCAAATAAGTTTTTAATTGGTTGTTCAATTTGCAATGCAAGTTTATGCTATACTGGTCCTTTAGTTCGCATCCAGCAGCTTTTACACTTTTTTTTGTTGTTTGTTTTTAAATTCGAACCTTTTCAGTGGTCACTGCCCAATAGTAGGTGAAAAAAAGTAATTCATCAATTGATCACCCCTCTTATAACACTTCTGCCAAATGAAATTGGTCACGTGACAGTTTCTATTGGATGATTAACCAGACGTGTTATTCATTTATTCCGAGGAATTCGAAGGCTGACTGATTTCGATTCACTTCAATAACGTCCAATTATTTGACCATCGTCGGCAATTGTGAATTCATTCTCGCTGTGCTAAGCTGGTATTGCTAACCGGTATGTATTCCTATCGTGATGCCTGCGTCTGCGGTCCGAGGCAGACCCCAGCGTACATCTTGAACCAGTGCTCGGTTCTAAATCCACCATAGTAGAACTATAGTACAGTCCTTGGACGATGCAACCATCGGTTGCCAGACTGGCCTGGGCACATGAACCCATGCTTTTTTTCTTTTTTACGTCTTTTTTTTTTTATGGACAAACAAACGACGACTAGTGTTGTGCGTTCGATCCTCGCTGACTGACCGACACTTGTTGTCTTGTATCAAACGAAGCTAAGCATTTTCAATACGTATATATGCATTTTGCAGAGAAGCAATGATCTGTGTCATGCGAAGCTAAGCTTTTTAAACACATATAAAGGCATCTCACCTTGAAGCAAGAACGTATGTCAAACGAACCTAAGCTTTGTAAATACAGATATTCTTTGTATAGTGCGGTTAATTCGGGTCAAAATTTTCCGTACCGTTCAAAACCACACTGTTCAAGGTCTCGATTTGTTTTAGCATTCATCTTATACTAAGCTATATTAATTTTTACGGCGATACCTTGACTGTACTTCATTGAAACACGCACTAATCAAAACTGCACTTTTCAAGGTACTCCTGTTCGCACAAAGGCATCTGGCTGTGAAGCAAGAATTAGTAACTATCACGGACTGAGGTGTGTTCAATCTATACTGCATGTCATAAATTAATGGACACGCTAGATTAAGCTAAGCTGAGAAAATCACCAGCGGAGCAATGATCGGCCAGTCAGTCATTATCTGATATGAATGAATGGCTTAGCTTTGCAAAGATTTTTGGAAGGGTTTTCCACAGCGATAGGACCGTAAAAAGCAGAGTGACCATCCAGTCAAAGCAATGAAGTTTTGAGGTGAAGTGCAGCTTGCCCAGTGTGCAGCCCTCATTCTTTAAACCAGGGTTTATATCCTATTGGTCCCATGTCGTAGTTCTTACGGGAGTGTCATTCTTCTGGCAGATGCTAGCTAACTATGGGTGTCTCCCACCCATTTGTGGGAATGTCCCGACGGTAAGGCTGACCAGTGGTTACACCATAGAACGAGAACATCCTGTAGTTGGTAGATGCCTATACTGGTTTATACCCTCTCTTTGGGGGAGAATCAGGACAGTACGACTGTCTGCAACTTTGAACACAGATCCTAGTCGCCCCAACAGAATCAGATGTGCGCTGACTATAGACGTCAGCTATCCCCTTAGCGGAATGACCTGAACGCATTGCAACAGTGTAATAGTTAACCAGCTTATCTCTCAGACCAATTAACAAGTGTTATGAGTTCAATTGTCACTGATAAACTTGTGCTGTGCTATGCTAAGCTCAGTTAATATTTCGTCTCTTGCTCTATTGCATGATCTGTCGAATAAAGTACGTAGCAAAAGTAGCATTTGCTACAGGCTCTGCATTTCCCAGGGTTACCAAATCCGATTCATAGATTCTGCTCAATGAATATTGTGCTATACTTCCTTCAACTTGTATGAACGACTAGGTGCTTAAGGGTAGTGATTTTAGCCAATCATTATCATTGGAGTTGATATTTTAACACAGTAATTATTAAGAGTGTGGTATTGGAGATAAAAACACTAAGATCGAAATCGAGGACACAGAACTCGAGAAAGTAGACCACTACATCTACCTAGGACAACGAATCTCCATGAGACCCTCAAAAGAAGAAGAAATCAAGCGAAGAGTCACACTAGGATGGCAAGCCTTTGGCAGAGCTAGTAAAATAATAAGATCCCATTAATCCTAAAGAGAACTGTGTATAACTAATGCATCATTCCAATAGTGACTAATGGAGCTGAAACATGGAACTTAACCAAGAGACAGACCCGTAAATTGAGAACCATGCAACGTGCACATGAAAGAATAATGCTGGGCCTCACATGGAGAGATCACAAAACAGCACAGTACATCTGAGAAAAGACAAGAGTTAGAGACAGTAAAGAATCAATTGAAAATCTCAAATGGCGGTGGACTGGCCATGTTGCAAGAATGGCAGACAATCGATGGACATCACGACTCACAACATGGATTCCCCGAGACCACATGCGCAACCGAGGCCGGCAAAATGTTAGATGGAGAGACGAGCTAAACAAGTGATAGAGAAGTGTAGCAAATCCTGGTGAAGGTCTATGTCCAACGACGGACGCTAAAAGACTGATGATGATGATTTAGGTGATATATATATATATATATATATATATATATATATATATATATATATATATATATATATATATAATGTGTACTGTAAAGAGTGAGACAAACTCAGGAGTAAAGTGTTTAGAGGTAAGATTTATTAATCCTTAGGTGTAAATTGTCCAGACTTGTTTCGGGATTCTTCCCATCTTCAGTGGTGTGTGCTGTGTGTGTATGTGTTAAAAGTTCCCATGTGAAACCAGAGTTCACTATCAGGAGCTATGCATTGTGTGTAAAATGTGTTGTAAGGGCTGCTGGAGGCCTCCTGCTAAGTGGGAGAATGTCCAGTTAGGTATCAGGTCTTTGGTTAAGCAGGAGCAGTTGGTCTTGGGGAGGGCAGAGTGTGTCAGGGTAGGAGGGAGTGATGTGAAGTTAGATTTTTTGGTATGTTAGGGATAGTGTAAATGGAGGGGTGGTGAGGTCAAGGAGCTACATAGGTTTCAACCTTATAAGTTATCAAAAATGTGTTGGCTATGATTTGAACCACAAATATATAGTATGTTGCACAAATACTGTGGTATTTAAAACTGAAGTCAGGGCCAATGCACAAATATAAAAATGATATCAAAGTAAAACTACTGTTACTGAAATGTCAGAAATATTTGTGCGTAACGAGACTTGTTAATATACTCAACAAAACTGTTCGAGAAGGTGCAGGTATGAGCGAGTGTTGTTTATACCTCGTTCCTTCTCTGAATCTATCGCGTATGTACGGCTTTTCGTAGGCCGATTTTTGACCAGCTATTGTGTTGCTGAGGTCAGTGACCTCGTAAATTGCCTACTGCATTCTAACTCTATTGTGTTTGCCCTATTGTTTTCAGGTTGGCTTTCCGACGGCCGTAATTATTCGCCATTCTTTCGGATCAATTTGTATTTGTTCATAAATTGGCATAACATCTCTCCCACCCTCGGGCGTGTTTTGTTTATTATATCGTGATCTTGATCATTTAGGCATCGTAGTTTAACCACAACTCATAGCTAGATGCGATAAACAGAGGGAAGTGATTTAATAAATAGAAATGAAAACAACTGTTTACACTGTCGGTCTCGGTAAAGTAGGGATAAATTGGAAAAAATTAAAACATGATTTCTCTCTGCACAAATTTTCTTTCCAAGGATGTATCATGTTTTCTGTTCAAACGTCGTTTTTTACACATAAATATAAATGAATATATTTGAAAGAGAATTCCAACGGCGTTTGCTGGAATACCAACCTTCATGTTTTTGTCTCAAACATCTTTTTCACAGCAGATACGAATTGATAAGATACTCCGTTGGAAAGCTGACGAAATCTCCTTTTCCGAAGACCTGTACAAGCATTGTGTTTTCTGCCCCCACACCACTGAAAGGGGTCAAATTTGAAAAATTGCAGCTTTCTTGAATTTTCAACTAGGATTCCTTAGGATTTTCAGCTTGGTGTTCTAGAGACTTTATAGAAATGAATTGTGCAGAAAAAAATTATCTTTTAGATTTTTCCTATTTTGGCTCTAAATTGGGGTACTCTACTGGACTAGGTCCAACACAACTCAACTTTGTCACAATAATTGCTAATTATGATGATTATTATAATATGGGATCCCCTTTTACAGAAGTTTGATCTATACCCTTTCACTTTTATACAAGACTGCCATAGGGTTGAACTTTGTGAATATCTGCACTTTATCTCAATCTATTTAGTTCAATTGTTTGTAGGATATGTCCTCAGCTATCAGAAAAGTCTACAAGAGCTTGTAAGGGTGTTACAATTGATATAAATGCTGACAGACCTGAAAAGTTATTTTGGAGGGTCGGGAATGCTAAAAATAAGTCTAGAGTTGACTTTTCTTTTCTACCATTACAATAACAACAATCCTCAACAGATTTAGTGAGAGAAAACTCTTCACTGTTTGTCTGTCCCATCACATATATTACATTAGCATTCCTCTACCATGAACTGAAATCACGACCAACTGGTTGGTAGATGACTCTCTTACTGACTAAGCTGAATTGACAAAATTTGCCCATCACCAAGAATTTATGTTAGAAATATGCCAGGGCTTATTCCAGTCTAATAAATACATTTATGAAATTATCATGATTTGAAATTATGACCAAGTGATTGTTACACAGCTTGCCTAGTGACTGAGCAGAACCGTCAAGTCTTACATATCAATGAATTTATCATCATCAAATCTACAAAAGTTGCAGTAATCATCATCAGTCTGAAGTAGGAGTGGGATTTGACCCTGCAGCAGCTAAGCTTGCTCTCATGTAAATTAATGGTAAAAGTTTCCGACTGGTCTAGTAATAAAAATTCAACTTTGGAAAAAATCTCTGATAAAAAATAAACTCCCTTTGAAGAAGTTTTTATTTCCTTTTTTGAATCTGATGAGATTTTTGCTCTTAAAACTTTATCACTTTTTTTGTGGACATTAAATCTTCTCAGAGCTTTTATCTATTCAGCCATTTACCTCATGATTTAATTAGTTGGAGTTCTTCCTTTTTCTGTCAAATCAAAGCTCCTATTTACCCAAACCCTCACAAAAATAGGACATGTTGATTTACTGTAGGAACCTCACAGGTGAATGTTGGGGATAGGAACCACCCCAAGAAATTCTCTTTAGTTCTTACCTCTATTGTTGCAATCCCTCTGACCCTCTGACCCAAACTAAACTGAGCAATGCCAAGGGCATTGCACCTACGTCCGAAATGATCTTCCAAAATAGATGATCAGTAAGTTATCAAATCAAAGCATTGTGTAAGATTTTAGATATAATACCATATTCTATTTACACTGCTCTCTTTAATTCCTGACCACTGACGATCCCTTTTTTGGATTTGCAATTCATTTTATAGTAAAATCATTATCTATATACTTACATATATCTGTGTACTTACATATAATAGCTCTATTCTGTCAGCAATAATTCTTGGCCACTGATGATGATTTTTTGAAAATCAAATCTTACCTTTGATATCATGGGTCAATAGTGTTCCTTTTATATTTGACATTTCGAATCTTGTGACAGAGAAGCAACATCATAAATCATACCACTATCAAAAAACATAATTATTGTACATAAATTTGTACCATATATCAGAATTCGAATAAATGTAATCAATTTTAAATTAATGTGGTTTTAAAAGGTCAAAAATTGCTTTTTATCCTAGTTCATTAATAAGTTTAAAATTATATACTGAAAATAAGGGTCCACTTGAAGATATCCTTTATAGAAGGGGTCCTTGAGTTTTCAAAGTTTTGAAACCACTATCATGGGTGATATGAATATCTCGTAAAAAAATCTCCAAACCGAAAAAAAACAAAACTTTTTCTCTCAGATCTGAAGAAACAATCTCCGAATCAGTTTTTATTTCCTTTTTTCAAATCTGATAAAGTTTTGATCTCCAAACTTTATCTCTAGTTTTGTGCAGCCATTAAACTTTCTCATTGCTTTTATCAGCACAGACAATTTCCCTCTTGACTCGATTTGAGTTTTTCCTCTTTCCATCAAATCAAAGTTGAAAGCATTGATTTATCTTCAATTGATTTTTTGTAGTTCAACTTCAACCTCCTTTTGATACGTGAGTCTTGATTTACATTCCTGTCATATCAATTCCGACACAAGGCTACGTCATCTGAGTGCTCAGTAGTAAGCAAACTTACTCTCACTTTTTTCCATGCATTCAGCTAAGCTGCTACTCATTTGTAAATACGCGTGTTGCGTTATTATTAACCATCTTCTTGGGGTGATCAACTAAAAAATTGGAAAAAGGGGTGATTAATGAATAAGTTACTTCTCTCGCCTTTTGTTGTGTAGTAATCACCTCTAAAGTCTGAATTTAAAAAAAAATAAGTATGAATGCTGCCAAACACAAACTAAGAGACCAATTTAGCATAAACTTACATTGAAAATTGACTCTTTCCAGAAAATCTATCATTATCTGTCCACATAGTATTTCCAAACATTCTCACTGAATAATAATTAAATTCTGAATAAAAGTGAGTCACATGATAAGGAGGAGAACTTAAATTTTGGGGCGGATCCATGTATTTGTTTCTGATTATGAGATATCCCTGTGTTTTTTAAACACATTTCTGTATTCATACATGTCTGTCAACACAATATCTCCAAAAGTTCCCAATGAATTTCAATGCAAGGAAGTAACTATATGTTAGGGCCAATCCAGGAATTCATTGATCAAGAGATATTTTTTCATTCATTTCTGAAATTTCAGAATACGAAAAATGTTTTCTAGACATAGTTGTAAATGTTGAAATTTTCCACCCTCTAGCTCCATTGGTGCGGCCTGTAGATGTCATACATACATAGCCAGCCAACCAGCCAGCCAGCCAGCTAGATTAACTGAAAAACTGGAGAAACCTAGGTTGACAATTTTTAATTGGCTTTATCAACAACCTAGCCTAGTGCAAGACTCCACACGGACATAGATGGTGGAATGAGGACATTTTGCTCCTGTGTATTGAAGAGGTCTGCCATCCAAACATTCTGACATCTCCCAACTCGTAGTTCCAAACACATACCAGAGGGAGGCTGTAAGGTGCAATGACCCAAACTTTGTATTGGAAAAACTAAGCTGAGGAAAATTGACTGAAAATATTTGAAATTCCTCGTCTCAAAAATTCGGAAAGAAACCAAACTAGTTAAACTAACCAAGTAATTAACTTATGCGCCAGACGGTGTTTCTCAAAGTAAAACCTCTCATGCCACCTCAACCCCAACTCCAAGCGGGGAAGAATTAGAAACAAAAATGTCAGTTGAAAACAAAAGCTAATATTCGTACTTTGCATAAATGAATCATCATAGTCTGCGCGTGGACCAAAATTAAATTGATCGAAAAAAAAAAATATATATTTTATCTAAATTCATCTTAAAATATAGATCTTTTATCTAAAATTATCTAAAAAATGTACATATTTTATCTAAATTCATCTTAAAATATAGATCTTTTATCTAAAATTATCTAAAAAATGTACATATTTTATCTAAATTCATCTTAAAATATAGATCTTTTATCTAAAATTATCTAAAAAATGTACATATTTTATCTAAATTCATCTTAAAATATAGATCTTTTATCTAAAATTATCTAAAAAATGTACATATTTTATCTAAATTCATCTTAAAATATAGATCTTTTATCTAAAATTATCTAAAAAATGTACATATTTTATCAAAAATCATTTTTTAAAATAGATCTTTTATCTAAAATTATCTAAAAGATGTACATATTTTATCTAAATTCATCTTAAAAAATAGATCTTTTATCTAAAATTACATAAAAAAAATGCCAGCTCAAAATTTGGGCATTGTTGGTCTAAAATGACCACAGAGATCAAAAAAAATACTTCGAGAACAAAAAAACCCCAAAGTTTTTAGATAATGCCTAGTGGTGTACTCATGCAAAGTCTCAAGTTTGTGGCCCCCAAAAATGAGTGGCCTGAGACACACTGATACACACACACCCATAGATAGGCACACAGACTCAGACACTCAAAGAGAGTAGAATCCGTAACCCTCTTGACAGGTTGTTGATTTGATAAGATTCTGTTTCTGGTTTGCTATTTCACCAAACCTAGAAACATATCAATGGCTCGGCTGCCTAACCCTAAAACTTTAAACAGCTAGTCACGTAAGAAATCATAAGCAATCTCTCTCTCAACTGAAAGAAAAAGGTTGGCTGATATTTTGATTATTAAAAGCTGTAACATCAAAGCAATAAAGTTATTTTCGGTTAGAATTACACACGAGACCGACAATGTAGACCATCAAAGATCAACCGAGTCGGTCGAGATCGATCGATAAAGAACTGATCCACGAAAGATCAATCACTCCCTATTTCCCCTCCAGCTAGATTACAACGCCTTGTTTTTCTCTTATGAGTCAATGTATGGTTACTCTCAAAAAAAGTGATTTGCTCAGGATCACCCTCACTTTTCTGACATGCTATCATGTTGCAACAATGACAAGAAGTCAATAATTGAACAACCACTGCGTCAAAATTTGAAGTCATGAAAAAAAATCTATCAAAGAATAAATATGGTCAGAATAAATTCTATTCTATGACGTCACAGGCAATTTCCACTGAAAACATTTGAAATAGAAAGAAAAAAACAAGTAGAAATATCTAGATTTCAGAGAATCTAGATGTTATTAACAAACCTGTCAAAATAAGGCCCATAAGGTGAAAAAAAAATTATAACCCAATTTACATAGTGGACTCGACATAATCTGATACATTCATGTCTTTGAGATGATATGAAATAGAGGGGAAAAAATGTGATAGTCTCTTGTCATAACAATGATTATTATGTGATAACTTTTGTGAGTCAAAGGAACGCGATGTGATTGATGAAGAGGATAAAGAAAAGAATCATTTATTGAGCGAGTGAGTCAGACCACCTTTCTCCTAACTGTATCCAATTTCATCACTTTTTTCATGATAAATTTCATTTGATTTTTTCTAAAATTAACGACTTACAATCTTATTTTTCCTGTTTTATTTCTTGACAAAATTTATTTGATTCTATCACAACAATTATTATTAGAGAAAGTTTTGTATGGAAAATATCGACTGATATGTGATACAAGAATTCTTATACTTATTGTCTGGGCTAGAAATATGTTATATGATTATTTTCTTTTTATGAACTGTTATTAAATCTTTCTCCATAATCCAATGACCTGTTACATTGGCTTTTGGCTACTTACTACTAATCTATACATAAATAACACTGTCATTTTTGACAGGTATGTCCTAGTTTCTTACAATACTCCTCATTTTCTTTTAGAAATAATTATATTATTTTTTCATAATTTCTTTTTTTACAAGTCCTTGAACAAAGCCATGATTCATAATCATCGGTAATTCTCATTGTCTAGACAAGGTTAAGAATATCTTCTGGATGACTTGGAAGTCTAATTTTTGAATGGTATAATTTTACACACATGATGATCAGAAACTGCCAAGCAATGGTTGAGTTGTTTTGCTCTTGTTATTATTGCTCTCATCTTCCTCGTTTAGCTTTTGCATCTGACCAATGTTTGATCTCAAATTTCTCCATTCCATGAGGGCAAATTTTTCTCCATGTTGGCTGGTGACGTGCAGATATTTCAAAATTGCACAATCAAATGCCAAATTTCTTCAGGGTTGCCATGAATTGATCCTTGTATCTTTTTCTTTGACCACCTCTTGTTTCTGTTCCTTCTCTGAGTTCAGAATACAGGAGTTTTTTGTTCCTCTCTTGGAAAACACATCCTATCCATCAAAGATAGTCATAATAATGTGGCTAAATATATAGCATCTACTACTCATAGACGTGTTAAGGATTTTATTGGCTATTTAAGTTTTCCACCAAGATGGAATATACTTGTTGCGACTGATATTTAGCCGCAGACAACTTGATGTTTTCCTTTTCACATTGCAAAGTGTTAATTTGGTTGGGAAGAAAGAAGTGAAAGAAAATAAAAACTTTTCACTGAATAGATTATTTAGTTCTTGAATATACATAGTGAAACTTTTTTCGTTTTCCATTGAGTTTGTTTGAATTCAGAGACCAGGCCATGAGTAATGATTATTCGTTTCTGCACAAATAGAATACAGAGAAAGCCGTTCTTCATAATCATGGATAATCTTATCAAACGGTTATTGTTATCAGAATCTGTCAGTCTCAAACACTTTGTTTAAAATGAATTGAAAATTTAATAGAAGTTTTTTATTGAGTTTTTATTATGGGAAGGTTTTTTTATGGCAATGAATTTAATAGCATAACAATGGATTTATAAGGATGAATGTGAATTCATAACAATAAATACAAATTGTTTTAATCTTTATATCCTTGATGCTAACAGCCCGATAATTTTACCTAGAAGACCCTATCCCAAGGTGATTACAATGAGAAGATTCCTTTATAGATGAATTTCTTCCTGCTATATTCCCGATTTGCAAAGAGTGAACCATAGACTTTTTATTGGTCTTCATTGATTTCATTATTATTATAATCATTATTGTAGCTAAAGACAGATATCTGGATGAAGAATAAAACCAGGCAAAACATCCCAGAATACAATGAATTCCATTTGAATTAAAAGAACTAACTTCTGAGGAAAAGGCTTTATTTTCTCCATCTTTTGTCTGTAACAAAGCATCATGGGAAATAATTTCTCCTAAGTTTTCCTACTTCCATTTTTTTTCTAGTTTCTAGTTTTCTCTATCTTTCACAATTTTTATTATTTTTTCCATTTTTTCACTTAAAAGTCAAACTATATAGATAATGGTTTCTATTATGGCCAGTAATATATCTTTGAACAAAAACAATTGTGAGGTCTTTCTTTTTATCTTAACCATTCTCATTCATCTTTTTTTTTTCTTCATTTTATTCTTTTTTTTTTTTTTCAGAAGTTGGTAGTCTTTAGAAGGAACACCGGTTTCATACAAATTGATTTTAAAACTTCTGTAATAATGTCATTCAATAATAATAATAATAATGATAATAATAATAATAACAAGAAGAAGAAGAAGAATAGACAGGTCTGGTTAGTTACTGAGAAGAAACCCTCATTTAAACAACATCTTTTGGCAGCTGGGTGTGTTGGGGGTGATCAGCTGGAAGAAATGGTAATCAATGTGTAAGTCATTTCTCTTGTATCTTGTTGAATGATGATCACTAAAAAAATACCTCAGTTATCAAAAAAAAAATACGGAGGAAGCTGGACACAAACTAAGGGACCAATTTAGCATAACTTGAATTGTAAATTTAACCCCCACTAAAAATCTATTGGCGGGGTTAGGGTTTACAAAAATGGCCTGTACATGTGATATATAGATAACCAGCTAGCCAGACAGACAGACAGATAGACCAACTTAAAAACTGAAAAAATTTATGTTGCTGTTGAATATATTGATGCTGACAGATTAGGTTGACGGTTTCAAACAAGATTTGAAGATCTGTGAGAAGAATACATTAGACATGGCAAGACAACAAATATAATCCCTATCAAAGTCAGATGTTAAGGTCTTATTATCACCTCAACTTGAGTGTTCCTGTCCGAACTGGGTATGTCCGCATCAGAATTGAGGAGATATATTAAAAGGTCAGACAAAGGCTGCATTTGCATGGATTTGACATTCTTGCACTGTCTAAATCTTACAGACAAAAATATTGGAAAGTTTCCACATCTATAGCAATTCCACCAACGTCCAGGAAAGCCCATGAGGGACAGCTTTGGAAGCAGGAAAATGGTGGCGGGATAATGCACCAAGTCACACTGAAGAGGAATGGTTTCTGGAAATTAAGACTTCGCTGTTATCCTGGCCATCGAAATCCCCAGATCTCAATCCCATTGAGTACATAGGATGTATTGGACTAACAAGTTTACACTTCAGAAAGTCCACCACTTAACTTGCTGCAGTTGAAGGACTTTCTGTTAACATCCTGGCATTAGATCTCAGAGGAAACCTTAAAAGGTCTTGTAAAGTCCTTGCTTGATCGAGCAAGAGCTATTTTACCGACACATGAAGGACCTACATCTTATTAGGCAGGTGGTCATAATGTTTTGGTACATCAGTGAATATATCTATACTTATATAGGAATATTTTCTTTGTTTATCCATGCCTCTTCTCCTCAGGAACTACAAGGCCGATTAACCTGATATTTGGCTTGGAGTGTCAATAAAAATCAAATTCTCACATAGGCTAACTTTTTTGGTCATTCAAGGTCACCAGAGGACATCCTCTGGCCGATCTTCAATTCTAAACATCTGAAAAAATTATTTTCATACCAGGATCTTCATCATTCATTTTTCTTACAAATAAAATCAATTCTTGAACAAGTATTGGTCTTTTTCATTGGATATTGTTTTTTTTGGCATTCTGACAGTGATAGACTGTGTTAGTTTTACGGATACTAACCCTGGATGTTTCCATTTCTCTCTTTACCTCTTCTCCCCAACAAAGATCCAACATAATCCGTTCCACAGTGAAAAGAAGCATCTCTCTACCTTTTCTCTTTCCTCTTGATAAAAATTCAACAAAATTCAGTTCCTAACAACATAATGCTGGGGGTGAAGCTAGATCAAGCAAAGATAAACTTGAAAGTAATTATTCTATTATTTGGTGGGGGCAGGATGTACTGTACACCATTATTATTATTTATTTTTGACTACTATTTTCATTCATCCTATTTTTTTTGTTGATTTCTTCGATCTCTGCTTCGGTAAAGCCATCAATCTATGACAGTCAGTAAACAGTGCATATTGGAAGTAAAGATTTACATCTCGGTGTAAATAATAGTTTTACCATTTATTGTGTTTAGTTGGGTAAGAAAAAAACTATATATTTCACTGTTGTCCAATTTGAGGTTCTGTTTCCCCCCAGGAAAGAACTGGTATCCCTATCAGTGAAATATGTAAAATATAAGAGAAAATGTACTTTAGATATATATCATATGAATGTGTATATATAAATATATAAATATATATATATATATATATATATATATATATATATATATATATATATAGTCATGTAAATTTTTCATATTGTAATGCTGAAAAAAAGTACATCTTTAGTCACTTTTTATACATAGTATCCACGATCGTGAGTCACAAAAGCAACTTTTAATTTGATTTGCGTTATTTCAACTTGTTATATAATAACTGTTCATATCTTTTTAGGTTCTTGTGATTTAGTTTTACTTATATTTGCATTTTTAATTTTATTCGTTATTGAGTTTGTCTGTTGTTAAGAAAAATGAACTAAAAAGTTGAACAGACAGAGTTGGTCAGATATTTTTAATAATGTACGTTTGAATGAAGGATTACTGCCACATTATACTCTCCCTATCTGTCTCTCTCTCCCTCTCTCTCTCTCTCTATATATATATATATATATATATATATATATATATATTGTAAACTTTTTTTATTATTAAATTTTTACAACCTATAAATCAAAATAGGATGTTGAGGTTTGGCACCAGAGAAGATAAAATCTTTTAGAAGGTTCTGATATTGAGCAAAGACAGCATCTGCTTTGATTTATCATCTTCACACTGTGACAAAGAATCAACATAGCCTGGGGATATTATAGGGTATGGCTAAAGCATCCCAGGGTAGCAGTAATTAGGTTTAAGCCCTGAAACCATGTCTGACCCCAGGGTCATCTTCAAATGAAGGCTTTGTTGGAGACCTGTTGCTGTTCAGGCTGCATCAATTGTATGAAATCAGTGATATAACTATTATGGACCATGTATGACTATGAGATAACGAGACTTGGCTCATGTAAATCTAACCGCTTTTAATATTTGTTGTGTCAATAAATATAATTGTGAAAATGAAAGTTTTCAATTGATTTATTCAATGAATCCTATCCAAGATCATTTGCGATGTATCTTTATAAAATCATTTGCAATGTATTTCTTTTTGTGCTTTTTTAAATTTATTAGAAAAAGTGATCAGTGAATAAGTTACTTCTCTCATCTTCATAAATTGATTTAAAAACTTCTGTAATAATGTCATACCATAATAATAATAATAATAACAATAATAATGATAATGATAATAGTAATAATAAACAGATCTAGTTCAACACTCAGAAGAACCCATCACTTGACCAGTATCTTTTGACAGCTTTGGTGTTTGATGGTGGTGATCAGTCAAGAAATTGGAAAAAGGGGTGATTAATGTAATTGCTTTTTGTTGGGCTGTGATCACTAAAAAAAGTTGAAATTTTCAAAACAAAAACACGTGTGAATCCAAGTGGGCACAAGCTAAGGGACCAATTTAGCATTCTTTTCTGGACATAATGAGAAGTGAATGTTGAAATTTTCAGCCTTCTAGCTCCATTGGTGCAGAATGTATGCACAATATATAAATAGATAGATTGATAGCTCGTCCACCAGACTCACTTGAAAACGAAAGAAACCTATGTTGACAGATTCGGTTGATAGTTTTTAAAAAGGAAACTTAACCAGAAAATCACCATCACAGTCAATAATTGAACAAATATGGCATCAAAATTTCAAGCCATGTAAAAAAAATTCCATTGAAGAATATATATGGTCAGAATGAATTCTATTTATGACATCACTGGCCTTTTTCTGCAGGAAAATACCTAAAATAGGGTAAAAGAAACATCTAGAAATATCTAGATTCTCTTGAATCTAGATCTTATTGATCAACCTATCAAACTAAGTGCAAAAAAAGGTCAAAATATCTTTTTTTCCCCAAAAATCTGCATGCAACTAAAACTTTAATGTGGCCATATGGTCTAATGGGAGTTTACTGGAAGAAAAAAGAAATGTAAGTGTTTGTATGTACTTATTTATATGTATGCATGTACATGCAGTCACCCAAATGCATGCATGCACACACACACACACACATACACACACACATACACACACACTCAGAAAAACATATATATATATATATATATATATATGTATATATATGTGTATATATATATATGTATATATGTATATATATATATGTATATAAATATATATGTATATATATATATATATGTATGTATATATATGTATATATATATATATATATATATATATATATATATATATATATATATATATATATATATATATATATAAAGACATATTCATATAACTATTTCTTTTGTAATTTTCCCCTTGTTGAGACTGATTCTAATCATATTCACTGCATAATTCTTCAGTCTTAATGGCACCTCTAGTATTATTCTAGGAAAAAGCACTTGGCAAACGGCAACATTGCACTTCAAAATAACTCCAATCAACTCGTGTCTGCGTTTATTTCTATCAATCTATCTATCGCTGTCAATATAAGTTTCTTTAGTTTTTATGTTGGTCTGGCTATGAATGTATCACACACACAGGCATCACCAATTGGACAAGAGGCTTGAAAATTTGAACATATACTCCTTATTATGTCTAGAAGAAGAAACATTTTGTTTTTTTGAAAATTCCCCAACTAAATAGGTTTTTAGTATGTCAGTTTCTGCTAAATTGATCCCTTAGTTTGCGTAACACTTGTTTTTTGAAAATTCCGATTTCTTGGTAATCACTTACCAATAAAAGGCAAGAGAAGAAACTTAGTCCTCACCTCTTCTTCCCATTTTTTAATTGCTCCCCACCTCAAACACTGCGGGTTACCAAAGATGTTGGTCATGTGACAGTTTTTAATGAGTGACTAACCAGACCTATCTATCTATTATGTTTATACATATGTTCATGAGTATATATATATATATATATATATATATATATATATATATATATACATACATATATATACATATTATTGTGTCATCCACAGGCAGCTGTTTCGATGTATTACATCTCTTCAGTGTGGCTATAGACTCTCAACCCATCCAGTACCATGAGGTAGAGTTGAAACCCTCACATCAGACCCGGAGGCCAATATCCTACCTCTGGACTACGGAACTGGGTGGTCAGTAAGGCTGAATTCAAGTGATATATTCATTTTTACACAGAAACCCCTCATCCATCAGAGTGCTCTATTCCTATGGAAGAGCATTGCATAAGCTTACAATGGATGAGTTACCTCACTTAAAGAGTGCTCAACCCTGAACAGAGGAGCATTATATATATATATATACATATATATATATATATATATGCCGTCCCCGCTTTTCAAATATTTTATGCCATTTTTTCCCTTTTATGAAAAAGTGTTAATTTTGAAACAAGCTGTCATAGATGTCAGCTCTTACACACCCAAACCTCCAATGACTCAGCCTAACGTACCATAATTACCAGTTTATGGTTAGGGAATGCACAAAATTTTTCCTATATAAATTAATGGTGATTACCTATTCACTTCACTGCAGTTTGGAACAAAAAAAGATTGAAAAAGTGAAAAAATGGGTCTCACAGGAAATGACTGAAATGCTCCATGACAGTTCCTGGCCCCGCACCTCTCAGCTGACTATGTCTAAGGTTAGAGAATCAGGATATGAAGCCTTGCAGATTCCGCCTTTTATACCCAACATTCTTTTTACAGAATATCAGCTTTTCAACTTTATGTCCATAATGAAAGGATTAATAACAAAAAACATTTTTAGAAGGGGTCCAGTGGAGTACTGATGGTAATCCTCAAATAAAGGAGTGTTGTAACACACTAACAAACGTAAAAACTAATACGTAAACAAACGTACAAAAATATAAGAAAAGATAGAACCCTTTGCCATCAAAGATAGCAAAGGGCCGTTCAATAGGGAAGGTGTGAGTCATGGTTTCACTGAATTTGTGACGACCAACCAAGAGAGTTGTATAGTGTTGACATATTATCATTACAGGATAATCGGGGAGAAGTTATTGCTTCAAATGGGTCATATTTGAATTAAATACTTTCTGATTTTTGTCTTTTACACCATAAAGTCACCTTACTGGTGAAAAAAACGACATTTCATGTGTAACAACTTAATATATGTTACTGGGGGAAATTATCGCAAAATTCAAGTCATTGTTCATAAATCTAATTATTTGGAAATTTTTTTAGATATATTCACCAGACACTCACAGTTCAAAAACTTGTGGTCAGTCTGGTGCAAGATACATAAGTTGAACAATAAAGAATTGATATCTGATGCATAATATACAGATGACTTCAGGGAAAAAAAAAATTAAATATTCAGTTACAAGGGAAAGATCAGACGATACTATGAATGATAAAAAGTTTTGTATATTTGATAAGAAAAAGAATAAGAAATATTGTATAGAGTCCTTGTAACTTATTGTATTGTTATTGATTTCTGTTAACACTATTTGCATATAAAAGTAAAGCTTGATTTTATTGTCTGTTCCGGAGATTCCTTTTTCAAAGTTTCTTCTGTCTAAAGATCACTCAAATTGGGCTGAAAACCTATTGGCTGACCAAATCACGCACCAGACAATATGTCCTCTGAAATACTTTCAATAAATGCTCACAATTCAAAACTTAGAGGAACCTTTCAAAATGAGTAAAACAAATAATAATCTCTTGGTTGATGACTCTAAATCTAAAACAACTTTTTCATCTTTTGATATTTTTATTAGATGAAGTATTATAAATCACTATTTTTAATTTTATGATTTTTTTTTACCTTCAACTGAATTTATTAGTTGCTTTTTATCTCAACTTTTGCTCAGGATGATTACTCATCAGCACTGAACAAACAACAGTGATCAGAGATAAAGAATAAACCTTAGGGGTTCAAATCCCAACCATGGCTTATCCTTCATTTCTAATCGACACTCTTTGCTTGCTGCCAAAGGGTAATCAGTCTGAGTGAAAGTTGCAATGAAAAGCAACTAATAAATCAAGATGAAAGTAAAAAGTAGCCATAAAAATTTCAAGATGATAACATCTGAAATAACTTGTTGAATGAATTGCAATTTTTATGTGAAATCTTTGATAACAATTTGAGGTCATTGTGTTTGGTAATATTTTGCAATCTAGAACTGATATTT
>OY735235.1:38195121-38220121 GCA_963457665.1 Thysanoteuthis rhombus | reverse complement strand
ACTCATATTTGGATGCTGACAGAGCATTAATTCAGTCTTTATAAACTGATGAATTGTTCACCCAAAAATGAATGAAGTTATTTTTGGAATGAATGAAACTAGAAAGGTGAATTAAGGGTGTATTAATTAATTTACTCAGTTACTTATCATTTTCTTCTTATAGATACGTAATTTTTTTTTATAGAAATATATACGTCAAGGAAATATATACGTTGAGGAAACTTTGTTTCAAAGACTGCAATTTACTTGGACATTCAAAAACATGGATGAATTGATTTCTTAAGAAATGGGTTAATTGATATTTTTTGCTCATGATATATGAATTATGTATAAAATGAAATCTAAAGGAGAATAAGAAGAAACTGATTGAGAATACAAGGAAATTGCTTGTGAATTAAATTTTGTGATAAAAATTCTCGGGTGAATGATAATTTAATGGTGTTTAAGAAGCACCACATTAATTCACTAATGCCTAACGCGTACTTAGATAACATGCCTTTATCTAATAAAATAAATGCTTGACTGCCACAAATCATCCAAGTAAAATTATTCATCAATTTTACGGGATAAAAATGATTTTTCTATAGAAATAAAAGGGAAAAAATAGAAATCACTTAATGGAGATCGAATGAAAATTTAATGTCTTCTGCTTATTCCATTATCAAAATCAGAAAATTATAGAATCAATGGGTTAACATAACGATTCATTCGATGGCTGCAACCATTCAGAGTCTTGTCTGTTTTATCTGTTGCATCAATCAACCAATAGATACTTTCTCTTTTGGTTTTTCATCAGCGCAGATTCCATCGTGAATAGAGATTTTCTTTATTTTTCTTATTTTTTGTCGGTTCCCTTTAAAGCAGTTGTTTCGATACAAGGGTCCGTTCATTCTCCAGAATCTAGATGTTTTTTTCTTTCCTCTATTTCAGATGTTTTCTACAGTAAAGCGTCAGATAGAATTCATTCAGACCATATTTATTCATCGATGGAATTTTTGTTTACTTGATTTGAAATTTTTATGCAACAGTTGTTCAATTATTGACTGTGATGGCAAGTTGTTGATTATCATAAATTTATAACCTGAATATATTTCTTCCAGCTTATCTGTAACTTATTATCATAACTTCTGAATCATCATTCTATGATTATTATGTAAGCAGCGCAGATTTGAGATAAAGAAGAAATGTCGAGTGAGAATTGAAATTGTCTCTCTTAATGTTGGGATCCCACCTTTCTATCATCTTACCAATTAGGCTACAGAAGCTGAATAGTACAAATCATACAAATTTACCCACGTCACCAAAATCCAAACACCATAGACCTACAAATGGCCCACCAAACCAACCAGTCGAGTGGGCAACAGATTCTGCTTTCTTTGCTCATATGTCTATGTGTGTCTCCTGGTATTCCCCATCACATTTTGGGAGCTACAACCTTGGAAATCGTGTATATACCCCTAAGCAACATCTAAAAATGTCTTTTTTGTTTCTCAAAAAAATGTTTCTTAAGTCCCTTTTGTCATTTAGGACCAGCAATGTCCAAATCTTGCACTGGTATTTTTAAGATGACTTTTTAGATAAAAGATCTATTTTTTCAGATGATTTCAGATAGAAGATCCATTTCTAAAGAATAATTTTAGATAATCCTTGAGATAATCAGTTCTGGTACATGTGCAGGCCACTTATTAACTGATCAACCCAAACAAAGCCTGCTGCCAAAAGACGTTGGTCAAATGGCAGGTTCTATTAAGTGACCAACCAGACCTGTTTTATTCATTTGCTTCCAGATAGGAGAGATTTTTTTTTTTTAAATCTTAATGTAAAATTTTTCTCCTGGTGTGACTTTGCATTAATGGAATATTTCATCAATGGCTTCAGGACATTCATTGCTTGTACTGCCTCCATCGCAATCTGATTCACTGCCAGAGTTAGAAGAAATTTTTCCAGAGATATCTTGTCAGCTAATCTAGGATAATCATTGCTTTCATTGCATTCTTCATCATTAACAAATAGTCTCGAATCAATATCCAATTCATTGCAAGATAAAGAAAAACAGTACAAGTCTCAAAGTTCCGCAGAAGTATATGTATTATCATGGCCTGTAGGAACTCTTTACCAGAAGACTGGAATCGCCTGAAATTTTACACGGATTAAAAACACAAGTACTATTTTCCAATAACAAGTCTTTTTATCAATCAATAAAAACAGCTACTACAAATGATACACAAGCAATTGAAAAACTGTTAATTTTCAGAAATTAAAAAAAAATTTTGTTGAATTTTTGGGGTCTTTTTTACTCTTTTAATCTTGTTGAGTTAATGCTGCCTGACACCCCTTTTGGCCAAGAGCCTTGTAAGTTCGCCAGAGTGCACTCTGTAGACACCTTCTAAAATGCTTATTTAGATTTTGGGAAAAAATATTTTTTTTACAAAAAAAAAAATCAATTTTGGGGGTACAAGTATCGCTGTTTCAAATGAAATAGTAGAAGTGATAACCCAGACATGCTCACGCAGATACACGCAACAGTGTTATTATTTCTCTCCATTCTTGAATGAATGACTTTGATGGGTTAATAAAAGAAAAAGTAAATATTTTCCCTTTTGAGTTTCCTTCTGATACAGTAACAAAAAAATTTGATAATTACTACATCCAATTTCCCGATTCTATTTGTTCACTGTACACCTTCAAGAAAAGAAGAAAAGGTTTGGTTAGTCACTCTATAGAAACCATCACTTGATCAACATCTTTTAGCAGCATTGCATGTCGGGGATGATCAGTTAAAAAAATTGGAAAACGGGGGATCAATAGATAAGTTACTTCCCTCGTCTTTTGTTGGATAGTGATCGCTAAAAATGTCTGAATGTCAAAAAATAAACATAAATGCTGCTGGACATAAACTAAGGGACCTATTTGGCATAAACTCACTTTACAAATTACAGCTTCACAAAAAACCTATTTAGGGGTGAATTTAAAAAAAAAAATGTTTTTCTATACATAATGAAGAGTAAATGGTTAAAAATTTCAGCCCTCTAGCTACATTGGTGTGGCCTGTATAGCTGATACATATATATATAGCCAGCCAGCTAACCAAACTCAAAACCTATGTTGACAGTTTTTGTTGACAGTTTCTAAAAAAAGAGGTGTTCCAGTAAATAATATCTGCCTCCCACCACCACCACCACCATCATCATCTCAATCTAGCCACCATTTTCCTAAACTAAGACCTGGCATATTTGTGTTTCAAGCATTCTAAAAATAACCAGTTTTATTTTAGTTTTTAGTTGTTTTTTTTTTTTGTGGCAATTGCATTTGTCTATATGTTCAGTTTAATAGAAGTAATAGGATGGTACCAGAAGATGTCTGCGAGAACCAATCATACGGTTTCTTGCTTCATTGAACCAACAGAGTGTCTATCTTGTGAATATCGTGGACTACATCTGGCTTTAATTCTTTCACTGGATTCTATCAAATGGTCTATTTTTCTACTTGGACAGAACTTTTTACACCAAAATAAAAACTTGAAAAATATGTAATCTTTCTATCTCTCCCTTAAGATCACAGAATAGAATGTCAATATACTTTGTGTTGCTTTTGCTAAACCATAATGTTTTAGCCAATTCTTTTTACAGTCTTCTTTTGGTGCACAATCCAGAAGGAAAGGTCTAGTCACTGGTATGCCATGAAGACTGATGTTAGCATGGCACAGAGCTATAATTCTAAGAGACTCTATAATGATTAAACTCACTAGAAATGACTTGCTAGACAAATTTGCTTACCATCACTTTTTATTAACCACCCATAAAGCTTTTACTAGTCTGGCACAAGGTCATAATACTGAGGATCAATGGCCTGTGGGACTATCTGATAAACCATTGCTATTCTGTGAATTAGATTCATGTATTTAACTATGATTGAAGAAATCTCTGTCTGTGTGCGTATGTGTATGCAACACAATTACTCAGTGACTGGCAATTGCACAAAGTTGACATTCACCAGACATATCAGTCAGTTCACAAGGCAATGCAGTATCAAGATTGATGTTTTTGGGATCAACAATTCTCAAGAAATCTAATAGAAATAAATAAACAATTTAAGAATTATCTAAATTTAGATATAAGATATTCAAGTTGGCAACACTAAAGAGAAGTAACCCAAATACTTTAAAGCCACAGTTTTATATGGCGAATGGCTCCTCCAAAGGACAGGTACTGCTCCAGTGGCAGACCAAACAAGAGGTGAAGAGAGCAGCTCTCCTCGGGTGACACCATCAGTGGTGGTGACACCAATATGATTGCCTGAGAAATTTTCATATAATTTCTTGGTAATTCTATTATCTAATTAAAAACATCTGTCTGTCCAGAAAATATCTCCTAAATACTATATGAATTTTTGTGGAACAGCAGGCAAGAGGGATGGAAGACTTGATTAAATTTTTTGGGCAGATCCAAGAATATTTTTCAATTGAGAGGTATTCTTCATTTTTTCCCATACATTTGTGTATACACTCATGAGTGTTAATATGTTCATAGACTTATGCCATTATATTGAATTGGAGAATCATGATGAATAATGAATTGTATCAGTACAAAAGATCACCAAAATTCTAGATATCCTGGGAAGTGAGCAAGCTCAGGAAAGGAGTAGAGATGACACCATGAGTTATTATCTTGGGTAAAACCAACTATAGGCCCACCACCATATTGCCCTATTCTATGTTAAAACTAAGTCAATTAAGAATTATTCCCTTTAGAAAGTTTTTATCAACTTTGATTGAAAGGATTTTTTTGTGTTATTTAGTAATTTTTTTTGTCACGGTCTGCACATCCATTATTATCAAATAGTTTCTTTATTATTTTTCAAATGATTGTTGCTCTAAATTTTTCATATTCCCCATCGATTTATCCTCTCATCTCTTTTCTCTGTTTCTGGTTCATTGTCCAACCAATTCTCCAACGCATTTTATGGCTGAATGCTCTGCTAAATTTGTTTTTTATTAATTACATTCTGTTCTACAGAATTCTGGGCATCACTGATATCCAGTGATACGTTTGTCTCTTTTTTGAGAGAACAATTTTCACCTTGCTGTTGGATTTGTTTATTTGCTTTTTTTTTTTCAAAATTTAGATTTTTATTTTTTATGTGATATTCTGGCTTGTCCATTTTGCAAGCTTTCTTCAGTTACTTTAGTAAGAACATATATATAACCACTGCCAAAACAAACAGCTCCTTAGACCTGAATGAGTCAGTAGAAAGGTTTCAAGACAGAGACATAGTCCACAGATTATATAACAAGCAGAACATTATCAATAACAAGACAACACCAGACACATTTAGCTGGTCTACTTTGTTACTGAATAGAAACCATCAAGAGACTAGCATCTTTTGGCATCATGCCATGTTGGGGATGATCATTTGAAAAATTGAAAAAGTCACTTCTTTCACCATTTGTTAGGCAGTGATCACTGAGAAGTCAGAATTTTCAAAAAACAAAAAAAATTTTCAAGTGTGAATGCTGCTGAACAAAAACTAATGATCAATCAAAATTTACTTTGGAAATTGAGCACCTCACTAAAAAAAAAAAAATTTTTGATCGGAGGGGGATTTTCAAAAAACAAAAAAACGTTTTTCTTGGATATAATTTGTTTCTCAATCTGGACAATATTAGGTCAGTGAAGTCAACCTATGGAGTCCTACTGTGATTCATAATTCAATTCAAAAATTCATACCCAAACAACCAGTGTCCTAGATCTTTTCTGAGATTTGAATTGAATATGTTAATGTTTGGAGAGGAGACTATGGCTTCTGATAACTTATTCCTGGTAGGAGCTGATCTGTGCCTTGTAATTCCTGTGAAAATAGTAAATGCTAGAATGTTCCATCCTTTAGCTCCAGCCAGACAAATTTAAAAACTAAAGAAACCTATACTGACAGTTTTGGAGATAGTTTTAGTGGACAATTTTTTTCTCAAAATAATGATTTCCCTCTGAAAGACATTGAATACTAATAACTCATTTCAAAATCTCAAATTTGGGTATTATTGATTCAAATAACTAGATAAGTTAGCTTGTTTGAATAAATTATCTTACACATTCATGAATAATAACAGCCATTAAATTTTATACGTGTGTGTGTTTCTTTATGCGTTTGTTTGCATTTGAGTTTATGTGTCCCAGCTTTCTTGGCCCTACTGTTTTGTGCAGACTTGAAATTTAGCATGAGTAGTCCACTACATCCGATCAAAAAATCATTTTTGGAAAAAATGTTTATTGACTTTTTGGGGGTCTTATTCTAACCGGTTTACTAATAACATTTAGATTCTGGAAAATCTAGATGTTCTTTCAGCTTTCTTGGCCCTACTGTTTCGTGCAGACTTGAAAATTAGCATGAGTAGTCCACTACACCCATTCAAAAAATGCTTTTATCATTTTTGGAAAAAATGTCTATAGACATTTTGGGGGTCTTATTCTAACAGGTTTACTAATAACATTTAGATTCTGGAGAATCTAGATGTTCTTTCACTCTGTTATTCTACTTTCAAATGTTTTTTCCAGTGGGAAATGCCAGTAATATTACAAATAAAATTCATTTTGATCATATTCATTCTTCGGCTGAATTTTTCTACTTGACTTCAAATTTTGATGCTACGGTTGTTCCATTATTGACTGTGATGGCAAGTTTGTAACTATTTTGTTTCATGGTAGAGTTACTTAATACGTTCAGCATCAAAGGACATTATCAAAAATTTTTAAGTCTCCTCCACTTTCTCTGTTAATAACCAAACAACCTTTATTACATAATGTCACTTTTTTAAAAATTCACACCTTGTCTCCATTTTGTCCTCCTCTCACTTCTATGACTCATACCTGTTTTCCGGTGATGCTATTTGCTCGTTGTGTAATCCCATTGTTCTATTCTCAGCCTACGCACATCAGCAAAGTAATCGTTGGTGCTGAACATGGATATCTTTTTAAAAAATACATTTGAAAAGCGATAACTCAGTTCAAGGTAAGTCTGACGCTGTACAATATTACACAGAACACCAATTCAGGATTGAACTCTCTATCATTGTTCTGAAAATATTTACCAAACTTATCCTAGTCTGGCTTTGGGCCTTAACAATGGAGCGCACAAATTTCCTAACAATCGGTTGCAAAACTAGCTTCTTTTATGGTTGTTTCATTCCTGTAGATTCCTTATGGAGCATAGGGCTACTTTTGTTGTTTCAATAGCTATTAGGTTTCTTGGAGTTGAGTTTCTGGCCCCACATCACAAGTTTTTTCAGTCATAGTAATTTCTATTAGATGGACTGCCTTACAGGGCTGAAAGGCTCCAACTACCCTGCTATTTACCCATAGCTGGGGGGAGGAGTGGATTCATGCCTTCCAAAAGGCATTAGGGCAAAGTGAAGTAATCATCTTAATTCCAGTAACCGCTACTCCACTCCGCTACACTGCTGGTTCATCTCGCAGGGGTCCCTCAGTTTTTGCCCACGGTTAGGTTTTTTTAAAATCATAAACTGGTTGTATTTTCATCAAAATAACACACTTCCTTGTTCAGGGCTTGGGCTCACTATCGATATTTTTCAAGACAAACTTATTCATCACTGAATCAATATGCCATTTTTTTTCGTTAGGTGAATAGAGATCTGTTTATATCTTGTCTTGTCATTGCAGCAATTCTTCTTTTCCAAACTTTTCGCCAGCAAAAAATGTCATCATGTCTCAAGGGTTATGTCTGTCTAGACAATGCTTTCATATAAGTTTTCTCTTTGGAAATTGATTCATCTGAATATCAAGTGGCCTTCAGCTCTAACTCCAAGTCTTTGAAATTTTTGAGTGTATCAAACATATTTTTGATCTTTACAGACCTTTACTCCAAATTTGCTCCATGTACGCATTTGAGTGAAGATATTTAGAAAAAACTAAAATACTTTTCATACACCTATTGCCTACGTAAAAAATCTTTTTACAATCTTTTTGAATTTTTATCATCATCACTACCCACAATAGACCAGTTTGACCGCTGTTGGCTTTTGGCTATTTATATGTTCTGACATTTATTTGTATATATATATATATATATATATATATATATATATATATATATATATATATGTTCAGCTCTAATCATTCAGAGTAGAAACTTGAAATTTCGCACACAAATATACTCACCCTTAAGTGAGTGGGGTAAATGTTTTTTTCGTTTTTTTGTTGAAAATTCACTCCCTAAATATTTTGGGGGGCAGGGGTTCAATTAACAATGAAAATTTATCTCAAATTGCTCCCTTAGTTTCTGCCCACGTTTTGTTTTTGTTAAAATCATAAACTGGTCACAATTTCATCAAGGTAATTTGATTTTACCTCCAACACTGCTTAATTTGCGAGGTAAAAAGCAGCACATATAAGTGGCAGTGATTCATAATTTCCCTTGGAATGCTAATACTATTTGTTTAACATTATTAACCACAATAATTAATTTTTTTACTTGTATTCCTTACATCTTTAATTTATTTTTATTACAAGTTCCAGATCGTCATTCTACAATAATAATTAATCAGCATGGATCAGATATGAAGAATAATGCCAGCATTTATTAACTATTATATTATTATAATGGAAAATTTTGCATCATGAAACCCAAAACCTCTTATTTATACATTCAGCCAATTAGTTGTACTCCTCAATGATTGAATCTTGTAAAACTTGCAATGTCAGTATGTATCGGTACCCACTGCCACTTTCTCAGGGTGGGGCAAAAAGATATACTGGGAGGAGTGGTTGTCAGAAGGATATATTAGAAAGGATAGAGATCGAGATGTTGGTTGTCAGGTAGGAGATCATAGAGTGTTTAAGCTGTGACTCATCACTGATCATACTGACTCATTGATCCCAAGCCTCTATAAGGTTACATCTTTCAAACCCCCTTGCTCTCAGTGAGAGGGCCAAATCCAGAGAGGGCCTGATACCCTGTTTGTACTTTGCCCCCAAGCAGACACCCATGATAGTATCTGTATTCATAAGAGGCTTAAATGGAAGAATATTTATTACCCTACTTCTGCTGTCGACAAAATACTGAAAATGACAAAAACCTGATCATCCTGGTATGCTCAGTGGTTCACTCATTCTGGGTCATGTGATGGTTTCTATTGACTGACTAACCAGACCTGTTGATTCTGCTTATTTTTATCTTCAGACTTTCACACAGGAACAGATACCCAAGAAGATGAGTTGAGTTGGCGGGTGGTGGTTCTGAAACAATGTCCCATTGAAAAACTCTACTTCCTTACTAAACATCCAAAATCAGGACTGATTTAGGAAAAGTAAAGATAAGAAAATAGACTTAAGAAGTATTTGTTTTATCTTGGTAAATCTACTAAAAGGTCACTAATTAATTAACTTCTTATTGTATGGCCATTCTCCAACCTATCCTCCCTATTTTATCTCTGGCAGGAAAGTTTCTTTGTCTGCCAGCCAATTATTAGCCACTTGAGTGATTTATTTCAAAGTTATTCCTAATCAAAATAAAAGTTTGAAGCACCTATCTCACCTTTTTCTAAATATCAAAACTCGGTCATATATTTTACTGAATTCATAAATTCAGATAGAAAGAAGCCCAGAGCTTGCAACAATCAAAACACAGTAATAGAGAAAAAAAAAATAATCTAAAAGAATTGATGTATATTATTAATGATTCTTTGTTTCAAAAATTCAGATAGAAATGAGCCCAGAGCTCACAACAACCAAAACATTGTGATAGAGATGAAAAAAAGTCATACAAAACAATCAATGTATATTAGTAACAAAACATAGTCTCATTATTCAGATAGAAAGGCCAAAGAGTACAAAACATTGGGATAAAGACAACCTAGACAGAGAAAATGGTTGAAAAGAATCAGTTTGCAATAGTAACAATACCTTGTCTTTGTAATTTAGATAGAAAAATATCATAATTTTTGATGGTTTCTTTGTATTGGATGAGACAAAGATGACATTTATTGTCCATCACAGAAGAGATTGAATCTTCTAGACTGTCGATTATTCTGGTGTCAAACCAACACCTGATGTAGGCCAAGACTGTGCAGATTATCATAGGAGAGGAAGCATACCTCTGTTAGTACCTGTCAACTAAAACTGTCAACAAGACTTTCAACATAGGTTTTGTTAGTTTTTGAGTTGGTCTGGCTGGCTGGCTATATATTCACATATGTATCACGTACACAGATCAAACCAATGGAGCTAGAGGGCTGAAAATTTCAACATTCACTCCTTATTGTGTTTAGAAAAAATGAGGAGTTTTTTTTCAAAATAAATTTTCGCCATGTAAGATCTTGCTAAATTAGTTCATTTGTTTGAGTCATGCATCATACATGATTGTTTATTTTTTTTAATTGGGACTTTTTGAAATTGATTACTGCCCAACAAAAGGCAAGAGAAGAAACCTCATTGATTGATCAACCCTTTTTCAATTTGTTAATTGATTTCTCATGATATGGCATGCTGCCAGAAGACATTGGTCATGTGATGGTTTCTATTGAGTGACTGACCAGATCTATTTTTGCTTTTGTTTTTCGCCTTGTTGGTAAATAAGCCTGACCTTTCTGCAATGTTCAGCTCTGACAACAAAGAGAATCTGACCTTTGGATTCTTTCGATGCACTTAATTATATTGAGAGATACAACACAATCGTTGGAAAGTGGAAATATGCAAGCGGCTACACATGTAAGACGTAGATATTTATTACACTAATTATTTTGTATTTCAAGAGTATCTTCATTATCAGATTACAAAACCCAAAACCTCACAGATGCAAAAAGACATAGATAAGAAAAGTGTGGTTCCTAAATACGGTAAGCCCCATTTAAAAAATAAATACGTTTATTCAATTTAAAAATCAAATTCTGGATTTTAATGTGCTCATCTTATTACAACCTTTATATATATCCAGTTTTTGAGGTTTTAATAAATTGGAAAGTCCAAATCTCGAATTTGATTTTTAATTTAATTAAACGCATTTATTTTTTAAGCGGGTCTTATCGTCTTTTGGAACCACACTTTTCATAAACAGAAAAGTTGAGAGAAAGGGAGGATAAGAGCATTAAGTAGGAGGAGGAGATGTCAATGATAATGGTGGTGGTAACGTTGATGGTTGTAAAAATGATAATGATTCTGATGTTTATGCTGATGCAGGGGAAGAAAAAAATGAAGAAAATCTAATGATGAGAGAATAAAAGGAGAAATGGGGAGATGAAAGAGAAGATGATGATCATGATGGTAGCAGCAGTAGTTGTGGTTTTAGTAGTAATGAAGATATGAAGATTAGAATTCTAGTGGTGAAGAAGAAGAAGAAGAAGAAGAAGAAGAAGGGCAAATGAAAGAAAGGAAAGAAGACCTGTCAGATTATGGATGTCTCTCTGTTACTGTGGACAACAGAGTAAAATTGGAAGAAAGTTTAAAGCTGGATAAATATCTCAACCTTGCAAGAGAACTAAAAAAAAGATTGCAGAACAGTGAGATGATGTTTGCACCCATCATCTGTGGTATGCTTGGAACAGTCTCCAAAAGCTATGCGAAGAGATTGAATGAATCGGAAATCTGAGGGAGAATTGACCCTATCCGGAGAACGGCATGACTAAAATCAGAATGTTGGAGCATACAGGAGACTTGCAGTCACTTGATCCTAGGTGATAACAATCATCATCATCATTATCATCATCATCATCATCATTATAATGATAATGATAATGAGAAGAAGAAGAAGAACAACAACAACAACACAACAGCAACAACAACAACAAAGCAACACATGCTTACAATATATAAATAAAGAGATGCTAGAAGAATTATTTACAACAGAAAAAACATCAAATGGCTGGATATTTTCCAGACAACCTCATTTATCTATAAGCATATAATTGTTAAGTCGATTATCAACATAAAAGGATGATATCATTGTACAAATTACTGAATGTTGCTTAGAATTACTTTTTTCTTAATTCAGGGATAAGTCTCTTCCCAAGACAAGCCATGACTGGTTATTTGATTGAAAGACAAGCAATACTTGATCCTATTTGAAGTATAAAGTCCCTCAGTTCACTTGATCGACTTCACATATGCACTGATCAAATAAAAGGCAAAAGCACATCTAGAGAGAAGTTAAATTGACTTAATCGTGTGAGAGAGTCGATCAAGCATGCATTCACACTGAATTGGGCTTTCTGTGGAAACGTTGCGAAAATATTTTTTCTTGATCAAACGATCCATTCACTTAAGATCCAAATGCTTTCGGTCCAATTTTTTCTAGTTAGCGTGAATGAGATTAAAAAACAAATAAAACGGAGGACCCGTATGGCAGAAGAGGTCGTGTGGTCGAACTTTTAAAAAGAAATTGACAGCACTCAGCTAAATTGAAAAAAGTCACCCAGCTGTTGATCTGGCAAGCAATTTCTGAAAAATGTGGAGCATTGATTCTATTCATAACTATGTATTGAAATCACTCTCAATTGAATTCATCAACTGAAACGGTCAGAATAGTTTTATTCAGTTTTTAAGTTGGTCTGGCTGGCTGGCTGGCTGGATGGATATGTATGTATGTACGTATCATGTTTATAGGCAACACCGATAGAGCTAGAGGACTAAACATTCAAACATTTCCTCTTTATTATATCTAGAAAAAAAAATTGTTTTTTTAAATCCCCCCTCCTTAAATAGGTCTTTAGTGGGAAGTTCAGTCTGTAAGTTTATGCTGAATAGGACCCTTAGTTTGTGTCAGGCAGTGTTCATGATTGTTTTTGAAAATTCAGACTTTTGTAGTAATCACTGCCCCAAAAAAGGCAAGAGAATTAACTTATTATTTGATCACTCTTTTTTTATAATTTCAATTGATCACCCCTAATGTAGCATGCTGCCAAAAGACATTGGTCATGTGACAGTTTCTATGTAGCAACTAACCAGACCTGTTTTACAATTCCCTCTTATCAAAAATCTTTTTTTTCAATTCAATGATGCTTTCTTTCTCAGAATTGAAGTATCTGAATATATCAACGTGGCTCTGAATATTTTTCTTCAACAAATCAACATAGAATATTAGCAAATAAAGATGGAACAATTACATTAGTAGTAACTGAACAAATACTTGGGCAGCACCTATTCAAAAGGTGCATGTTTTTTGGGTGAGAATGGACTTTATGGTGGCTGGAATAGTCTGCCATTAATTGTCATGTAAAATAATTTTCTGTCTGTCATATAAAAGAGTTGGAACTCAAGATATCTTATATTTAAATTTAGATGCCAATTTAGATATTTTAATTCTACTTTTAAATCTATCGCCAATTAAGATATTTTATTACTAAATTTATATCTATTACCAATGCCAATTCAGATTTTTTAAATCTAAATTTACATCTATTGCTAACTTGGATATTTTATAACTAAATTTATATCTATTACCAATGCCAATTCAGATTTTTTTAATCTAAATTTAGATCCATTGCTAACTTGGATATTTTATAACTAAATTTATATCTATTACCAATGCTAATTCAGATTTTTTTAATCTAAATTTACATCTATTGCTAACTTGGATATTTTATAACTAAATTTATATCTATTACCAATGCTAATTCAGATTTTTTTAATCTAAATTTACATCCATTGCTAACTTGGATATTTTATAACTAAATTTATATCTATTACCAATGCCAATTCAGATTTTTTTAAATCTAAATTTACATCCATTGCTAACTTGGATATTTTATAACTAAATTTATATCTATTACCAATGCCAATTCAGATTTTTTTAATCTAAATTTAGATCTATAATTTTAGGTAAAAGATCTACAATCTGTAATTATTTTATTCATTTCTATCTGGTTTCTCGAGAACCACTGATCCAAACAACTTCAATCTCAACACTACCTACCTTCTGGGCTGACTAATGTACCTGGCATTAATGGCTAATTGCAGAGCATTAGATTTTTCAGGAACTGCCGATCCAAACAACTCCAAAATCAACACTGCAATGTTTAGTGAACTAACTAATATATTTGGTGAACATCTACTTTGAACAATGGCCAGTTGTTGAATTTTCTCAATGCTTAACACATACACACACTCACAGATTTCTTGAATTGTACTTAGATAGCAACAACAAAAACAATGAAAAAGAAGGTGATGTTGATTGTTACTGAATTTTCTGTTTGTAGGGCCCCATTATTGAATCCAACAACAAAGATTTATGGAACCTCCCACATATATTCATGAGTTCATTTACCTTGTTTGTTCATTGTCTTTTCCATGGCTTCTGTCATCTCAAGATTTTGAAAGAAACACCTGCTCAATAATTGATTTCATAACTTGGAAGATAGCATCAGATATAAGGCATCTTTCTAATATACTTGCTGTGTGATGGTTAGGTAGCAGAAAATGTAGCCAATCATAATTAGCAATGTGCTGATGTCTGCTGTCCTGCTAAGGGATGCAATTGACATAGTAAGATAGAATTTCATTTGTGTAACTGACGTAGTTAAATAGAATTAAATTCATGCTCTAATGACATAATGAAAATGCTGAGTTAATAATAGAAAAATTAGAAAAAGTAATAAAAACAAAAAAAGAATGAAAATCTGTTTATGGCCAAGAGAACACTATTCTTCAATCTTGCTGCAATGCAAATCTCTATTATCCACATATATATAATACAATGTGCATAGCCGGATACTCTCTAAGCTCACTGCAAAGCAATCTCTATTATCCGCGTGTATAAAATGCAATGTATATAGAAGGCTATTCTCCAAGCTCAGAGCAATGCAAATCCCTATTATCCACATATATATAATACGATGTGCATAGCCGGATACTCTCCAGACTCACTGCAAAGCGTTCTCTATTATCCACATCTATAAAATGCAATGTATATAGAAGGCTATTCTCCAAGGTCAGAGCAATGCAAATCTCGATTACCCACATACATATAATGCAATGTATATAGGAGGATATTTTTGTAATTCACTGAAATGTGAATCTCTACTATCCAGGTGTATAAAATGCAATGTGTATTTCCATAGATCCTATATAAGCCATCATTTTCGACAGCCAGAATATATGATAAAAGTCTTGCCTGTCACACCTATCAGAAGCAGCCTTCAGCAACACTCCCATCCAACTCTTTTAGTAAACTAACAAACTTTCTTTTCTCACCTCTTCCTTCCCACCTTCTTATCAAGCTACCTACCTAACTTTTCTTTCTTTGTATCACATGTATCAGGCATAGTATCTATAGTAGCCATCAGCGAAACCTGTTGTTATACACATTTTGACTGTCAGTGAACGTACAGTAATCATAATAGAGGCATGAGTATTGAATCGATCATTGCTATTAGAAACCATCATCTAAAACTGTCAACTTAGATTTCTTCGGTTTTCAAATTGGTTTGGCTGGTGGGCTGGCAACGAGTATATGTATGTATGATACATACACACTGCATTAACAGAGCAAGAGGGCTGAAGATGTAAACATTATTAGTAAACATTATCATTGTTATTAGTATTGTCAATTATTATGTCTAGAAAGATCTTTTTTTAAAAATCACCCCTTATATAGATTTCTCCGTTGAAGGTTCAGTTCGTAATGTAAGTTTATGCAAAATTGATCTCTTACCTCGTATCTGTCAGCATAAAATAGATTTTTGTGTCCTCAATTTGCAATGTAAATTTATGTTAAACTGATCTCTTACCTTGTATCTGTCAGGATAAGATAGATTAGATTTGTAGAGGTTCAATTTGCAATGTAAGTTTATGCAAAATTGATCTCTTAGTTTGTATATGTCAGTATTCACGCTTGTTTTTTCAATTAAGACTTTTTTTGTAATCACAACCCAATAAAAGATGAGAGGCATAACATTTATTGGACATTTTAAAAAAAATTTTTCTACCTGATCAGCTCTAACATGGCATGCTGCCAAAGACATTGGTCACGTGATGGTTTCTATTGAGTGACTAACCAGACCTGATTTTAATATTGTAAGTATTATCGTTATTATTAATCCCATTACTAGTTATTCAAGTTTTAACTGGATGGTCCTACAAAAGGTCAAGTGAGTCTGGTTCTCGTCTATATTCCAGTACTTTTTCCATTATCCTAACTCTTCAGCAGTAATGAGGAGAGTTTAGTCTTGTGCTTCATTAAGAACTGATCTACCAATATTGTCAAAAATGATGGCCTATTTGAAATATCTAGATACACATAGTGTTCTTTATACTCATACACAGATCATAGAGATTTGCATTGCAGTGAGCTTGGAGAATAGCCTTCTATACACATTGCATTTTATAGACGTGGATAAAAGAGATTTGTATTGCAGTGAGATTGGAGAATAGCCTTTTATACACATTGCATTTTATAGACGTGGATAATAGAGAATTGCATTGTAGTGAGATTGGAGAATAGCCTTCTATACACATTGCATTTTATAGACGTGGATAATAGAGATTTGCATTGCATTGAGATTGGAGAATAGCCTTCTATACACATTGCATTATATAGACATGGATAATGGAGAATTGCATTGTAGTGAGCTTGGGAAATGCTATTCTGTTAACTTGAAAAAGATTTTTTTTGTTTTTATTACTTTCTTTGTTTTTATACCTTTCTTTAAATTCAGCATTTTCATTACGTCATTAGAACGTGAATGAAATTCTATTTTACTACGTCAGTTGTATCACTTACTATGACAGAAGACTTCTGTATCTTGTTAATTTTTATAAATGTTGATGTTTTTTTTCCTGTATTCTTGGCTGGAGTAAGTATTATAGATATAGTTAACATAATATGATTATTTATGTATAGATCGGCACTTTTGTCAAGGATTGTAGTATCTGTGCACACTGCCTATGGATCAAAGTGTAATATATGCGCTCACAGTCTAGGATTAATGTATGGTATCTCTGCACTCTGTCTAGGACCAAAATGTTGTTCCCCAATGGTCCTGCCTAAGATCAAAGAATAGTATCTGTGTGATAATTGAAAAGTGTTGCGCACAATAGAGTCCATTGTCATTTTGTTTGTTAGATTTTTTTGTTGGTTTGTTTGTTGATTTTCTGTCATGTTAAAGCAAAGAGAAAAAGAGTAAGGAAGGCTCTGGGAACCCACACAAAATCGTTTGCTGCTAGTAAGCAAATCTTCACTCTATGTATATGACTATTGTTTTAAAAGTAAACATTAAAAATTCAATTGATTTGGACGGACGACATCTTACTATACCAAATGAAGGACAAAATATCCGTACCTCATATTAATGAATCATCGTACGCTGTGCATGTACCAGAACTAATTATCTGAAATTATCTAAACAAAAGAGATCTATTATTCGAAATTATCTTAAAAATACCAGCACAAGATCTGTTCGTCCCAAAATAATATAGAGATCCCAAAAGGCACTTTTTTGTAAGAAAAAAAATTTTAGATGATCCCTGGTGATGTTCCCATGCAAATTTTCAAGGATATAGCTCTGAAAATACGACCAGGAGTGCATGGAAACACACATCCACACATATAGACATTGACAAGAAGAATCTATAGTTCACTTGGCTGGTTGATTGGGCGGGCCATTTGGTGAGCTTCAGTGATTTGATAATACATTTTTGTTTTCAAGTTTAATTTTTGATAAACTCAGATTATTTGAGTTTTTATCTATAAAGTTCTTTATCAAAATATTCAAAAATGTTTCAATTGTACTTTGTCTAACCTGGATGGGGATAATACAGGCCCCTGCATGCCCTACCCTCTCCAGAGATCAGATTTTTTTTCTCTACCCACCCCCCACTAAATGATTTTACTCAGAATCCATATGCGATCAAATCCAGGAGTCTTGTGCCACCTGATAGGCTCCACTCTCCTTCCCTATTGACCTACCCACCTCCTTTGTTTCATCTGTCAATTCTCATTTGATTCTCCAATTCCAAGGTGGGTAGGAAAACCATTTTTTGGACATTTGTCAAGCATTGATTTCACTTGAGTGTTTGTTTTTTTTTCTTAGATAATAGCATTAAAATGGAGATATATTTACCAGCCACTTATTTCACATCATTCACGTGATCCAGAGAAAGAGATCCATTTAGTTTGAGATCTGGATTTGTGACAGGATTATTGAAAAGAACACCAGGCATATAAGGAAAGGCAAAATGAAACAAAGGGATTCTCAGTGCAAATGGTACTGAGGCATCCACGCAAGGATTTACAGGTAGAGTTTGTTCTTTTCTCTCTTTTTTTTTTGTCTCCAGCTATCATAAGAATGGGCTGCAGCAGTTACTGTTGTTTTAAATCATTGCATAGTTGTAGAAATTTTCGAGATTGATATATATCATTTGGAACAACTTTGTAGTTTTTTCCTAGAAACTGTTTCATCAGAAATTTAAATCTGAAGAGTTTTTGAATGCTAGATATTAATAGATTCATTTTGGATTAGAATGGTAGATATTAATTCATTTCTTGATTTAGAATAGTGATTACTAATATTCACTTTTTGACTTTTTAAAGTACTAGATATTAATATCAATTTCTTGAGTTACTTCTCAATTGTTACTTCTTGAATTTAGATGCTAGCAATTAATATCTATTTTTTTAATTATGATACCAAATATAAATAATTAGTTTTTTGTTCAAAAGCTAAATATTGGTACTTATTTCCAGAGCTAGAAGAGTATATATTCATACCTATTTCTTGACATAAAATGCTAGATATTAATATCATTTTTTTTTGCTAGAATGATAAATATTTATTTGGATTTCTTGTATCAAAATATCATATATTAATTGTTTTGTTTTTTTTTGTATTCAAATGATAGATATCAATTTTTATTTTCAAGTTGGAATATAAATATCAATATTGATTTCTTGAATTAAAATGTTAGATATTATTACTTTCTGAGTTGAACAAACATTTATGTATATATATACATGTATATATTTGTATATATATATATATATATATATATATATATATATATATATATATATATGTATATATATTCATAGTTATGATACATTATTCTAAATATGTGTGTATGTGTGTGTGTGTGACAGCTGCATCAGTTGTTGTACTTCCTATGGTTTTAAACAATTTCCTAATGACTGAGAAAAAAATAATAAAATGTTTACAGTCATATCTAGTCACAGTTCAGGTTAAAATAATGGCCATCTATCACAATACTCAGGGTTTATGCACTCAACAAATAAAACGTATCAAAAAGTCTCTGTTGAATATGATTCAGTCAAATCTGGAAGAAGGCCATAGAAATAAAGCATGCAATTGTCTACAAGAAAAGCCCCCACCATTACACATTCGAGGCTTCTGAAGTTCACACAAAAATCTTTATATTTGATGAAGATGTATTGTCAATATCTGTCTAGTCCAAATAGATTAATGTATTTTTAAGAGTACGAATTTGTTTTTATTGATATTTAATTGATACACAGAGGATCCACTTTCGATCAAAGTCCAAAATAAGTCACTACAGTCAAGTAATATTGAAATTTGTATCACCAACATTATGGATTCTCTTCACACAGAGTGTTTTTCTTTTTAGATCAATGCATGGTAGAGAGTTAGTTGTACTATTGCCAAAAGACTAAACACTTATATCCAATGAAAACATGAAAACTACTGTTGACGGGAATGTTTTTGCTGATGGTTGAAACTGAGAAGAAGGTTTCGTTTTTGTTGTATCCTGGCTTCTCCCACTATCCGGAAAATAACCTCCTTCGATGACTGCCAGTTTTTTTCACTCGCTTTTTTGATTCTTTAGGATATATCTTGCTAACGGATACTCAAGATAAATCAAGACAAACAACAGATGCTTACAGGCACTGTTCGTACCAATAAAGTAGCCGCTTCAACGTAGCATTGCACTTACCACTGAGCTAAACTGGTGCTAGTAATGGAAATGCTTCAACTGTTAAGCTCAATGGTAAGAGGAATGCTACGGTGAAGCGGCTACCTTATTGGTCGCAGGTTTGATCCCATTTGATCCCCATTTTCTTGGATTGTTTGTTCTATTCATGCTGTCTGGGCCAAATGATGCATTCACTGTGTAATAATTGGATTTAATTTCAAATAGATTTCCAAATTAATATAACGCATTTACAAATATATACATATATATATATATATATATGAGCAAGAAAGCGAGAGACAGATAATAAGCAACTATTAGGTACAGTGGTACATACATAAGTATATATATGAATAATTACTAGCTTGGGTACCCAGCATTGCCTGGGTAGTAATGTAAACAAAACTGGAAGATGAACTAAATAAGCTTCTCAAAATAAGGATCACCGCCCTCCCTGTGGGTTCAGTCAAGATGATTGTAGTGAAACATATTTTCTATCTTGGAGGTTCCAGCAATATCATTGTCATTGGAGAATGTTTTCTGAAAATAGAAGATGTGTGTGAAATCTCTACGGAGAAAACTGGTGTATTGGTGAGTTGATTCTAAACGCGTGTATTCATTGCAAATCTGAACGCATTTTGCTAATAACAAAAAAATGTTGATATAGTGAAGATCATCATAGCATCTGAATGAATCGTTATTTCATCAGAGGAGTAAAAATACAGTGCATTCAATTATGTTATCAACTAAATCATTTTATTAATCTCAACGGATTCAGGCTGACACCTTTCTGGGTCAAATCCCCAGAGAATTGTATTGTATGATCTTTAATTTGGTACTCTTTTATTACCTTGGTATTTCTAAATGTGAAGGCTCTTGATCAGATTATGGTCGGTATTGTTGTTGGTATATTGCTGGTTAATCAGTGTGTAGTAACTTGGAATCTTTATCTTCCACCTGGCTATTGTCAGTTAACCGAATTATGGTCAGCTGTTTGTTATGGAAAATTGTTGTGTTGTTATCTTTATTGTATTCCATCGCTTATCAAATATACCATTTCTATTGATTATACTTATTGCTCTAATGTCCCTCGGATTGTCACCTGGTTTCTCAAATCGTTATCATTGTCAGAGAATTTGGGCCACGCACCCTTATTTTTGACTGCGGCATGGGTAATTTTTTTCTATGAAATGGTGAAAATGGAACTTCAGAAAATCGGTGTGTCCCATAAATAGTAATCTTCACCCAACCATTATCTCCAGTGTGGTGATCTGTACAGTTTTCAGGCAGACGCTGAAAGGAAAAATAAAATAGAAATAGAAATAAATTCATACATGTCAAAGAGGAAATTTTTTGGCGTTACAGATTTAGAAAAAAAATCCATCCATGTGCATCTGTCAAAAACTATCAATAAATTTCCCTGTAAACATATATGAGTGGTAGTGATGAATAAAAGGTAATGTATGATGATTTGGTGGGGGAGAGACCAAAGGTTGCTGAAATGGCAAGATTGTTTAATATATAAAGATATCTTGGCTGATGTATAACTCTACAGGTCTACAGGAAATAATAGAATATGAATAAAGAAAAAAAATACTTTCTTTGTTTTATTGTAAAGGCAGGAGAAAATTTTGACTGGACACTAATTGATGATGATATTTTTTTATCTAAAGGAAGAAAAAACTTAATTTGTTTTGTTGGAAAAGCAGGATAGAATTATAATAGTAAAAAACAGAAATAGCAGTGAGAAAATATCTAAGTTGACTTTTTAAGAGAATGCCCAGAATACCCTGAACTTGAACTGACCTTTTTAGGTCACTAGAGGTTAAAATCATATATCTTATGTTAATCCTTGGCTCGAATTGCACACAAATTTGCAGTCTTTAGGGTGCAGGTATCTCAGTTAGATTTGAAGACAAAATAAGTGACCTGACCTTGAACTGGCCTTTAAGGGTATCAGAGGTCAGTACAATCTATCATATGTTCATCCTGGGGTCAGGTTACCCATGTACTCAAATTTGAAGCCTTACAATAAATATAAAAATGCCAAATTTGACTTGACCCTAAATTGACCTTTAGAGGTCACCAGAGGTCAGTATCCTCTATTCAAGTTATCCTTGTGTACAAATGCAAAACCTTTAGAATGCAACTATCTGCTCAGATTAGAAAATGCTAAAATTGACCTGACCCCAAGAAAATTGATCTGACCATAAATCTACATTTAGAGGTTAGAACCATAAATCTGTGTTTCATTCTGGGACATTTGCAGCATTTGAGGGGGAGCAGTGCAGTTTCAGAATGCCAAAACTGACCTGACCTCAGATTGACCTGTAGAGGCCACCAGAGGTTATCACCACCTATCTTATGTTGATATTGAGATCAAGTTTTCCCCATGCTTACATTTTCAGCTTGTATGATACAATCATTTAGGAGTCTATAAAAAACATAGTCAGAAGGATATATATATATATATATATTAGTTGATAATCAGAATCACACAGGAATGGTAATACATACTCCAACTGTTTATAATACCAAACAGGTTGGCTCTGATATCAGAAAAACTGCATATATCTATGCCTGCACTTTCTAATAATGTGGACCTATAACTGCTAATTATGGGGCTGTGCTCTGAAACATGGCGGATATTACACGATTTTAATAAAGATTCTACTATATATTCCTGTTCTGTCTTGACTCGAATAGTTCACCCTTATATATATATATATATATATATATATATATAAATGCATTATATTACTTGAAATCATGCAACCAATAGGTACTCGCATCAACATAGCATTGCCTGAACCATTAAGCTAAACAGCCGCCAGTCAAGCAAAAACTCAAATATGCTTCTTCTCCAAATTCTTATTTTCTTCATTCACTGTTTATATCTGCTCAGTATGCTTCTCATTATGGTCAATCATATTATCAAGAAATGGATTTATAATCAGACAGAAATAATTATAAATGTGTTACATTACTTTGAAACTGTATTTGGAATGATCTCCCATTATTACACTTTGAATGCATGATTTGGTCTAGACAGCGTAAATAGAATAAACAATTAAAGAAAATGGGACTGCAGCAGGAATCAAACCTGAAACCAATAGGTAACCGCTTCAATGTAGTATTGCTCTCATCAAACAGTTGCCAGTAATGTAAATGATTTTAGAGTAATATAAGACATTTATAATTATTTCAGTCAGTTTATATATCACTTTCTTCATAACATGATTGTCCTTGTTGAGAAACAAATAGATCAGATGCCAGATATATGTATACATATGTATATTTGGTGTATATGAATTTAAATATACAGTACCATTCATTTATCCATACAGAAACTAACACATATACAAAGAACACCTTAACACATATACATACATACATATATATATATATATATATATATATATATATATATATATATATATATATATATATATACATATAAAGAGAGATGTCAAGAGTATATATGAAAATGGCACTGCAATAATTACACTTCATAAAGATACAAGCAAGATAAAGATTGGAAATGGAGTAAGACAAGGGCATATCTTAACCTTTCGTAAAACAGACCAGGAAAATATGGTAGAACATTTGAACCATTTAAGGTTTGTGATGACATTGCATTAAGAAACAGCAGATGATTTATAAAACATGTTAATTAATCTAATTAGAGAAAGTCAAAAAATGGAATTTAGAGATGAACAGAGACAAATGTAATTTTCAACAATAAAGTTTCAAAAAAGATCATAAGAAGGTGGAGTTTTAATTGATTAGTTTAATGAATATTAGCTTAATGAATACATTTACCTTCATCAAGCAAGAAAGGGAGAGAAAGACTATGGGAACAAAATGAAATGATATATATGATTGGGTGAGAAGAATTTGATATAATTGAAGACATATTGAAAAGTGAATTGCCAACATCCTTAAAGCATAAATTGTACAACCAATGCATAATACTAGCTATAACATACAGATGCAAAACCTGAAAACAAACAAAATCACTCCAAAATCATATGGAATCACCAAGAGGTATGGAAAAAGCAATGCTTGGAATAACGCTTAGTCATAGAACAAGATCATTCTGGATCCAAGAGACGACAAGAATGAAGGATATCATACAAGTAATTAAGTGACAAAAATGGAGATGGGCTGGAAACATGGCTGAAGACAGTCATCATAGAAGGAGATGGGAAAAGCCATTGCGAAACAGTGGATTTATATCAGCTGATATATACATATATTAGTTGATGAAAGTGATAATTGGAAGGTGAAGAGAAAACAGGTGTTAGATCTCAAAATCTTTTGAGATGTTTTTTTTTTTGCAATACAATAACACAAAGGTGTGGTCACTTTCCGATTGCAAACCCTCTACATGCATTGACTTTGAAACAGGATGACATAGATACAATTCATTGCAACACTAAAATACAAGGGATTGGCTAACAGCCAACAGTCCATTTAAGAAATGGTACAAGCACACACAGACCACCCCTTGAAGAAAAGAAAAAAGGATCTCACCCACCATTAACTAGAAAGATTAACTGTTAAACAACATCCTACTCCCACCCTGCCCCACATATACCAACACTCATCCATTAAATGCTAGACACTAAAAAAAACACTTCCTTGTGAACTGACCATTTTTAGCTCTGACCTTTTACTCTCACTACCCCTCCTTATCTAAGACAAGCCCAACACCCACAGAGACAGAAAACAAACAAACCCTCTGACCCCTTCTCACACAGACCCTTCTTATTTCTGACCAAACTTGACTCTCACCTGTATAGATACAAAGACCTCCCCTCCTGCCCCCACTGGCCACCCAAACAACAAAAAAGTATCCCCATTTCTTTCCTTGACCTCAATCATGTAAAAAGCTAAATTTTCCATGGTCCACAGCTAATTTTTCTCTGAAAAAGATGGCTGGCACTCGTCGAAATGCATTGAAACATGCTTACAGAATAGGAAAAAATTATTGTGCGATATAACACCTGCTTTCTCTTCACCTACAATTGTCACTTTAAACAACATTCTGTTAAATCACTCCACATCCACAATACAAACATATATATTATATTTATGAGAGTGAGATAAAG
>OY735235.1:38065121-38192621 GCA_963457665.1 Thysanoteuthis rhombus | reverse complement strand
TGAGTGAACACTCACTAGAAGTGACACAAATACTGAGTCATGTCTGTTGTTATACTTACTGATCTCTCATCGTTGAATAGGTTTTTTGAGTAGCACGTGTAGGTGAGCCCTATTTTAAAAAATTTTTTTAAATCAAATGGTATAGTATAAAATAACATCCTTATACAATACATTATGATGATACTCTACATGAAATAACAAACTTCATGTATGACATATATGTTAAAATCATAGCTAAAAGGGAGGTGGTGTTTCATCAACACTGCTTGGGTGCCATGTTAATATAACTGTTTTGTTCTTAAATCATCCAAACCATAACACGGTAAACAACTGAAGATCCCAACAAGTGTAAAACAAAAATCAGTGAAAAAACACAAAAATTATGTTAATAGATTTTGGGAAATATTGAATGGAATGCCCTACATTTTTGGAGATTTCTTTTCCGTATTTATTTAGTGCCATATTACTATAATATCTTGTTGTTAAATTCCCGAAACAGTTGCATGGTAAATAAATGATGATCCCAACAAGAGAAAATTCATACATTGTACCATATGAATAAAGTATATATGAAATATGGAAAAAATACTAAGGAAAATTACATTAAATGCATTGACAGATGTTGGGAAATAAGTGACTGAAGCGAGAGAATTTTTTTTTTCTGTGTTTAAAGCTGTAAAGCTTTCTAGACTATATATATATATATATAAATATATACATATATATATATATATATGTATATAAACAGTGTTGTTTATATACAAACAATGCAAATATAGAATGAGATGTAATATGACATTACATAATACAATATCCAATGAATGATGGGTTTCTTTCATGAAGTGCTCAATACATTCAACATTAAACATGTTTACATTTCTGCCCTGTTTGCGCTTCTTCAGACGAATCATTTGAATGAAGCAAATGAATAGGAAACTAAAATAAACCAGATCATTCACCTGAAGAAGCCCAGAGAGGGCAGAAACATAGACGTGTTTGTAGAGCGATTCCTCGCTCCATTATATATATATATATATATATATATATATATATATATATATATTATATATATATATATATATATATATATATATATATATATATCCTTCAAAAGTATATCCTTTTCGTGCGGTTTTCCTTTTTTTTTTCACTTTTTCTTTCAATTCTTTCTTTCTTTCTTTGTCCTCCTGCAGATCATTTCATTATGAACTTTTTCCACTTTTTTTTATTCTTTTTTTATCTCATTTTCCACTTCTCTTTCTCTTTCTGTTTTTCCTTCGTTTTGTTTACCTTTCTTGTTATCCTTTCAAATTTCTGTGGCCCTACAAATGGCATGCTTGATTAACCAGCCGAATGGACCACGGATTTTTCTGTCTTTGCTTGTTTGTATGTATGTGTGTGCATATGTGTGCCTCGGCATTCCTGGTCACATTTTGGAGGCTTTCAACCTTGAAAATTTGCAAGTTCACACAATCAAAAAAGTACTTCTTTGTGGTCTCTCAGATCATTTTGGGTCAACAAAGCCCAAATCTTGTCCTCATATTTTCCAGATAATTCAAAATAATCATCAGTCTTTTATTGTCCATTGTTAGACATAAACCCTCCTCAGGATTCATCACATTTCTCTATTGTGGGCGTCACAGAGCCAGTATTTTTTAATGTCTAGTTTGTCTCTCCATCTTATATTCTGCCGGCTTCGTATGTGATCTTTGGAGATCCATGTTTTGAGTCATAATGTCCATCGGTTGTCAAGTATTCTTGCAACGTGACTGGCCCACTACCATTTAATTTTTCTAGTGGAAAGATTCCTGTTTTCTCCCTGATATACAGTGCTGTCTTGTGATCTCTGCATGTAAGGTTGAGCATGATTCTCTCAAGCGCATGTTGCATGCTTCTCAGTTTGCATGTCTGTCTCTTGGTTAAGTTCCATGTTCCTGCAATGACTATCGGGAGAAGACATTGGATGTATACTCTTCTTTTTTGTATTAATAGGATCGTCTTGTTTTTAAATAGAAGATCTATTTATTTTTAGATGATTTTAGATAGATCTTTAGATAATTAGTTCTGGTACATACGCAGGCTATGGAGATTAATTTATGTGAGGTATGGATATCTTTTTTAATGTTTCCTTTTTTAATGTTTCATCTTTTCTTTCTTTCTTATTTTCTTTTGTCTCATTTTTCTTTTTTCATTTTCTTTCCCTTTTCTGAAAAACAACGGAGACATATTTTCAAGCGCATCAGTTTCGGCAATTTTCCTCTTCTTCTCCTTGTTGTTTGGGTACACTAATGCTATACGCAGAGCGTCACATTTTTGGGATGAAGTCTGGTCTTCTGTATAGTTAATGGCAGAACCGCATTATATCTTGCATTTCACATTATTGTAAAATATCATCTTGTTATTGTCCATCAGAATTTATTCAAAAAATAAAACTTCTAGAAGATGCTTTTTAACCAAAAAAAAAGCAAAATTTCTTTGGCACCCCAATATATCTTAAAATATACATATGTGTGTGTGAATATAAATATATACACACACACACACATATATATATATAAATATATATATATACATATATATATATATATATATATATATATATATGACCACCCATCCACATATACACATATTATATACACATACAAGCATATATCTAGATATGTACAAACATTAATGCTTCTCTGTCTTTCTATGTATAAATATATGCACGCATTCATTTATTTACTGACAGATAGATAGATTGATAGATAGATAGATAGATAAGAATAGACAGGAATAGATAGATAGATATGCATATATTTATGTATGTAGTTAGTAGCTGATGGTTCTTCCTCTCTATCGACGGCTTCGCTCACCTGAGTTCTCTACCTGAATCAAAAGCTTTCAGCCATTTTCACGTTCATTCTGTTTCCTTCTTAATATTCCATTCAAAACACTCTTTGACAATTCCATTAAAAATGCTTCTTTTATTCCATTCTCTTGTTCCCATCTAAATACAGAAGAGGTGATCCATAAAAAATGAACAAAATAGACAATGAAACAATCTTGAAGACGTCAACGACAACAATCTAATCCATTCTTCTAATGACAACTGAGTGCTCTCTGCATAATGATTTTTTTTTAAATTAAACGATTAAAAAAATCCAGAAAAAAAAGATGGTAAGTAAATTCTTCTGAAGCACCGCACCCAACAAGTTGGCAGTTTTTTAAAAAAATTTTCTACAATAAAGAAAAAAAAATAGAGCCTTTATTGTAGAGGGTTGGGTGTTGATGCCTGTCTCAGTCTCAGTACTAAGTGTTGATAAGCTGTTAGCATTATCCCAAAGAAATCATCATTTTAGTCTTTATCTTTACTGTTGTTATCGTTCGTTATGTTTCTTGAGGGCAAAGCCGGCACTACCTTTCTCTTGCCCAAAGAGGGAGACTCATAGACAATCTGTGGATTACATGGCGATTAAGAGATTTTACCTGTTTGGGTTTAAGCTGATAACAAGAGGAATGTATTCACTTGGACAAGCCATTGGGTAGGAATGATTTTTTTTTCTCAATCTGCTTCAAATGTTTATAGAGGTTGCCTCATGAAAAGTGAATGTTTTCTTATATGCTAAGTCTTTGAAAATATATGTATAAATATATATATATATATATATATATATATTTATATATATATATATATATGCATACATATATATATATATATGTATATATATATATATGTATATATATATATATGCATATATATATATATATATATATATATATATATATATATGCATATATATATATATATATATATATATATATATATATATATATAAGAGAGAGAGAGAGAAAGAGAGAGGGTGGGAGGGGGAGAAAGGGGAAGAATATAGCTATCTATCAATCAATCTATCTATATCTTTCTATTTGTATGTATATATTTATATATATATTTTTTCTTATTTGAATGTAAATTTTGTGTAAATCCTCGGGTGAATGTATATATATATATTTATATATACATCTCTTTCTATGTATCTATGTATTTATGTATGTAAGTATCTATCTATCTATCTATCTATATACATACTTACATATGTATGTATATATTACCTTATATATCTTTTTATACTGACTTTATGTGGATATGAATATATCCACAAATTGTCACCAGAATATTTTGAGGAATTATCGAGAAAGACAATTGTGTGAATATTTGGGTGAATGTAAATATATATATTTATATATGAGTCTTTCTATATGCCTATCAATTTCTCGCTCTCTCTCTCTCTATACATATATATATATATATTTATATATGTATTGTCTAGAAAGCTTTACAGCTTTCACACTAAACATCAAAAAACTTTTTCAAAATTTTTTTTGTATCACTTCAGTCACCCATTTCCCAATATCTGTCAGTGCAATAAAATTTTCCTTCAGTGTTTTTTCCTCGCTGTTTCACACATACTTTGTTATTATGATATGATGTATAAATTGTCACTTGTTGGGATCATCAGTTGTTCACCGTATAACTGTTTCAAGGATTTTAAAAAAAAGGCAGTCATATTAACATGCCCCCACCCAGCAGTGTTGATCGAACACCACCTACCTTTCTCATTATGTAGTTTGTGTTATATATATATATATATATATATATATATATATATATATATACATATACATATATATATATATATGTATATATATATGTATATATATATATATGTATATATATATGTATATATATATATATATATATATATATATATATATATATATACACATACATATATATATTAGCTTACGCAAGTTTTACATGGATATAGATACATAGATATATATATACAAAAATATCCACAAATTGCCCCCTGAATATTTTGAGGAATCAACGATGAAAAACAAACTCATTTGAATACCTAGTTTTTCTCATCAAAAGAAGTTACTTGAAATAAAACATCATAAAACAAAGTTGAATATTAAAACCATAGCTTAAGGGGTAGGGGGCGTGATCAACACTGCTGGGGAGCCATGTTGGTATAACTTTTGCTTTTAAATCCCTGAAACCTGGTAAACAACTGATGGCCCTAACTAGATTCACATATGGTTCCATAATATCTGATTCAGTGTAAAACGTAAAAACCACAGGAAGAAGTACATGAATTACATTAAGAGATAATGGGAAATATTGACTAAAATGCTACAGAAATTTTTTAAAATGAAATATATATATATTTAGTGTTTAAAGCTGTAAAGTTTTCAGGACTATATATATATACATATATGTGTGTGTATATATATATATATATATATATATATATATATATATATATGTATATACATATATATATATATATGTATAAATCATATATATATCCATCTATATATATCCATCTATACATATGTGTATATACATATATATACACACATATATATATATGTATATATTTGTATGTATACATAGTATCATATATTTCACCGTACATTCATCAAAACATGTACATACTTGAATTCATATTCTTATGAATTAATCATATTCAGATGTAATAATGCATATGTTATCACCCTTGTTTTCAAAGTGACTTTGCTGTTCTCTTGGGATTTTAATATGTAGAAATAATTGTTTTAAGTTATAGTTAACTTAACTAAATTGTAAAGATTTCCACGTTCATTCCTCTTCTCTTTGCTTTGATCAATCAAAAATTTAAAAATAATTGCCATCACAGTCAATAATTGAACAACTGACGCATCAAAATTTAAAGTCATGTAAAAAAAATACTTTTGAAGAATAAAAATGGTCAGAATAAATTTTTTTTATGATATCACTGGCATTTTCCATGGGAAAAAATTGTTAAAAAAAGAGTAAAAAATACATCTAGAAACATCTAGATTTTCCAGGATCTAGATGTTATTAAAAAACCTGTCAGAATAAGGCCCCCGAAAAGGTTTTTTTCCATAAATCAGAAAAATATTTTTAGGGGTTATACTGATGCCACTCATAAACAACCACATAAACATATGCAAAGATAAAAAAGGATATAACTTCTCACCATATTTGAATGCCAGTGTTGTTCAAAACGTTATTTATTATGTTTGGCTAATAATTTTATCTCAAATTCTCAAATAGGACTCATGCCTTCCCTAAGGGCATTAGTGAAGTGAACATAACTTGCCCTGGCTGGAGTTAGAACTCGGGTCATCAATTCTATTGTCCAAGCTTTTACTAACAACGTCGATCGCAACTCATTATTTATTATCTGATAGGACAACTAATCTATTATGGAACTGAAAGAAAAATTTTTTATATTCAAAAATTATGATTATAAACTTAAATATATTTATAGAAGTTTTGAACATGTTTCACTTAAAAATACTGTTAGTACAAAAAGGGTTGACAACTTTGGCAACAATCTAAACTCGAACTGAATTCTACATATATTTCTGAACGTACCTTGTATTTAGAAAGAGGCTGAAAAATAAGACCTAGCCAGTTCAACAACTGGGCTTCAAAACATTTACCTCATAATGATATATGTATGTGGGTACCTACAATTTCTTTTTTTTTTCGAGTCTGACAATCAAAGAGAATGGACCTCGTTTTCGAAGCTCTTTAGAAAAAATGGTTCTTAATGGATGTAATCAAAATGCGATTATTTGCTTGTTTATCCATTATTTATTTGGAGTGTGGAGTCACATTTTTACCATCAGAGAAAAACTGAGGCCTTTGTCAAAGCTTTAAGGAAACAATAGTTTTTAATTGATGTCATCAAAATGTCTATTCATCTATTATTTATTTGGTGTCTGATGAGACAATAAAAGAAAACGGATGTTACTTTCAAAGCTTTAAAGAAACAGCTATTTTCAACCTAAGAGAAGGTTAACCTGACAGAAAGAAAAACAGCTTAGCAGCTCTTCTTCTTCTTCTTCTTCTTCTTCTTATTATTATTATTATTATTATTATTATTATTATTATTGTTGTTGTTATTATTAATCTTATAACCTTCATCATTATCATCATCATTGTCATCATCACACCAGTTGCCTAGTGGTCACCACTTGAGACTGAGTGACAGCAAGTCTTCTCAAGTCTTGAGTCCTCCTCTTTACACATGCTGTGATTTGTAATGTCTCAACCTTGTATTTTTCTTGGCTATTAGGCCATTGTCAGCAGCTGGGAATCATAGGTCTCATATTTCCAGAACTCTCTCCAGTGTTTGTGCAATCCCCAGTAATGCTGTGGTCCATGAAGTTTTCAATCCTTCCTTTTATCCCCAGTTCCTTCAATCTTGTTTTCAGTGTCTTTGGTACGATTCCCAGTGCATCTACTATTACTGGTACTACCCTGACTTTCAGATTCCCCATCTTCTTCAGGTCCCCTATCAGGCCCTAGTATTTCCCCAGTTTTTCACTTGCTTTCGTATTCACTCTGTGATGCACTGGCACAACAATTTCTGTTATTTGGCAAGTTCTCCATCCCTTATCCACTATTACCAGGTCTGATCTTCTCACTTGGATGGGATGGTCAGAGTAATTTATGGCTTCCATTTTCCAGGACTTCCTCTGGTTTGTGCTGATATCACTTGTCCGTAAGTTAAATCTCATTTGTTCGCATAGTTCCCACTGTATCACTATTGCTACCCTATCGTGTGTACTTTTGTACACTTTCTGGGCTAGATGACTGGGCATTCACTGGAAATGTGGTTTATAGTCTCATCCCTTTCTCAACATAAGCAGCATTTGCTGTTTGTTCAGGTTTCATTGATTTTAGCCTTGACAGTTTGTCCTGACACACTTGTTTTGGGCTACCATGATAAGTGATTCTGTTTCTCTTTTAGGGTTCCCTTTGTGTAGCCATGTCCACAATCTCTTGTCTGCCATATTTTGTATCTGTCTTTTCCAAATTTTTCTTTCTTTGTTTGCTGTGCTGCTCCTTTGTTAGCTACTTTTTTGTTGTTTGTTGCACTGCTTCAGGCTTTTTCAATGTCTTTTGTAATGCTTGCATATACTTTTCTTATTTCTATTTTGGCCATCTGGACAGTTAGAAACAGCAGCAAGATCATTTACTGCAACTACTACTACTTTATTGGCTTTGATATCTGTTTATGTAAGTCACCAGCCGGGTCTCAGCCAGAAACCTAAGCCTGGCGAGATTGTAAGACATGACAGTCCGGGCTCTGGAGAGAAAGAAAAAGAAAAAAGAGAGGGAGCAGGACTTTTACATATACAGGCAATACAACACTCTCCCAAACATACTTCTACATATACATCAAGTGATGTATGCTGGGGGTGTATTACATATTTTCGCATTGACAAGAATTTTCTAATAATGTATGCAGTCAACATAAGAGCTATTTCCTATATTTCATATATGCTGGGCATTCCAGGTATGCTGTTTGCAAGTTCACTGGACCCTTTTTTGAGTGATCCAAGGGCTCCAACAACAATTGGTCTTATTTTGGTCTTGAGTTGCCACATTTCTATTTCAAGGTCTTTATATTTTGCAATTTCCACAAATTCCTTGACTGCAATGTTTTTATCGGTGGGGACGGTCATATCTAACAGGAGACACGTATTTATTTCAAAGTGTTTCACTACAATATTTTGCCTGTTCATGTCTCTAGTTCCATCAGTATAATTAAGTCTCATGATCTGATCACATCTTTTGCATCTGTGACTGGGTCAGGCCGTTGTTCATTCTCGCTCTTAGCATATGAGGCTTATAATATTTGCAAATGTTTCAGTATACATACTGTCCAATTCTGTTGTATCTCATCTTATATTCATTTGTTGAAAGGACCAAGCACCCAGCTACAACGTGATCAATTGTTTTGGTCGTATCCTCAAATAGTCTACATCTAAGGTTCAGCATCATTTCTTAGTATGTTAGCCTAGTAGTTGCGTGTTTTTAGGCTCTGGTCCTGGACCGCCAGGTATGAAACTTTCCGTTTCAGCCTTCAATGCTGAACTCCACAACCACTAACGGGTTTTATTCCAAACTACATCAGCTCTTTTGGTGCGAATTGAGTATTGACCATAGAGTGGTTTTCCTTGCCTGCACTCATGTAGTATTTTATTGCTTCTTCTTCTTCTTCTTCTTATTATTATTATTATTATTACTATTATTATTATTATCATTATCATTATCATTATCATTATTATTATCATTATCATTATTATTATTATTATTACCATCAGCAGCAGTAGTAGCAGCAGCTGCAGCAGCAGCATTAATATCATTATTATTATAATTATTTGTTTTTTTTTTCAATAATAATAATAAAAATATTAATTGGAAAGTAGAGAAAAAAGAGGATAAAGAAGTAGACAAAGAAAGAGAATGCAGAAGAAAAATCTGGAGAGCCCAGTATATTTGAAATTCAGGAATAACTCTTCTCTCCACTGTGCATATCAATACAAAATTTTTGTCAGTGTGAATATACGTACTATAGCCAGCATACATCACTTTCTACGTATGTAAAAGTATGTTCATGAAAGTATTGTATCATCTGTATAAGTTAAAGCCCTCGCCCCTATTTTTTTCTGTAATTAACTTACAAGGTTGCCAGCCTCAGGTCTCTGGTTGAGACCTGGCTTGTGATTTTCATAAACTGAAATCAAAGCAAAAGAACAGATCTGATAGTTGTGGACAAGGGGAGGAGAACCTGTCAAATGATAAACATTTTATTCAATCATGTTGCTTTTAAGATGAAGCATTTTCACTGTTATTTTTTTATTACTAGTTATACTCCACATTCTTATTGTTGCTTTTTACATTAAGTATTTTCATTATTATCTTTTTGTTTCTTGTTACAGTTCACATTCTTATTATTGCTTTTTGCCTGGAAAATTTTCATTATTATTTTTTTGTTTCTTGTTATAGTTCACATTCTTATTATTGCTTTTTGCATGAAACATTTTCATTATTATTTTTTTGTTTCTTGTTATAGTTCACATTCTTTATTATTGCTTTTTGCCTAAAACATTTTCATTTTTATTTTTTGTTTCTTGTTATATTTCACATTATTATTGTTGCTTTTTGCATGAAACATTTTATTATTATTTTTTTGTTTCTTGTTATATTTCACATTATTATTGTTGCTTTTTGCATGAAACATTTCCATTATTATTTTTTTGTTTCTTGTCATAGTTCACATTCTTATTGTTGCTTTTTGCATGAAACATTTTCATTATTAATTTTTTTGTTTCTTGTTATACTTCACATTCTTATCGTTGCTTTTTGCATGAAACATTTTCATTATCATTTTTTAATACTGGTTTTACTCCACGTTCTAATTGTTGCTTTATATAGGAAGCATTTTCACAATCATCTTTTTATTTTTAGTTTTACCCCACATTCTCATCGTTGCTTTTTGCATGAAACATTTTCACTATCATTTTTTTATTACTAGTTTTACTCAACATTCTAATCATTATTTTTCACACCAAGCATTTTCATTATCTTTTTTTATTATTAGTTTTACTCTTATTGTTATTACAGCTGTAACAAATGGGTAAATTCCAAAAGCTTTCATCTGAAAAAGAAAAAGAAACTCATAAGAAAGATTTGAATGGGGAAAGTGTGACATAATTTCAAAATAAAATGACAAGGTTAATCCTCAAAAGACATTCGCATCTTACATCAGTTTGTTTGATTTGTCAGTATCTCGTGTAAGATTTTTCTTCAATATAGAAATTGCTTTCTTTAACCAGGTTTGGCTTGTCACTCAATAGAAACCATCGTAAAACCATCATCTTTTCGCTGTGTTGGGGTTGATCAATTGAAAAAATTCAAAAAACAGTGATCAATGAATATGTTACTTCTCTTGTATTTTGTTAGGCAGTGATCACTGAAGAAATCAGATTTAAAAAAAAAAAAAAGAAGTGTGAATGCTGCCGGACAGGAAGTAAAGATGAATTTAGCATAATCTCACATTGTAAATTGAACCATCCACTAAAAACATGTTTATGGGGTAGGGATTCTCCTAGGCATAATAAGAGGAAAATGTTTTTCTTAAATTTTCAGCCATCCGGCTCCATAATATATACCTTGTCAGTCAGCCTGCCAGATTCCCTTGAATACTGAAGAAACTCAATATGATAGTTTTGGTGACAGTTTTGGTTAACGGTTCCTCAAACAACGATGATTTTCCTGGAATCATCCTGAAAGTATTTTAGACTCCAAGATGCCAAATAAAAAGATAACTGTCATTTCGGTATTTCTCTTGTTCTATTAATATGTTACGGCAATTTTTAGTTGTATCTATGCATATGAACATACATGTACACAAGCAGATGAACACATACTATATATATATATATATATATATATATATATATATATATATATGTGTGTGTGTGTGTGTGTGTGTGTGTGTATACATATATATATGTGTGTGTGTGTGTGTGTATACATATATATACATATATGTGTGTGTGTGTATACATATATATATATATATATGTATGTGTGTATATATATGTGTGTGTGCGTGTGTGTATATATATATATATGTGTGTATATATATATGTGTGTGTATACATATATACATGTACATATATATATATATATATGTGTGTGTGTATACATATATATATATATATATATATATATATATATATATATATATATATATATATATATATATTACTCGTCATAAGTATTCAAACAAACAGACATTTTGCTTCTAATCCCTTGTTTTGGAGGTTTAAAAACAAGAATAACACAAAAAAAGACCAAAATTTTATCACAATCAGCATAACAAAGGCGAACTAACATATAAATGATGGTTTGTCCATATAAAAAAGCACTTCTCTGATATTTGAATGAGCACAAAATCTGTTTTTATTGCCTGAGATTGCAACGACCATTATGCATTTTTGAGTTGGAGTGATCCAAAATAACTCATTAGTTTAGTAACACTCCCAAACCGTAATGTGAGTTCACATTTTCCATCTCCTAGATCAATTCTAAACGAGATTTTGGGAAGATGGAAAGAATCTTGTCTTTTTTTCCATTTAACAAAACATTTTCCTGAAATTTATCATTCAGAGCCACACAAAACGTGATTAGATTAAGACCTTGTCAATTTTATGCAATTATATTGTGTTAATTGGAATAAAATTTGATTTTTTACCATAATGTCCCTGTTTTTAACACTTAGAACCCAGATATTAGAAGCAAAATGCCTATTTGTACAAATACTTATGACAAGCACTGTATATATGAGTTTCCCTGCATTCTTAGAAGATAAGAAACCTTTCATAAGCTGAAACGGCACAAAGGGAAGAAGCAATTACCATTAATTTATATGGGAAATTTTTTTAGTGTTTCTAAACCTCTAAAATGATGATGATGTGTTAGGCTGAATTGTCAGAGTTAAGTGATAATAGGTACTGGATGCTGGCGTATAGGAGAGAGGAAGTGGGTGTGCACTACCTTTATAACAGCTAGCAGCAAAACAAAAGCTAAACACTACTTTTGCTTATTTCCTTTTTTTGTAAGTGATTAAGTGGTGTAAAGCAGACTTTCAAAAAGCAGTAATATATATATATATATATATATATATATATGGAGAGAGAGAGAGAGAGATTCCTTCATGGACATAAAACAGTCCTAACTTACAACCATCATCATGATCATCATCAATCTTTTAATGTCAGTTGTCGGACATAGACCTTCCCCAGAATTCACTACACTTCTCTAGCGTGGGCATTGCAGAGCCAGTACTTCCTAAATATGTCTAGCTTGTCTCTCCATCAAACACTCTACTGGCCTTGGTAGTACATGTGATCTCTGGGGATCCATTTTGTGAGTCGCAATGCCCATCGGTCTTCTACCATTCTTGCAACATGGCCAGCCCATTGCCATTTGAGATTTTTAATGGATTCTATGATGTCCCTGACTCTTGTCTTCTCCCAGATGTACTGTGCTATCTTGTGGTCTCTCCATGTAAGGTTGAGCATAATTCTTTCATATGCATATTGCATGGTTCTCAATTTGCTGACCTGTCTCTAGGTTAGGTTATATAACCATAGCCTCCCATAAATCCTCAGTTTGGATTTTCATTTTTGCTTCCAAAGTAAAACATCCAATGCTGAGTTTGTTTTCTACGGAAACCATTTCACCAGGAAAAGATGCATATTTGCAACTGAAGATGGGAACCCCTACCAAAACATCTATAACATACTAATTAATTCATTTATGAATTAATTGATTGACAAATAAAGTATCCATATACTTTCATTCCTGAGTTTATCTCATATGTTTAATCTTGAATGTATCGATCTGTTTATGGAATAAAAACATATCATACATCAGATATTGTATTATATCATATTATATTGCATCCCTGATTTGTATCATATATATATATATGTTTTAACTCTAAATTCTCATCTTGTTTTTTTACAGTATTATATTGAAACTATTTTGAAATAATTTACCGTTATTACGCTGTGAATGTATCATTTGGCCCAGACAGCATAGAATAAACAATTAAAGAAAAACAACTGATGATCCCAACTAGAGAAAATTTACACATAGTACCATAATAACAAAGTATGAATGAAACATTGAAAAAACAATAAATAGAATTACAAAGACCACATCAACAGATATTGGGAAATAAGTTACTGAAATGACACAAAAAAATTTTAGAAAAAAGTTTTTAATGTGTTAAGTGTTTAAAGTTGTAAAGCTTTCTTGACAGTATATATATATATTGGCTAAATTTGTTACTGCAAGTTCTAGCTCTCTATCTGTGAATTGAACATTGATATCAGGAAAAATTATTGTATAATAGTACTATTAGTAGCAATTCCTTTAAATGCAATTTCCAGTTGATGAGTTGATTTTAGGTACAATGAGGTAAGGTTTGATAGGTTTTTTTTAGACTTTCTGATACAGTATACAAAATATATTGTACAATATACAGCATATAGTAAATTTGTGCGATATACAGAAAATATATACAATATAAAGTACATAATATACAATATACAGAAGTTATGATATACAATAAATATTAACAAAGCGAATGATTCAGAAATATTTCAAATACTAGCAAAGGGTCAAAAAAGCTGGAAGAGACTTGTAGAAGACATTAGGAAAGATGGAGGAACATCGTTTTCTGTTGATCATGGAGCGTGTACATGATATTGGGGACTTCTTCACGACTTATACATTCCTGAAACAGATCAGATTGAAAGAATACAAGATAAACAATTTAATGTGTGAGACATGTGATAAGAGATTGATAGACAGAATCATGAGAGCTGGAGGGAATTGTCTTCTATGGATGTCAAAGTGGGATTCAAACAACTAACTCTTATACAATATACCATATGCAGTAAAATATATACAATACAATATACTATGAATATTACACTATACAAGGTGCAATACAATATACAAGGTCTGCCCGGGAAGTATCCAGCTATTTTGAATATCTTGAGAACCAGTTGTGCAGTCTGGATGTAACTTGGCAACTAATCAGAGAGGACCTTATTGCGTATGTGTGAACAGACACTCTCCTATGGAGTAACTGAGTCAGCAGAAAGATGTCATTGAGTCAACTTATGTACTGTATGAGTAAACCTGTTCATTCTTCACACCATATGCAGGCATTTTGTAGGAAACATTGCATCACCCAGGTCCGTTGGCCAGACCAGATTTGGCTCCCTTCAATTCCTGGCTTTTCCCAGAGAGTTGGAAGACAATGAATAAGATAAGCAATTATATCAAATCTTCATTGCACCATTTCCTCTAGATCAAAACATTTAAAATCAAATTTTAAAAAATAAGCAGGAATTTCTAACTACCAAAGTGTATATATATCTTTGAGGTATCCTGTAAACATACAGGGTACTCACTGGAGAGTGGTTGTCTCACAGATCATTGCTTGCGAGTTTGCTCCTTTCTTGTTGCCCCACAATTATAATTTCGAACTGGTGACACAACATTTTTCAGCCGCATTTTCTCAGTCAACAATTTACCAGCCAACGACATTTGGCGGTCAACAATTTAACATAAATAATATATTCTGGTTATCATTTTCTTCGTTGACAATTTGCCGGCTGACAACATTTCCCAGTTGACAATTTACGGGCCAATGACATTGCCTGTCACATTTTCCCGGTCAAACAAGTTACCTGCCAGGGAAAATGATGGGATATTACTGGTAGTAAAGAATAACAGGAGAGTGTGACCAGGAAATGTTACGGAACCCCTTGATTTAGACTAAGCTATGCTTAGTAAATGACTACAGACCATTCCTGAAAATGCATACCTCCGACTCTAAATGTACCACTTCAATGGAAGTGAGTTTTGATGTAGTAGTTACCAGCTTTGAAAATGGAGTCCGCAGAACAAGCACAAATTTTGGCTGAGGCTGCATCTTAGGCATAGGCAGGAATCCACTTCTCCCTGCATTCTGTAACAGCACCAAACATCTTGACTAAATTCTTTGACACTGGCATGCCAAATTGTTTTACTGAGAAAAGAGTGAATGAGTTAGTGAGTGAGTCAATTGATGAGTGGGTACCTGGGAAAATCACTCCACCATAATTACTTTTACTGCCAAATCTGTAGCAGCTAAAAGCTGTTAGTTCCAAAATCAATCAAGACAGGGTTCCAATCAATAAACCACTTCAGTACAAGTTTCACTAATGAATCTGTTCTTGGTGATGTTAATGACAATAAGAAAAGACAAATTGTTTGAAAAATCAACTATTTACTGACATGTTTTGCTGGTTACAGGTTCATCAAAGTAATGACAGAAATACAAAATGAAAAAGAGAAAGTTCAAAGCTAGAAATCACTTCACCTGTTTCATATCATATTTTTATTATGTTGATGAAGCTGTACCTAGAGAAACATGTCAGTAAATTGTTAATTTTCCATACAATTAGTCTTTCCACATTGTCATTAATATAATCCAAATAATCATCAAACCTGTTCTTATCTACTTCAAAGTAAAATTTTCTCTTAAAAAGACAAGACAATTGACTGCTAATGGTTGATTAGGTGTGCATACAAGTTTTTGTTGACCATGTATATAATTAACTACATTATACAACTTACCAAAGTGTAGACTACCTCTCCAAAGAAAAAGATAAAAAAAGCTTATATTAATAGCTTCAATTTAGGAATGTTTATATTATGAATTATTCATTTTTGGCTTTTGAAAAAAAGCCAGTCTTCAAGTTGTCTGAATTTCTTAGATGAAGTATTTTCATTATTCATTTTGACTATTTTTTCTCTCAACTTTATTGTTCCTTTTTTTTCACAACGGTCAGGTTGTAAAAGTAAACAGCATTTATCAATATAAGTGATGTCCATCATGTTAGACAGGCTGCTAGAATATGGAATGTGGGTTCAAATCTCAAAGGCTACTTCTTAATTTCCGATTCACACTGTTTAAGTTTATAGTCATAGAATGCAACAATCCGAGTGTTCTGATGAAAAGCAATGAGAAAGATGAAAGAAAAAGTAGGAGAAAAAATCAATAAGCAAAATGAAATTTAACTATAAACCAGAAGAGGGCAGAACTATTAATTTACAGGCAATATAGGTTAGAGGAAATTTTGTGCTCTTTCGCACCTGCACCCAGGAACGATTGCTCCCTCTTGCCCCCATCTTCTTGAAACAGTTCCATATTTTATTAAGATAGTTCTTATGTTTAATCATCCATTATCTTGGCCTGAAGCAGATACATTCCAGAATGCCAAAAGAGGGAATTTTAGCTTATTATTTTACCAGTGGCGGAGCAAAGGTTTTCAGTGCTCAGGGGGCAAAGACAGCACCCATGGGGTTGGCAGTCACTTTATATCCTAAGGGAGGGCATGATTATTAATTATCAGGCCTTAAAAGAAGAAGAAATCAAGTGAAGAATCACACTAGGATGGTAAGCCTTCGGCAGAGCTAGCTCAACCTTCAAAAAGAAGAAGATCCCATCAATCCTAAAAAGAAGGGTGTATAACCAATGCATCCTCCCAATAGTCACTTATGGGGCTGAAACATGGAACCTAACCAAGAAACAGATCTTCAAATTGAGAACCATGCAACGTTCACATGAAAGAATTATGCTGGGCCTCACATGGGGAGACCATAGAACAGCAAAGAACATCTGGAAAAAGACAGGAGCCAGAGACATCAAGGAATCCATAAAAAATCTCAAATGGCAGTGGGCTGGCCATGTTAAAAGGATGGCAGATAACCTATAGACATCACAACTCACGACATGGATCCCCCAAGATCACATGCGCAACCAAGGCTGGCAGAATATTAGATGGAGAGAAAAGCTACACAAATTCAGAAAGTACTGACTCCATGATGCCCATGATAGAGAAGTGTGGCAAATCCAGGGGAAGGTCTATATCCAACGACGGATTTTGACAGGCTGACGATGATGAGTCTGGGGAAAATTTGACACCCCCTCCCCTACATCTGGGGACAACTGCCCTTCTCTTGCTTCACCACTGTATTTTACTATGGATTTGAGGATTTGAAATTTTGATCTGAAATTTTGATCTTTGTGTTTCTCTTCTAGCAAAGTGGTACAGTATTGTTCTGGATAAAAATGGCTCTGGTAATCATCACCATAAGTAAGACTTTGTTTACACACATACATACACACAACCTTGAAATACAAACGCACACACACATTTATATACATGTGTGATAATTGTAGAGACATTATGTTAGGAAACATACTTTGTCCAACACCGGATTGAACCAAAAAGTTGATCATGTAAATGACTAAAGAAATGAGTGCCATACGAGACTTTATTCATTTACGTTGTTGTCTATTCAATGTGCTACTCAGTGCCAAATGAAATATGTTTCCTAATATAATGTCTCTATAATTATCAGATTCTGTCAGATATGAACAGTCCAATCTAATGATATACATGTTTGTATGTAGGTATGAATATATGTATGTATAGAATACAGTAGATGGAAAAAGAAGTTTGAAAGACATTAATTGGCAAAAACCAGTACAAGCTGTTTAGTATTTCACATTAGGAATTTAGTTAGTATTATATTTCCTATCACATTTAGGCAGCAAAATCACTCATCATCTAAAATCTTTTCTGCATTTATTTATTTATCGAGATTTTTTGGCAAACTTTCCATTTGGCTGTCTTTAATGGAGATTTTTTTACCTTTTCCTGTTCGAGTATTGAGAAATGTTTTGTTTTATATCTTTCTCTCTTGCGCAAAACCAAAAGTTCTTCGTCATGTTGACGATGATGCTTTCTTAATTGTGCAATGAGACAGAGACAGAGAGACAGAGAGAAAAACACAGAGAGAGACACAGAGAGAGAGTTGCAGAGAGGGTGACATACAGAGAGAGCAGAAGTAAGAGAGAAAATGGAAGAGTGGAATGAAGGGAAAGGTGAGAAAAAACGAATAAGAGACAGACAGACAGACAGACAGACAGACAGACAGAGACTCATACACAGAGAGAGAGAGAGTGAAAGTGAGAGAGAGAGTGAAAGTGAGAGAGAGAGTGACAGACAGAGAGAGCAAAAGTAAGAGAGAGAAAGGGAGAGTGGAATAAAGAAAAAGGTGAGAAAAAACAAATAAGAGATAGAGAGAGAGAGAGAGAGAGGAATGAGATAGATGAACAGATAAGTCATTTGTTCAAATTCCCTAAACTTTTGGGTTGTATAGATAGGAATTCATCAAATATGTAATGGCTTAATTAAGATTAATGTGTGCATATATGTGTATTTATACATATATATATATATATATGTATATGAATGTACCATTAAGAAATAGATTTATCATCTGTCAGAAATAATTATGAATACTTTATATCACTTTGAAACTCGATTTGAAATTATCTCTCGATTTGGCCAGGAAAACATGGATTGAATAAACAATTAAAGAAAATGGGACTTTTGCAAAAATCTAACCTGCAACCGATAGGGTTGCCACTTCAACGTAGAGTTGGTCTTATCATTGAGTCAGCAGTAATGCAAAGGCCCCAAATGACTGTTTGAACTCCTAATTCTCATTTTGTTAATTTGTTTATATCTGCTGTATTTGTTTCTTTTAACCTAGACGATTGTATCATTAAGAAATAGATATATGATCCAATGGAATTCTAACTCTATTTGAAATGATCTCCTGTTATCACACGGTGAATGTATAATTTGGCCTAGACAATGTAAATAGAATAGGCCATCAAAGAAAAATGATATATACATGTATGTATATATATTAGACAGTCTCAGTGTTGCCCAAATGTAGCATCTTTTAGGACCCAGGCATTGAAATTCAGAATATCAATCGTGTCAAATCCAAAAATCATGTGTTTGCAGTCAGTAAAAAAAAACTGTAATTTGAAAGAAAATATTGAGTATGTGCAAAAGTTTCTTCCTATCATATATAAGTTTTGGCAATGATTTCATCAAGTCTGAGTGATATCAACCAACACCAAGAGTTCACCAAGAAATATAGTCAAGAACATATGTTTGATGTGTTGTCAAATGTCTAAGCCAAATGGTTCATTCACTGTGTGATAATGGGAGATCATTTCAAACTGAGTTCCAATATGATATAAGGCAATTTATAATCATTTTGTCTTTTTAATTGCATATATATATATGTATATATGTATATATATATATATATATATATATGAATATTTATATTCATATGTATATATATATATATATATATATATGCAAACATTATATATTTACGTATAGTGTGTGCATATAAACATGCATATATACATATATATATATATATATATATATATATACATATATATATATATGTATGCAAACATCATATATTTATGTATAATGTGTGCATATGAACATGCATATATATATATATATATATATATATATATATATATATATATATATGAATAAAATATGTATATATATATATATATGTATGTATATATATATATATATATATATATATATATACATATATATATATATATATATATATACATATATATATATATATATATATATATATATATATATATATATACATATATATATATATATATATATATATATATATATATATATATATATATATATATATATATATATATATATATATATATATGTACATATAAATATTTATTAAATACATTTATATTTTTTAAGACTGTATGTGTAACCCATGACATGCTCTTAGAAGTCAATAAAGTCAATATCATATAAATCTGACCAATACCATCTGCTGGGAAAACTGAGGCAACACAGTCTTCCCACCAAAATTTCACTCCATTTGGCCTTGTATCATACTAAGCTAAGCTGAGAAACTATCTTTATCAACTACAGTTATCATCTGTGAATAAACTTTAAAAAATGTGATTTTATATTTTGCAGGTAGCTATAACAAAATGAACTCAGGAAATACAAGCAAGTTCACTGCCCTTCATTGACTTAAGAAACAACAAGAAACCATTAGAATGGAGGTAGATTTCACCTGGTATTATGCATAACGTCACTGGTAAGTTTTTGATTTTTTTGAAAATACATCCTCACATCTCTGTAAGACACTTCTTGGTTGGTTGGTTGGTTGGTCTGCCAGTCCCTAACATGAAAATATGAATTTTCTCAGCTGTATCATGTTGGATTAATATGAAACTTGGTCCTGACCTTCAGGGTGTCCATCCTCATCTTCCTTTCTTTTCTCCTCTTTCTACTATTACAAACAAAGATGGTAGATGCATTGATGAATTTACAGTTCTTGATTTTTATCAATCAACTAAGAATCCACATTTTTCAATAAATGTATTTCCCTTCAAAAACAAATAAGAATATGAAAAGGTTTTGGTGCTCTGAAATGAAAGATTGGAAAAATGAAATGTTTCATTATTTTGCAGAAATTTGATTTCTTGATGAAAATTAAGTAAATAATATTCACCACTGGATTGCATGCATCAACAAGATTATGATGAACAATAAATATTTTTCTTGTAAAATAAATTCTCTTTTCATCATTAGGCTGCAAACTTATCGATGTACCTTTGTTTGTACATATTTCACTTATTTCTTTATTTTTCTGTACAGAAAACAAATGAAAATCAAGTCCTGTAAATGGATTTATCTCCCTTGTTTTGAATTCTTAGATCACAGTAAAATTTCGAAGATAACTTTGGACAATATCATAAAATTTTCAATGCATAAAATTTTACATATCATTCTACAAAGTACTGTGTTAAAGAGAGATTTCTTTGAAAAGAAAATAAATTCAAAATCCTGGTAAGATATTCATTTGTTTTCATTCTGCCTGTACAAGATAAGATGAGATGCAATGGCATCAGATTTGCTCTTCTGTAGGAGATAAAATTTAATAAATATGCAAGTGAGATTAGCTTTGTTTAGATCAGATACAAAGGCTGCAGAAATAAACACTCTTTCCAAATGTGTATATATATATAACTTGAACTGCTCTAAAATTCAAATTTCAATAATGTAAATATTCAACATAGATTTAATTATAGCTGATAAAAATTGATTCAAGCCCCTCTTTTTATTTTGTCTTATTAAAAACTGTCAACCAAAACTGTCACTAAATCTGTCAACTTAAATTTCTTCAGTTTTTAAGCTTTTCTTGCTGACGTGTCAAGCTGTATGGTTATCCCCTCCGGATAGTTTTTTTCACAATGTAAGTTTATGGTAAATTGGTCATCAGTTTGTGTATGGTTATCCCCTCCGGATAGTTTTTTTCACAATGTAAGTTTATGGTAAATTGGTCATCAGTTTGTGTCCAACAGCTTTGATGCTTGACTTTGAAAATTGCGACTTTTATAGTGATCACTCCCCCCAAAAAGGTGAGAGAATTACGTTATTCATTGATCATCCCTTTTTCTAATTTTTGATTGATCACCCCCAACACAGCATGTTGCAAAAAGACATTGGTCACGTGACGGTTTCTTTTGTTTGACTTACCAGATTGAGTATTCCATTTTCCTGAAACTTTCCTACTCTGCTCTCTCTCATATGAAATTGTTTTTATATCTTTTCTCCTGTCTATTTATTTATTCAATTTCTCTTTCACATTTTATTTCATCTTGCTAAAAAATAAAATAGAATGAATCATAGGAAATTATATTTAGTCACTCTCTGCTCTAGTCATTTTCTGCACAAACAAACTAGATTTTTTTGGCAGTAAGGGAAAACTGAATTTCACAAATTTCAATCTAAGGTGTACATTAGTAAGTTTCAGCACTCAATCTGTATATTAGATTTTGAAAATCAGCAAGAAAGGGATTGTCAGTGGTCTGGAATTAAAGCCGGCATCACTGACGGAGGAACAAACTATACACTATAGATCAAAGGAAAAAGTTTGGAACGCCTACAAATGTTTTGGAATTTCCAATAAAAAATATTCATTTTTGGTGAAATAAAACTGTTTATAGCATTCAAACTTTAATAAAAACTAAATTTATGTTTACTGACAATACTTTTTTCATTAGCCTCTATTAATCAAAAACCATTGACCAAAACTGTCAACATGGGTTTCTTCAGTCTTTAAGTTGGTCTGGCTGTCTGACTATGTATGTATCACACATTTGGGCTACACAAATTGAAATTTTAAAGATTTGCTCCTTATGATTTCTAGAAAAAAAGCTTCTCATTGGGAGTTTACAACAGCATACGTGCTTATTTTTTTGAAAATTCAGACCTTTTTAGTGATCACTGCCCAACAAAAGATGAGAGATGTTACTTCTTCATTGATCATTTCTTTTCCAAATTTTTGATTGATCGCCCCTAACAAAATATACTGCCAAAAGATGTTGGTCACTTGACGGTTTCTATTGTGTGACTAAACAAAATCCTGTTGTACATTGATTGCTTATTTCCATCAGCTTCTATCAATTTTTCGATCTTGTCAATCATACTACCAAAAAGTTTCTTCAACAATGAGGGTTCAAAACTGTTCCATTCCTATTGATTGTATGCGGTTGAGTCAGACTATTTTCCCTATCTTTGTTGTTCATTTTTTCACAACATCTTGAACCATCTGGCCTTCCTCAGGCAACATTTGTTCTGGAATGTTGAAACCACTTCCTGTGGGAGGGAAGCAACTTCAAGAACACAAGAGGTGCAGAGGTCAGGGGGAGATAATCCCCAAAACATTGAGGTACAAAAAACAGATGTCACATGCATAATAAGAGGAATAAGCATGTTTCACAGGAAACTGTATCAATATTTCAAAACGAATGACACCTGAAGAAGACCAGAGGAAAAAATTGACCAACAAAGATGAAGGAAATAGTCTGACTAGACCATGTAGAATGATCAAAAAAACCCTGCCTAACATTACTCAGAGAGGAAGTGTCGCAAACTATTACAAATAGTGACTGCCTGGGCCAAAACAAAGTCTGAATTTCATAATTTTAGAAAAACTTTTCAATCAATGTAGCCGAATGAACAGGAGTACTATCAAGTGTAGATCCAGGGGTGGTTGGGTTCAGAATGTTTGGACGCCCCTCCCCCCACTACTCGCACAAAGCAAACTTTTAGAAATATATAAGTATGCATGTTTTATGAATAAAAAACCCAAATGATCCCAAGTAATCATAAATTGAGAATTAAAATATTTCTAATTTGACAAATGGATTAAAAATTGAAAACTTTTTTTTCAATCTGCCCTCCTGCTCGAAATCCTGGATCTGCTGCTGATAATCCTATTGCTCTATCACAAGATTGGTGTGAAGAATTGGTTGGTTGAAGGAAATGAAATGCTTTTTCAGAATATCTCTTTTCGTGGTGACTGTCGGTGACACTTCAATTGCAGAGAATTAGTAGCCAAACTTTTTGACTAGCATAATAGCTCTACACCATTATTCTACTATCTCTAAACTTTCTTAATGCTTGTAGGCATTATTCTCTGAATCTTTTAGTTGATCTTCTGAGACTATGATGTCCTCTTGGAAACTGGAAAAATATTGGTTGATCAAAGGAAATGGCGTTTAGGAAGAAATGGGAATCCTTGAAAGGAACAATAGACCTCTTTCTATCAGCAATATTCTTCTTTGACAGTAAAGGCTTTCTTTGTACAAACACTGATGAAAATGCCAAGTTCTTTGAGAGATCTCTTAATAGTATGTCTGGAGACACTTTTCTCTTCATTGAAAAGAATATTCTTGGACGAAGAATCTATCATATTATTTTACAATGATCGATTTTCAGTTGAACTATTTCTTTTTTCAACTTTTGACTTTAGCCAGTGCCCAAAAAGGTTCCAGCTGGCCCCAAACAGGCTGTATATAAGTGCAAAATTGAGTCATGAATTTCCATATTAGGGAGGTCCTCACATTTTCTGGCCTTGTCATCGGGATCAAAGTGTGGCATCTGTTCCATGGCAGAGCCTGAGGAGTGGGTACTGACACTTGCCCGTTGAATAGGCCGGAGATTGTGTGTGGGTTGACATCAAAGACTGAGTGCACTGGTGCAACCGTTAGCCAATGAGGTTTGACTGAGGCTGCATTTGCTATGCATGCCCAGCTGCAGGGTTTCTGTTTCCCTGGAGCACCACTGCTCCATTGCAGCTAAAGGAGCAGGTCCCATGGTGGACGCTTCCATGGCGGACGTTGTTTAGTCATTACGATGCGCTTTTCAACAATAGCCGCATCGGCTGGAGCCATTTTTGGAAGGGTTGCTCCTATTTCTTCCCACGTTAAGCCCGACCTTATTGCAAATATTGCTGTGGTTAAATAGCATATTTGAGAGGTTTGAGAAATTGTGTAACTTGATTTTGAATGATTATTGTATGTTTTTATCAGATTTCAGATTTTTTCCAGAGAATTTTGTCTCAGTTCTAGATTGAAAAAATTGAAGCAAATTGGCAACCATTGTTCTGTCTGGTAGCACCATAAAACAGACAATAGACATTTAGTATTTGTTAGTAATTTCATTTAGATTAATGTTACATTTTTAATGAGATTGATGAGCTTGGCTCTTTCCAATAAGTGATTCAATTCTAGGCACAGTTTCAGTGAGACATATTCACGTATCAATCTCAATTGACAGTCTTGCATGAAATTTTCCTTATTCCTAAATCATTAAGACTAATATTGATTCCACTATGAAATGATATGTACAATACCACAAGGCCTACTAGTCATTTGTTATTATTCACTAGTTAACTTCTTGCCATCAGAAAATGATAGCAATAATTAAGTAATCATGCAATTGCATAGTACTTATAAAATATTAATATATTGATTACAGCAAAAACATTAGTGCAGCATTTTTTTGTTTATGCTCAATATTTCCAGAATAGTCAACTTATCTAAATATAAAAACTTGGTAAGAATAGAATTAAAGTTTAACATAAAATTCTATTTTTACTAAGTTATGTCACTAGACGTCTCTGATAATGTGAAAATGGCAAATGGTAAATACAAATTGCTAATTATTTTGAGTGGATTATTCTAAGAAAACCTTCATGTTCTTCATGGGAACAGCACTATTACAGTAAGACTAGTTCTCAAGCAAAAGTGATGGAAGTACAAACCTCAGCAGAAACTTTTTTTCATTTCTGATTCACACTATTTACTTAGTATTCATAAGATAACAATTTAAGAGTTGCCATCAAAAACAACAAAATTAAATGAAAATGATAACTGGCAAATTAATGATAATGAGAATGCTTCATCTAAGAAATTCAGACAATTTTGGACTTTTACATCTCCTTCTAGGTGTAAGCATGAAACAGAAATATGAAAAAAAGTTAGTGAGAAATTAATAATGATAACAATGTTTTTTCTAAGCAAATCAAATAACTTGAAACTTTTACGTGTTTAACCAATGCATCCTCCCAATAGTCACTTATGGAGCTGAAACATGGAACCTGACCAAGAGACAGACCCGCAAATGGAGAACCATGCAACGTGCACATGAGATAATAGTGCTCAACCTCACATGGAGAGACCACAAGACCACATCTGAGAAAACCAGACAACTTAAGACTATTATAATAATGTGGCAAGGAACAGTTAGCTAAATTTGGGGGCAGATCCAGGAATATTTTCGATTGTGTTTATATCTATTGAAAAGGAGAAAACCAAACTGACAGAGAGACTTCAAAAATCAATAATGCGTAACCTAATTTTTTTTGTACACAGACAATTTTAAATTTAGAAATCAGGTTAGAGTCTCCAGTCAACATTTTTAATTTGTTTGTTCAAAGCAGAATTGTTGCTCAATTCGTCTATGTTTCCTTCTGAATCCATTTATTCAAAAGTGGAAATCTTTTCAATTAGCTTAAAATCATCCAGTAAGCAATTTCCTCCAGACTTTATATGATATGAAGAACTGTCAACAAATACTGCCAATAAAACTATTAAGAAAGGTTTCTTTAGTTTTCAAGTCACTCTGGCTGGCTGGCTGGCTGGCTGGCTGGCTATGTATGTAATTATTTCACATACTGGCTGCACCAATAGAACTAGAGGGCTAAAAATTTGAACATTCACTCCTTATATCTAGGGAAACAATTTTGTTTATTTTTCAAAATTCATCCTAAATAGGTTTTTAGTGTGTGTGGGGGGGGTCAATTCACAGTCTAAGTTTATGCTAAATTGATCCCTTAGTTCATGACTGGCAACATTCTTCTTTCTTTTTTTCGTTGTTGAAAATTTAGACTTTATCAGTGATCACTGCCCAATAAAAGACAAGAGAAATAACTCATCCTTTGATCACCCCTTTGACAAATTTTATAATTGATCACCCCCAATACTGAATTTCTGCTAAAAGACATTAGTAACATGACGGTCTTCATTGAGTGACTAACCAGACCTGTTTAAAATTATATAGAAGTTTTTGTGTCTTCTCAAACAGTTCTCTGCTCTTATTCTGAATTGTTTATTCAATCAATCAATTTACCTATCTTAGTCATCCATTTTTCCCTATCTATCAATGCCTACATTAGTAGCCGTATTTGAAAGCATATAAGATCCCCTTTCCCTCCCCAAAAATGGCTCAGAAGGTAAATATAACCTCTGTTGTCAAGCTCTACATTGGCAAGAACTTGAGCAGGAGTTTTTTAGAATGAGTGATGATCAAAAAGAATTAGGCAAAATGCATTTTTTCTTTATATCAAACAACTGAAGGGGCTGGATCTTCTTATATGCAATCAGATACAGTTATTATTCTTCTTCTCCATTTTTATAAGTGGTTGAAGTACAACTACTTGTTCTTCAAACTCAGGTGAAAACCAAGATTTTGAATCATGGTTTTCAAGGCTCTTACTGCTTAATTGGGAGACTGGTGCAACACAATCTTCTTATTTCCGTAACAGTACATTTGTATACATGTAAAATCTGCAACAACTGCACATCATCATCATCAGTCTTTTATCATCCATCATTGGACATAAATTTTCCTCAAGATTTGCCACACCTCTCTATCATGGCGTCACAGAGCCAGTACTTTCTGAATCAGTCAAGTTGATCTCGCCATCTCATATTCTGCTCGCTTCATTTCCGTTTTTGATCTCTGGAGATCTACATTGTGAGGCATGATGTCTATTGGTTGTCTGCCATTCTTGCAACATGATCAGCCCATTACCATTTGAGTTTCCCAATGGATTCTATGATGTCTCAGACTCCTGTCTTTTTCTTAATACACTGTGTTGTCTTGTGATCTCTCCACGTGAGTTTGAGTACAATTTTTTTGTGTGCATGTTGTACTGTTCCCAGTTTGAGGGTAAGTCTCTTGGTTAGGTTCCATGTTTCATCTCCATTGGTGACTATCGGAGGGATGCATTGTTTGTATACTCCTTGTTAGGACTAATGGTGTTTTCTTGTTCTTGAAGGCTTGTTCTGCCAAAGGCTTGCCATCCCAGAGTGATTCTTTGCCTAATTTCTTCTTTTTTGAGGATTTTGTGGAGATTTGTTGTTTTAGGTAGATGGCCTCTACATGAACTTCAAGAAACAAAACTCATGTACCGCAAACATGTCAGGGATGAAAACTCAACAACAGCACTAATATATGCAAATATCTATCTAAATCTCTTCATATCTATATACCTGGCTCAATATGTTTGTATCTATCTCTCTATTGAATCATTGTAGGTTCAGGAATGGCCGGTCTGAACATACAGCCAAATGATGTATAGATTCTTCTCTCTTTGCCCCTCTTAGTGTCTGTCTGTCTGCATGTGTGTCTGGGCACTCCTGGTCATATTCTTGGGGCTACAACCATGAGAATTCGCATAAGTACACCACTAAGCAGCATCTAAAAGCATTTTTTTTCTTTCAAAAAAATGCTTTCTGGGATCTCAATGGTCATTTTGAACCAACAATGCCCAAGTCTTCTGCTGGTATCTTTTTTAGATAATTATAAATGGGAATGATTTAAATCATTTTTTAGATAATTAGTTCTGGTACATGTGCAGGCTACGGTGATTCATTTATGTGAGGTATAGATCTATCTATCCATCTATTTATCTATCTCAGTTTATGTATAGCTAGCTCAATCTATTTATATCTATATGTATCTTTTTCTATCTGTTCAACTATGCTAATATTTGAGGCTTCTGTTTATTCATTTATTTGTGTGTTTGTCCATCTTAGCTAAAATTAGATTTTGGAAGTTATGAGTTATCATTTGGGAGGCAGGGCTGAAATCCTGGCAACAAGGTTAAATAACATCTAAAAACCACCCAGATTGAGAAAAAGATTATTGCCAGGATTTCTATAAATGTTAAGGACAGCCATTTTAGATTTCAAAATGGCTGTCTGATAAAACATCAGTATTCTAAAAAGCATGAATTAAAACATGGACCTTTGCCAAATCTGATATTACATAATCTAAATATTAACAGATATTATGGGTAAAACATAAAAATAAAAGATAAGAAATATTTAGACTTTTATGTTTGACAATATCTTATATAAGAAATTATTCTAATCATGTGGTTCAAAGAACAATGATATATATATATATATATATATATATATATATATATATGCATATATACATATATATATATGTATATATATATATATATATACATATATATATATATATGTATATATATACATATATATATATATGTATGTATATATATATACATATATATATATATATATATATATATATATATATATACATATATATATATATATATATATATATATATATATGTATATATATATATATATATATATATGTATGTATGTATGTATGTATAGTTTTTTTGTTTGTTTGGTATTTGATATTGAATCATCATGGCTGTAATCATTAAACCAACCAAACAACAAACATGGTGGCATAGTATTTTTTCCCTTGCTTTCATTGTTGTTTTCATTTTGTCAGCTCTACTGGACAAATTGCCTGAACCTTGCAAATTTACATGAGTACTTCACTGGATATCTTCTAAAAATGTTTTGTTTTCAGGGGGAAATTTTGGCAAATTTTTTAAATGGAATTTTGTTGTTTTTTTTTCTCAGACTTTCTTCAAAGTCTGGTATCGGCACTACTAGACACACCATTTTGCCTTGAACCGTAAAAATTCACGCGTGTACTCCACTAGATATCTTCTGAAAATGTTTAGTTTGCAGGGGGGATTTTTCAAGTGGAATTCATGGGGTTTTTTCAAACTTTTTAAAAATTTTGTGTCAGTACTACCAGACACACTATTTGGCCCGGAACTTTGCAAATTCACATGAGTACTCTGCCAAACATCATCTAAAGACAGCCTTTTGGATTTTTTGAAATTTTTTTTAATTGAAATTTTTTAATCTTGAATTCGTAAAATTAGATTATGTATTAGTAATGTGATGGAAATTGATGATTTTATTATCATTTTAATACAATTTATTAAAATCTGAAAAGTTTAATGAATTTTGAGCTTTTATATATATATATAATCATAATTGGAAGAAATGTGAAATCAGTTGTCAATTTTGAATTTCAAAGTGGTAACTCTTAACAATCTAAAAAAAATGGAAAACTTTTTTGTTCATAGAGATATTTTTTAAATATGGTTTAATCTTGTTGCCAAGATTCTACCCACCCAGACTACTGCCAGAGACTGATCATGCTGAAACCTTTTTTTTTGGTATGAAGACATACACTTGTGACATAGGCTATGAGTGGTTTGCTGTGGAGGTCATCTGAAGTCACCAGAGGTCATCAAAGAGTACAACATTCTATTTCTAGTCCACTGGAGCAATTTCTAGTAAAATTGAGTTTGATATTCAGTTTACTATGGAGTACACAAATGTATTTGGTAGGACTGATAAAGTTAGATTCAACTCATGATGTTACCAGATGTTCTATGAGGTAGAATTACTTTGTGGCTATTATGATCTGTATTAAGGCCTCAAATTCACATTATCAAGGGTAAATTGGTATGTGGGGTTAACCTGGACAGAAAAAGATGATAGGATAGGTGGTGCTGACATCCAAAGGTTATTGGAAGTCATCAGAGTTCAATTTTGGATTGGAACAGTTTTTTCGGTAAAACAAAAGAACTTGAAGGGCTAAAACACCTTTTTTTCTATTCTGTTTGTAAAACGTGCAAACCTGAAAAACATTTTCTAACAAAAATTCTAAAATCCAGCTTTTTCAAACTGGCAATCAACGCTGTTTACCCAAACACCCAATCACTCTAAAGGACTCCATCATTTATTTTGTTCTGTGCATCAGAATATTTTTTCAGTGGCAACTAACTTTTCATCAGTTGATAATGTAAATTATATTTTTGTTAGGTTCATCTATAAGGTTGTATAAGGAAAAATGTTTTGAAGAATACATTTTTTCATGTATTGTTATATTGGCAATTATTCTCCCCAGAGCAAAGTCAGGTATCGTTGCTAGTATCTATCTACAGAAATAAATAGATAAGTTACATTTCCAGTATTGTAATCTTAAGCAAAAGCACAATTGGCCAGTGTCCACTCCAGAATTCTTGCAAAATTCCCAAAGCTAGATTGATAGATGGAAAATGTTGTATTGCCAGTACTTATAACAATGCTCTCATTCAGATCCAAGTTCAAATGGCCACCATTATTCCCTTGTGGCAAGTCATATTCGCACAAATTTCCTTACACTATGACCCCATGAACAACACTGGTTTTGAAGTTTTAATGGAAAAATGGTCTATCATCACACGGCACTGGACTTCTTCATCAGTCTTTTCTTTCTTTTCTTTCTCAACATATCTACACGTATCTCGAGCAATACAATAATAATTTAGTAAAGTCAACCTATAGTTGAGTTTCTGTTCGGATTGATTTTTTATTTTGACTCTTGAACTGTCTGTTATTTAAAACCGTCAACCTAAACTGTCACCAAAGATGTAAACATAGGTTTCTTCAGTTTTCAAATTGGTCTTGCTGGCTATCTACGTATGTAATGCATGTGCAGGTCATACCAAAAATAATGGAGGGCAGAGAATTTAAATACTTACTCCTTATCATGTTTTTTTTGTTTAAATATTTATAGTCAAGAGTAAAGGATTCGATTTGCAATGTAAGTTTATGCTAGATAGGTCTTTTAGTTTGTGTTAACGCTTGTTTTCTTTTTAAATTTTTTTCACTTTTTTAATGTTCACTGCCCAACAGAATGCAAGAGAAGTAACTTAATTGTTGATCACCCCTTTTTGCAATTTTTTTAATTGATCATCCCTAACACACATGCTGCCTACATACGTTGGTCATGTGACTGTTACTACTGAGTAACTAACCAGACTTATTTTGATATCAGTTTTTAGTTCAAAGATTCATATTCAAACATTTGATGCCTGCAATCTTTTTTTTTTAAGGTATGATTTAAATATGTAGCTATTCTCCGCAGAGCACGATCACAGAGTGTACCTTGACCCACGTGGGCTCTCAAATAAGAAAGTATTAGTTTTAGCTTGCCAAATGATCTCTCACGATTCTCTCTCACTTTCCTTCATCTTTGTGAAGAAACGTTTCATGTTTTTCTTACACAATGCTCAAAAGAAATAGAACTTTTAATAAGGAAATCAAATTTCATAGACTTTACACAGAATTTTGGACTACCTCCCTAGTTTTAGCAGAGGAATAGTCATGCTGCCAATTGGCACTGAGCAGTGGTACTGTGGTCATATAGCCCCTAGCAGTGCATATTTACCTTATTACTTATATGCGATTTAATAATCTGGCTATTGAATCACTGTAGCTCCCCAAATAGCGTAACCAACCAGCCAAGAAGGCTATGGTCAAATCACTTTGAGATCAAAGGGTCACTCACCGACACCCCTATCTAAGATCACATTGTATATCCATGCACTCATTGAGATATGTAACACAAAATAATATATATATATATATATATATATATATATATATATATATATATATATATACATATATATATATATATATATGTATATATATGTATGTATGTGTGTGTATATATATATATATATATATATATATATATATATATATATACATACATATATATATATATATATGTGTATATATATACATACATATATATATATGTATATATATATACATATATATATATATATATATATATATATATATATATATACATATATATATATATATATATATATATATATATATATATATATATATATATATATATATATATATATATATATATGTATGAATGGATTTTCAATACATTTTATGTACATAGATTTAATTATTTTATGTTTCTATTAATAATTAGAAACCATCAACTAAAACTGCTATCATAGGTTTCTTCAGTTTTTAAGTCAACTAGCTGACTCACAGTCTGACTGGCTATATATGTATCATATATACAGGTTGCACCAATGGAATTAGGAAGCTGAAATTTTAAACATTCACACCTTAATATGTCTAGATGAGACAATATTTTGTTTTTCGAAAATCACCCCTTCATGGATTTCTAGTGGAGGCTCCAATTCACAATGTATGTTTATGCTAAATTAGTCCCTTCATTTGTGTCTGGCAGCATCAACTCTTGTTTTTTTTTTAAATTCAGACTTTTTTAATTGATCACCCCCAATATGGCTTGCTGCCAAAAGATGTTGTTCATGTGACAGTTTCAGAATCGATTTTCATTAACAGCTGTCAGTCTGTCTATCTGTCTGTCTGTCTGTCTGTCTCTCTCTCTCTCTCTCTCACACATACACCTTTTTGCTTGTTTGTTCTATAATCATCCCTTTGAGATGTGTACATGCTGAGCAACAGAAAAAAACATTTAAGAAGAAAAGCTATCACTTTACATCACATCTATATATTATATTATATATATTATATGTATATATATTATGTATATACATCACCTCTCTTACTGGAAGATATAAATCCAGCAAAAAATGGTTATCATACCAGTTTGCAGATAGGGTTTTTTTGCTCATAGCTGATTTGTAGTTGTCAGTCTGCTGGTAGATTTTGAGATATCTTTTTTACACTACCAATATCACAGTAAACCTATGTCTCACAGCCAAAAGCAAGCTCACTTTTGTCCTGGGGAGGAACGTGACGATTGATAAGACGGCCAATACATACCTTCCACCCTAATCACACAGCTTAGTGTGTGCTCAATTAGCTGATGAGTGTACAGTGAAATTTGACCTATGAAGAGTTTTCCGCATTCTTTGCTCATTCCTAGAATTGAACCCACTTGTGAGTGAGGTAGACTTGTTGACCATTACACCATCCAAGCAAATAATCCATAACTGAATTCAGAGGTAAACATATTGTGACTAATGTCATTCTTTAAATTTCTTCTGAAAGTATTTATAGTTTTGGAAGTGGCTATTTTCTCATTGAGACTTTTCTACAGACTGGTTACTCTGGAGAAGAAGAAGTGGTGTCGAACTCCTGTAGATTCTTGTGCTTGAATACAGCTGCCTTTCACTGCATTTACATAATATTCAATATCATACTTTTATTCCTTTGTCTTCATGAAAACAAGTCTGAAATTTGAATGAGACAGGTCTGGTTGAATACTCAATAGAAACCAGTATGTAACCAACATTTTTTGGCAGCATGCTGGGTAGGGGGTAATCAATTAGAAAAATTTGATTAAGAGGTGATCAATAATCTGGAATCTTCCTCGGCAGGAAAAACGAAAAAAGCCTGAATTTTCACAAACTAAGGGATCAATTAAGCATAAGCACACACTGTGAACTGACCCCCCCTTCTGAAAAGATATTTAGGGGAGGGATATTTTGAAAGAAACAATAGACATGATATTCAGCAATTTTTCAAATTTTCAGCTTTTACTCGTGTAAGTTTGATGCATACTTACATGGTCAGCCAGATCAACTTGAAAACTGACAGTTTTGGCTGACAATTTCTAATTTGTTCAGACAACTGTTTGTCAAACATTTGGATATTCCTTAAGATTTTGTTAGAATCTGTCAAGCTACCTTCTATAATTTTGAAGAGGTAATTATGAGCCCAAGAATTGTCTAGACGTTTGAACTCATTAATTTTGTTGTTTTTGGTGTTAAAACAATATTTTGACTGATCCATTCTATGACTTTCCTCAAGTGAACAATATACGTATTAAATATTTTTTATTTACTTTGAAACAATCTATAGACAAGTCAAATCTTCATATAAATCTCTATTAAAGAAATAAAATAAAATGTAAAATAATGATTGAAATCTCCTTCAATATAGAGTTAACTCTCCATAGATATTTTCCCCACAATTCATTGTTTTTGTTTTTTAGTGATTGCATCTACCATATTGATTAGATAAATGTGTTTATATGAAGCTTATTCATCATCAGTCTTTTATCATCCGTCATTGGATGTATACCTTCCCCAGGATTCGCCGCACCTCTCTTTCGTGGGTGACGCAGAGCCAATATTTTCTGAACCTGTCAAGTTTGTCTTGCCATCTTATATTCTGCCAGCCTTGGTTCCGCATTTGATCTCTGGTGATCCATGTTGCGAGTCATGATGTCCATCAGTTGTCAGCCATTCTTGCAACATGGCCAGCCCATTGCTATTCAAGTTTCCTAATGATTTCTATGGTGTCTTGGATTCCTATTTTTCCCCTAATATATTTTGCTGTCTTGTGATCTCTCCATGTGAGGTTGAGCATGAATCTCTCATGTGCATGTTGCATGGTTCTCAGTTTGAGGGTCAGTCTCTTTGAAATTCCATGTTTCAGCTCAGCTAACCCATAAGTGACTGTCAGAAGGATGCATTGGTTGTATACTCTTCTTGTTAGGATTAATGGGAATTTCTTGTTCTTGAAGATTGAGCTTGCTCTGTTGAAGGCTTTCCACCTGAGAGTGATTTTTCTTTTGATTTCTTCTTCTTCTGAGAGTTCCATGGAGATTTGCTGTCCTAAGTAAATGTAGTGATCTACTTTCTCCAGCTTTGCATATTCGATTTTGATCATTGCAAGTTTATTTCCAACATGTTTGTTGTACATGACATTTGTTTTACTGAAGTTCACGTGAAAGCCAATTTCTTTTCTTTCTTCATTCAGTTGGTCTTGCATTAGTTAGAGGTCCAGAAGGTTCCCTGCAAAAAGAACAATGCTGTCTGCAAATCTGGGTTTACTTAGATATTTGCCCTCTATTCTGACTCCTTTGTTTTCCTAGTCCAGGTTTCAGGGGATCATCTTGTATAAAGTTTGGGTGAGCTGGTATCAAATAGTCTTACACCTTTTGGGAGCTGAAAGGGCTCTGAGTCTTTATGTAACCTGATAAAGAAGCTGCTGAGACAGTATATATGTTGCAATATTCTTACATATATGAGGTCTACACCCAGCAGAGTGATAGCATCAATGACCTTGAGAATTTCTACTGAGTTAAAGGCCTTTTTGAAGTCTATAAATGCTACCATGAGTGGCATTTTATATTCTGCTGATTTCTTTTTAAGTTGAATTATCAAATGAAGATGGTCTATGGTTGAATAGATATTTCTAAAGCCAGTTTGTTCCCATGGTTGGTTTTAGTCAAGCGTTTTGATGATTTGGTTGATGATAACTTTGGTGAAAAGTTTGTTGTTGCAGTTGAGTAGGCTTATTGGCTTGTAGATGTTGAGGTCTTTGGGGTTTCCTTTTTTTTATATAAGAGCATTATGATTCTATTTCAATCAACTCTATAGTCTGAAGTCAGAAGGACAATAGGTATGAACGATACTTCCTGTTATTTGTGAATAGTCATTATCATTCCAAGTCTTGTTCAGACTATTGAATTCATTCTTTGTATTTTGGTCTATCCATTCTCTGACATTCCTAAGGTATACAGAATGTTACAATATTGCATCACTCTGTTCCAAGAGATATTCAAATTATTGAATTCTTTGAAATTAATTTTGCTGTGTTTAGGCTACCATAGATTTCCAGCCAATCCATTCTAGAGATTTATTCGGGGGTACAATCCATATAAAGATACCTTCTCTAATCAGAACTGTCAATCTAAACCCTGAACATCAACATAGTCAACAAAGATTTCTTCAGTTTTCAAGTTGGTTTAGCTGGCTGGCTTGCTGGTTGGATGGATGAATGGCTCTGTATGTATCATATATACAGACTGCACTGATGGAGCTAGATGGCTAAAAATTAAAACATTCACCCTTTATTATGACTAGAAAAATCCAGAATTTTTTAGAGATCACTGCCCAACAAAAGAGGAGTAATTTATTCATTGATAACCTCTTCTTCCAATTTTTTTTCAATTGAGACCATCCCCAACACGGCTTGCTGCTTAAGAATGTTGGTCATGTGGCAGTTTCTATTGAGTGACTAACTAAATTTCTTTCAGGAAGAGTGGTTATTATTCAAAGCATTGTTCAGACAACTGAACACACTCTTTGTGTTCGTTTTGTTGTTCCAGCAACATTTTAGCTGATCCAGTCCGTAAGCTTCTTTAGGTCTACAATCCATACGGGACTTACATTCTGTAATTCTGAAAGGAATCATAATCATCCCGGGAGTTGTCTGTAGACATTACAGCTTCAGGGTGTTTGTCAATAGCACAACCACTTTTCCAAAACTCCTTTCAGATACATGGGTTGTTGAGCTTATATGTTTCTTGTTTGAAACTTTTATTTTAATGAAATTAAAATTAGTGCAATTGAGTTCCATAGAAAAACAGTAAAAAATGGTTATTTTGAGCATCTCTTCAACACGTTCGTTGCCAAAGGACATTAATTAAAGTTTTTGCTACTCTACCAATTGAGTGCCAAATGATGTTAATTACACAATTTTCTCCTTTTAAATCACCATTACATTCAACCGACAGGCTTAAGCTAAACACTGTAGCTGGATTTAGTTAATAACCACCACCCACAACAGACTAGTTTAAACACTGTAGCTGGGTTAAGGTTATTCATGTGTCCAGTCATTTATATGTAGCTATGTATTTATGTATCCAGACTTTGCCCAGCCTTAAGTGTTCGTAGCAGAAACTTGTAATTTTGCACAAACATTCCCCTCAATAAGTTGGGAAAACATTCTTTTGTTCTTTTTGAATTTCTTCCTAAAATTAGTTTTTGGCGTGAGTTTCAATTTGCAATGTAAGTTTATGCAAAATTGGTCCCTTAGTTTGTGTTCGGCAACTTTCATGTTTGTATCTAGAAAATTCAGACTTTATACTTGTCACCTGCCCAGCAAGAGGTGAGAGTAATAACTTCTTTATGGATCGCCCATTTTTCCAAATTTTTTAATCATCACCGCCGACATGACATACTACCAAAAAACAATAGTCACCTGATGGTTTCTATCATGTGACTAACCAGTCCTATCTTTATTTTGTCCTTCATACACTATAGTTACTAATACCTGCTTTCCAGCAATGCTATTTAGGGGGTCCCGATTGTTTTTTGCCAACACATGTCTGCAAAAGAAAATATTCCATTGGCAGTGAATATGTTAAAATTGAGACTACGGAGGTTATTAGTGATATATTGTGTGTTAAAATAAAAAATCTTAGACTATAATGATTTCAGCTCCTTTTGTTATACTTTTGTGGTCAAAATAGTAATTTGGACCACTTGTTATTTCCTAAAAAGGTAACATCAATCTATTTCTAAGCATTTTTCATTAAAATCAATATTATACGCTACTCGAGTCATGTCTGTCTAAGTATTCTGTTTGAAGTCGTTCTTCTTTCATTCTATTTTAAGATTTCATTATTCCATCCTGCGACTCCTCAAAAGAACAAATTTTTGAAAGACTTCATCAAATTTGTACAAAAAAGTGTTTCTTCTATGAAACTATCTCTTGGGTTTTTTTTTTCAATTTTTCTCGCTATTTGCAACTGTCAAAGCTGATAAGTAAAGAAAAGATCCAGGGTTCCTTATCATGTGATCTCATAGGCATCCACTGCTGCTTTCCCAAAGGGGGTGCAAAAGCACATAAGAGAGGGAGGGGCTAAAGGGGCAAAATGGTATATTTGGAATATATCTTAGTGGGCAACTCTTTTACATAATAAGCATTCCACTCACCAATAGTGTAAGTAGTACATATGATCCAGACGTCAGATGGTGCACTTGACCATTGACAGAGATGCCTGACCTGATGGTATTTCGGAGCGAGCACCAGAAAATAATAATAGTCTTTTTATGCAGTAATGTCAAGTAAGGATTACATAAAACAACTGTACTATACTATACTATTAGCCTTTATTGACTATCAGGTTTCAAATTTTCAACACCTTAATCTTCAGTTAGAAGGCCCATAAACATTCATCACTAGCTTTTGTGACTAGTACTCTTTTTAAGAAACTAAGTCTTAGGGTAATTTTTTTGATGGTCAAATTCCCCCAAATTTTAGGACATAGCTTCTATGAGTCTCATTGATTTTTGTCAATGTTGACTCCAGAGGTAACAGCTTGCTACTACCTGGATATCAAAAGTGATCCTTGGAGAGTAGTTTGCCCAACTTCATACATCAACAACTTTGAGTTTATAAAATTGGATGACAATTATGTCTTGGTTGGATTTGACCCGTTGGCAGTCACAAACTCCTCGCTGCAATTCATCAGTCCAGTGTCATGGACACTTAGGATTGTGAGTTATTCTTTTTTTTTTCTCACATACATTTATGTATGTATTACATTTATTAGATATCCAGATGTAGCAAAAGGCTAACCAATAGGTGCCCATCGGACAGTTAATGCAGTAGGAAAAGACCAGGGGAATAATTGGGCATGGATCCGCTCCAAAATTCAATCAGTTCTTCCTCAGCCTCTTGTTCACCCATCCGTGGAATATCATTGAAAATCATTGAGAACTTTTGGAGATATTATGTTGTGAGACATGAAATTTTGACACTATTATGTGATTTGGACATACAACTATGACGTAGGGGAGGTAATTGTGCATCAATCCACTCAAAAATTAAATTTCTCCTGCACTCTATTGTCCACCCTCCACAGATTTTCCCAGAAATTCATAGAGAACTTTTGGAGATATTGTGTGGACAGTCAGGTGCATATACAGAAATGTGATTTTAAAAAAAGAAAAATATTTCTCAATCAAAATTTAATTGAAATCCATTTAGTACTTCCAAAGATACTGTGTAGACAGATAAACAGGTGAACCAACATCATGACTCACAACATTCATCCCCAGAGATCATATGCAAAATTGTGGCCCGACACAAAGTAAGATGGCATGACAAACTAGACAGATTCAGAGAAGTCTGTTGAATCTTAAGGAAGGTCTGTGTCCAATGCTGGACATCAAAAAGCTGATGATAATGATGATGATCTTAATTGTTTCATAGATGACGAATTGTACCAACGTATCATTTCTGTCTTGTTTATAGATCATCCACTGGCCAGAGGTGGACAGGATATCTACCAGGAACTGGACACGAGCGAACTGGTCAAATGGATTATCATATGCATCACCATCACTTCAGTTGTGATTACGTTGTTTACTTGTCATTACTTCAGGTGAGTATCTATTCATTTATCTTTTCATTTATTTATTCATTTATCCATTTATCTATTTATCTATTCATTTATCAATTTATAAATCTATTTATCTATTTATCTATTCATTTATCTATTTATATATTTATTTATCTATTTATCTATTCATTTATCTATTTATCTATTCATTTATCTATTTATATCTCTATTTATCTATTTATCTATTCATTTATCAATTTTCTATTCATTTATCTATTTATATATCTATTTATCTATTTATCTATTCATTTATCAATTTATATATCTATTTATCTATTTATCTATTCATTTATCAATTTATATATCTATTTATCTATTTATCTATTCATTTATCAATTTTCTATTCATTTATCTATTTATATATCTATTTATCTATTTATCTATTCATTTATCAATTTATATATCTATTTATCTATTTATCTATTCATTTATCAATTTATATATCTATTTATCTATTTATCTATTCATTTATCAATTTTCTATTCATTTATCTATTTATATATCTATTTATCTATTTATCTATTCATTTATCTATTTATATCTCTATTTATCTATTTATCTATTCATTTATCAATTTTCTATTCATTTATCAGTTTATCTTTTCATTGATCTGTTTATCTATTCATTTATCTATTGATCTATTCATTTATCTCTTTATTTATTTACATATTCATTTATCTGTTTATCTATTCATTCATATATTCATTTATCAATTTATCTATCAATTTATCAATTTATCTACTTATATATTAATTCATCTGTCTATCTATTCATTCATCTTTTCATTTATCTATTTATCTATTCATTTACCAATTCATCTATTCCTCAGCTATTTATGTATTTATTTATCTAAATCAAAAAATAAAAAATTTTACTGCACCGATTTCCAATTCAGAAAAAACATATCAGCAAACAGAATTCTAGCCTTTATCTAAATCGGAAGACAGGGGCCAATTCCTTCATAGCAAACAGGTCTTAGATATCAACAGGATTAGAGATAGATATTAAAGACATCCACAGAACTAATAAAACAACTTTGATTTCTTCTTACAGACAAAATATTTGATTTTATTCTGCTCTTTGGCTGCTAGAAAACTTTTTATGGATTCAAATTAGAAGTTTCAAAAGTGAAGAACGAGAGAGAAATGTCAACCGAATGAATTAATTCTATTTCTGATCAACATGATAATCAGATTCTTTGATGAAATGTCGGCGTATTTATAATTCTTACATGTGAACAGATGTTGATAAGTTGGCCATATAGTGTCAATCCCCTGAGTTTTTATTGTATGTCTGCCTGTTTTAAAACCTGTTTTTGAAACAATTGTTTTTACATTGCATCAAAAAACCATCTATTGTTTCAGCCACTTAACAGGCTACTCAGATGGATAACTAGCTAGATGTTAATAGAGTATAGTGAACATCGAGATTGAGGGTCACCAAAGTGGTCGATATCGACCTCTGGAAGTCTATGGGACTAACCAAGGGATCAATAAATGCCAGGGGGTCAAAAGGAGGTCAATTAACACCAGGAGAGGTCTATTAGATACTTGGTATGTTTTACATCACTTTTGACATCTATTCTTGTTTAGTTTGTATTTTACTATTGATTTCTTGTTACTATCTCAATTCAGATATATATAAGTATATTCTATGGATTTTGTACGTTTTTGGCAGATTTGGTACATTCAACATCTTTTGACATCTTTGTTGTTTATTTTGTATTTTACTATTGATTTCTTGTTACCATCCCAATTCAGATATATTATTAAATACTATGGATTTTGTACATTTTTTTAAATACTTGGTACATTCAACATCTTTTGACATCTATTGTTGTTTATTTTGTATTTTACTGTTAATTTCTTGTTACCATCCCAATTCAGATATATTATTAAATACTATGGATTTTGTGCATTTTTTTAAATACTTGGTACATTCAACTTCTTTTGATATCTATTGTTGTTCACTTTGTATATTACTATTGATTTTTGATTACTCTCCCAATTTTGATATGTAATTAAATACCATGGATTTTGTACATTTTGGGGTGATTCGGAACATTTAATATCTTTTGACATCTACTGTTGTTCACTTTGTATTTCACAATTGAGTTCTTGTTACTATCCTAATTTTGATGTATAATTATATACTGAGAATTTTGTACGTTTTTAGGAGATTCGGTACATTTAACTTCTTTTGATATCTATTCTTGTTTACATGTTATTTCACTATTGATTTCTTGTTACTATTCCAATTCAGATGTATAATTAAATACTATAGATTTTGTGGATTTTTTAAAAATATTTGGTACATTCAACTTCTTTTGACATCTACTGTTGTTCACTTTGTATATTACTATTGATTTTTGATTACTCTCCCAATTTTGATATGTAATTAAATACCATGGATTTTGTACATTCTGGGGTGATTCGGAACATTTAATATCTTTTGACATCTATTGCTGTTCACTTTGTATTTCACAATTGAGTTCTTGTTACTATCTTAATTTTGATGTATAATTATATACCATGAATTTTGTACATTTTTGGCAAATTTGGTACATTTTATATCTTTTGCCCTCTATTCTTGTTTACAAGGTATTTTACTATTGATTTTTTGTTACTATCCCAATTCAGATATATAAGTATATTCTATGGATTTTGTACGTTTTTGGCAGATTTGGTACATTCAACATCTTTTGACATCTATTCTTGTTTACTTGGTATTTCACTATCGATTTCTTGTTGCTATCCCAATTTTGATATATAATCATATACTATGGATCTAGTACATTTTTGGAAGATTTGGTACATTTTAGGATGTTATATTGGTACATCTGCCTGTTGGTCGCTGAGGGATTGTGGATTCCATGGAGGGGTCAATGGTCTAAAAAGTTTGGTGACCCCTGATCTAGATAAAGATATTTTAGATTATACAGCAATACCAACTTACTAATGTCTGTGCCAGGTTGGAAGATTGTAGTTTCAAGTTGGTTAAATTATGGAATGATGCTTGCCCTAGAAGATACACGTGATTTTTCTCAGAAGCAATATGATATATTACATTCTACAATGCTATTCTGAGTAACTTTTGCATCAAACTATGAAATAATAGGGCTTGTAAGTAATGAATTATTTATTTCATTTCATATAGCAATAGATTACAAAAAATAGCATCATACAACATTACTTTTGATACAACATACATACATATATATATATATATATATATATATATATATATATATATATACATATATACATATATATATATATATATATATACATATATACATATATGTATATATATATATATATATATATATATATATATATATATATGTATATATATATGTATATATATATATATATGGTGAAATAATGGAGTTGCTGCACAACCACATTTATGTTTTGCTTTTTGTGGGCTTCTTCAGGCGAATGATTTGATTTATTTGGATCCCTAATTAGGACGCTATTGGGGCAGGTGGTCTATTTTTTTTTGGGGGGGAAGCTTTGTCTTATTCTATTTATATTTCCTCTGAAACACTCTAAATAATTTCTTACAACAAGCCAGGAATCCACTTTCCCGATGGAAAATGGAAAACAAACAGAGATCAATAATTAAATGAGAAAATAAGAAAAAGAAATATGAATAGAATAAGTCGAAAGGTTTTCTACCCCATAAAATAGATACACGCCCAATGATGTCTTTCTGCATGATTCTGAGTTAGTTCTTTTTGTTTCGTTAATTTCCATGATGTGCATCCGTAATTATAGCCTGCATTATGCATTCATTGTATATTTTACGCTTTTAGCATATTAGTACGGTGCTGTTCAATATGTCCCTATTCATATCAAATATTTTCCAGTCGATTATTTTATTTCACTTTCACAATCTTTCTCTAACTTTGCAATCTAATTTCATTGTTGAACATTACTTTTTACTTCTTTCTGTTCATCTTTAACTCAACTTTTAAACTTTCTCTGGGAAGAAATGGGAATAAACATAAATGGAGAATACTTAAACCTCTTGAGATTTGCTGATGATATTTCCATGACCTCAGAAGCCCCAGAAGAACTACAAAACATATTGATTGATATATATATATGTACATATAAGACACACAGAAAAATAGACAACCCCAATAATGTCCTTATTAGGGATCCAAATGAGTTGAATCATTTACTTGAAGAAGCTCAAACAGGGCAGAAATGTGAACATGTTTTTATGGCAAATCCATTGTTTCACTATATTTAAAATTTTACTTTATCTTTACTTGATGTTGAATGTATCAAGCACTTAATGAAATAAACCCACCATATATCAGATATTGAATTACAGATTTGTATTTTGTTATATATATATATATATATATATATATATATATATATATATATATATATATATATATATATAATGAGTAAAGATTTTTTCAGTGACTCATTACAGATTGTATTTTCTGTTTTACTTAAAGAAATTTTTCAATTGAAACTCATTTGAAAATCTTCTCTAAGCGAAACAGAATATACAATCTATAATGAACCCTTGAAAAAAAACTCTACTCATTTAATAACCGCTCTACCAATGGTATTGAGCACTTTTCTTTTTAACTAAGATCTACTAAATGCATATACACACATTTGTTGAGTATTTTATTATTGTTCCCTTATATATATATATATTTTTTGTGATTAATTATTTACATGAATTTTTAACCTAATACCCTTGCCAATAGCTGTAGAAGAGTGCCATCAACATCTCAAAGTTGTTCCACAAAAGAAATTTTGCACTTGATGATAGCAATTGTGACTTGTGCTTCCTGGAGCTTCGAGAGGTGACTGGGGGGGAGGTGGTTGATTGGGGTGGTGCAGGATGTTGTCCTCCTGGTTGGCAGTAACCCAAACCAACCATTTGGCAAAACCTCACACAATCAATAAGAGAGACAAAAGAAACAATGCACTCCAAGACAGAATTACCAGAAGCAAACAATGAGTCACTAATGAATCAATAGTCAATAGGTTTTGTAACAGACAAAATCAAAGGAAGTTTCTTTTCCTTTTCTAATTTCTACAGGTAGATTTTTCTATAGACTCTATCATGTTGGGCAATCAGGGTTTTTTTTTTCTTTCTTTCCAGATTTTTCAGACATGTCGTCATGAATGGAGTATCGCTTCCTCTACTTTTATTGACAAGAAATTTAAATTCAAAAAATTGAAAATAAGTTTTAAAAATGATCCAAAAAAAAAAGCCTTGAAAACAATCCAAAAGAAGATGTCTACCATGAAAACAATCCTTAATCAATTCTTTATATGTTAATTCATTTGTTTCGAGTTGATTGACAACAGCAAACATAAGTGCATATTAACATGGCAATGGATATATACGTACACATGAGTGTGTGTGTATGTATGTATGTATATGTGCGTTTATGCATATACGTGTGTGTGTATATATAGATATACAGAGAGAGAGAGAGAGAAACTGAGAGATGCATACATGTATTTGTGTGTGTGTGCATTTGTTGTAATAAATGTATCTCTGTGTGTGTATATATATATATATATATGTGCGTGTGTGTGTGTGTGTGTATACATGTGTGAATGTAGTGTCAGCATGTGTGTATGTGTATGTGTATACATAGATATACAAAGAGGGAGAGAGAGAAACTAAGAGATGCATACATGTATTTGTATGTGTGTGCATTAGTAGTAATAAATGTATCCGTGTGTGTATATGTATATATATATATATATATATATATATATGTGTGTGTGTGTGTGTGTGTGTGTCTGTGTGTAAATGTGTGTGTCAGCATGTGTGTATGTGTGTGTGAATATATATTGGTATCCTTTGGTATAAATGACATGCCCAATCAACCTGTTGGCTACCAATTTTTCTCTTTTTGCTCATCCGTGTATGCCTCTGTCTTAGCTCCCCTGGTCATATTTTTTCGAATACAGCCTCAAAAATTTGCATGCATACACCACTAAGCAGGATCTAGAAATAAGGCTTCTTTTTCCCCAAAAAAGTGTTTTATGGGGTCTATATAGTCATTTTGGACCAACAATGCCCAAAGTTGAGATATATCTCTAGATAGAAGATCTATTCTTTTAGATAATTCTAGATGAAAGATCCATTTTATTAGATAATTTCAGATAAAAGATCTATTTATTTTCCATAATGTTTGAAAAAGAATCAATATTTCTTAGTTCTGGTACTCACGCTACGTTGATTCATTGATGTATGGTTCACAGCCTGCCTTGAGATGACCTTCTGAAACTTGGAATCAGAACAAAAAGGAATCAGGATAGATAGAGAATACCTAAGTAACCTCAGATTTGTTGACAATATCGTCCTCTTTGCTAAGAACCTTCACAATCTCCAAATAATGTCAGACAAACTAAATGAAGCAAGCAAGAAAGTTGACCTCCACATGAACTTCAGCAAAACAAATGTCATGTACAACAAACATATTGGGGACACAGACACAACGATCAAAATCAAAAATGCAAAGCTGGAGAAAGTAGACCTCTACATTTACTTGAGAGTGCAAGTCTCCATGAAATCATCAAAAGAAGAAGAAATAAAGAGGAGAATCACACTAGGTTGGCAAACTTTCAGGAGACCAAGCTCAACTTTCAAGAACAAGGAAATCCCACTTGTCTTAAAAAGAAGGGTATACAACCAAAATGTATCCCACCGATAGTCACCTATGGAGCTGAAACATGGAACCTAATCAAAAGATTGACCCTCAAACTGAGAACTACGCAACATTCACGTGAGAGAATCGTGCTCAACCTCACATGGGAAGATTATAAGACAGAACAGTATGTTAGAGAAAAGGCAGGAGTCGGAGACATTGTAGAAACTGTTGAAAAACTTGAATGGCTATGGGCTGGACATGTTGCAAGAAAGTCAGACAACTGCTGAACATCATGATTCACAACATGGATCCTTAGAGATCATATGTAGAATTGTGTCCGACAGAAAGTAAGATGGCGTATGGAGCCAAATAAATTCAGAAAAGCTCATGAATGAGAGGTCTTGTGAATCTTGAGCTAGGTCTATGTCCAATTACAGACTCTAACAGACTGATGATGATGATGATGATGATGATGATGATGATGGTGGTGGTGGTGGTGGTGGCGGTGGTGGTGGTGATACGGATGTATTTTACTTAATTTCATATTTCCAAAACACATTTTTTCAAACTATTGACAAAAACCAAATGTCCTTTCACAGAATCTTACCAATGAAGACACTACATGGAAAAGCGCATGACAGATACTAAAACAGATCTGGTTACTCACTCAGTAGAAATTGTCATGTGATTATGTCTTTTTGCAGCAGGCCATGTTGGGGGTGATCAACAAAAAAATTAGAAAATGGGCTGTTTATTAGATTATTTACTTATTTGGCCTTTTGTTTGGGCAGTGATCACTGAGAAAGTCTGAATTTTCAAAAGACAGGTGGACACCAACTGAGGGATAAATAGAGCATAAATTTATATTGCAAATTTCGTGTGAGGTTGAAAAAAAAATGTTTTTGTAGACATAATGAGTAAATGTAGAAAATTCCAACCCTCTGGTGACCCAATATAAAAAGGAACATATCTTTACATTATCTACATTAAGTGTGACATAAATAGATTTATATCTACATTAAATATCACATGAATAGATTTATATCTGCATTAAATATCATATGAATAGATTTATATCTGCATTAAATATCACATGAATAGATTTAAATCTGCATTAAATATTACATGAATTGATTTATATCTACATAAAATATCATATAAATAGATTTATATCTACATTAAACATCAAATGAATAGATTTGTAAGTACATTTAATATCATATGAATAGATTTATATCTGCATTAAATATATGAATAGATTTATATATACATTAGATATCATAAATAGATTTATATCAACATTGAATATTACATCTAACCTTAGTTGGAGGTTGTGTAAGTTTTCTGTGAAAAGGGCAATGTCATCTTCAAAGGCAAAGTTACTCAGAATGCTCGATGATCTAAATGAAAAAAGCAAGAAAGTCAGCCAACACATGAACTTCAGCAAAACAAAGATCATGTGCAACAATCACGTCAGAAACAAAGATCAAAATCAAAGACGCAGAAATAGATAAAGTAGACCACTACATCTACCCAGGACAAAAAATCTCCATGAAACCCATAAAAGAAGAAGAGATCAAGCAAAGAATTACTCTAGGATGGCAAGTCTTCGGCAGAGCAAGATCAACCTTCAAAAACAAGAAGTTCCCATTAGTCCTAAAAAGTAGGCTTTACAACCAATGCACCCTACAGAGAGTCACCTATGGAGCTGAAACATGGAACCTAACAAAGAGACTGATCCACAAACTGAAAACCATTCAACATACGCATGAAAGAATCATGCTCAACCACACATGGAGATATCACAAGACAGCACAGTATATCAGGGAGAAAACAGGAGTCCAAAACATCATAGGATCCACTAAAAAACACTAATGGCAATGAGCCAGTAATGTTGCAAGAATGGCAGACAACTGATGGACATCATGACTCACAAGGTGGATCCCCAGAGATCACATGCGCAACCAAGGCCAGCAGAATACAAGATGGAGAGACAAAGTAGACGACTTCAGAAAGTATTGGCTTTACATCAACATTAAATATCACATAAATAGATTTATATCTACATTAGATATAAAGTAAATAGATTTGTATGCACATTGAATATTATATAAATAGATTTCAATCTACATTAAATATCACATGAATAGATTTTATACATAGCTGCAACTGATTAGGTATATTGTGTATCTTTTTGAGTGTTTTAATATCACGAATGATATTAATAAGATATTTGGTCTGCGCAAGACAAATGTTCACCTACGGACCTTCTGATCCACCTTCAAATCTATTTCTAATTATCAGAGAGCATTGGTTTTTTTGAAACTGTCAACTAACACTGTCACCAAAACTGTCAGCATAGATTTCTTCAGTTTTTAAGCAGGTTTGGCTGGCTATGTATATATGTATCATGTGTGCACCAATAGAGCTAAAGGGTTGAAAATTGAACTATTCACTCCTCATTATATCTGGTAAAACCTTTTTTGTTGTTTTTTTGAGAATTACTTCCTTACATGGATTTTTAGTGGTGGGGGGGTCAGTTTATAATGTAAGTTCATGCTAAGTTGGTCTCTAAATTTTGAGTTAAAACCTGAAAATTTTGACTTTTTAATGGTCCAACAAAAGGCAAGAGAAGTAATTCATCAATTCATCATCTTTTTTTCCAATTTTCTCATTGATCACCCTCCACTCATCATTCTGCCAAAATTGTTGGTCATGTGATGAGTTCTATTTGGAGACTAATTTATTTGTAATTTTTCCAGCCTGTATCATAAAATGAACTGAGAGGCACTCAGAGAGCACATACCTCTCACAACATTATGTGCTAATTAAAAACTGAATGAAAAGTTCTGATTCAGGGAAGGTCACTGTGTAAGTTTTGTTTTTCTACATTTAGGCTCTTTTAGAATTGAAGAATATCTCTCGATTGGAAGAGAAAATCCATGGATCTACCCCCAGACTTAATCAATCCTTTTTCAGCCCCTGGCCACACCTTCCACAAAATGTAATTGAAATTTATTTAGAACATTTGGAGGATTGTGTGCACAAATAGTTTAATGTATGTAAATACATATGAATAGATATATGAAAAAAGGAAAAATTCTGGAATTCACTCCAAAATTTGATCAATTCTTCCTTAGTTCTCGACTCAACCTTCCACAACATGTTATTGAAAACAGTCAAACATGACTGAACACCTATAAATCTATCAAAAAACATCTCTCAATCTAAAAAGAATTCCTAGATCAGCTACAAATCTAAGGAATTTTTTTCTTATAGCACACTCTTTCGCAATTTTTTAAAAAAATTTGTTGAGAACTTCCAGAGATATTGTGTGGACAAATAGTCAAGATGAGTGAAAACATATCAGTATATGAAAAAATATCTCTCAATAAAAAAAAAAATGCACTCTAAAATTTTATCAATTTTTCCTTAGCTTCCATAAATGTCATTGAAATTCATATAAAACCTTTGAAAATATAGTGAGGACTAATAGACAAATATTAATGAATATACATAGATATATGAAAAAGTATCTCTCAATGTAAAATTAATTCCTAGATGAGCTACATAGTTAAATCAATTTCCCCCTACCCTACAGTCCATCCTTCTACAATGTGTCATAGAAACCTTTCATCAGGAACTTTAGGAGACATTTTGTGGTCCGATAGAGAAACGTGAGTGAATCTATAAACCTCTTCCAACTTCATTGGCAGAGGTAAAGAATGAAGCAAACATGAGGTTGTTTACTGTGAAACCTTAAATATTGATTGATGGATAAATTGTATCACAAATTGGCCAGTTATTTCCATTTCATTAAATCTAATGGGCAGAATATTAAGCAGCGTAATAAAGAGGAATTAAATGAAAATTAAGTTGCATGAAATTGAATTAATATACGAAATATGAAATAAACAAGTTTGGTTAGTCATTCAATGAAAACCATCAAGTGACCAACGTCTTTTGGCAGCATCCCATTGTGATCAATTAGAAAATTAGAAAAAAAGGGATGATCAATAATAAAGTTACTTCTCTTATTTTTTGGGGGGGCAGTGATCACTAAAAAATTCTAAATTTTCAAAAAAACAGACATAAATGCTGCTGGACACAAACTAAGGGATTAATTCAAAATAAACTTACATTACAAATTGAACCCCCAACTGCCGACTAAAATCCTATCTAGAGGGGAAGTTATAAGAGAACTTGTAGTGCCCACCTTTCCAGCTAAAGAAAATTATTCTTATACAGAGTTATCTACCCTTTGGAAAGGATCTACTTCTAACCCCTATATCTCTGTATAAACGGTAAATTCCTTGTTCCCCTTTTTGACATCACAGAGAACTGCCAATCTGATAGCAGATTCTTATCTTTACGATGTTTAAACTGTGGTGGTAAATCTCTCTCTCTCTGTTCCGACGGCCTCGAGGTAAGCTCGTCTCTTCTCCTTTCTCTCTTTAGTTAGGATAGTTAGTATAGTTTTTATACACATTTTGTTCTTACTCACGCATCATCACATATTCATCTCAAGAACACATCCTATCTAAGTTCAGCATTCTCATCGTAGTTAGGTCGGACTGAGATAACTTCATTGTGGCTACAACTAGGATGACCATTCTGACAGGCATTTTATAGACTCTATCTCACATTTACTTTGTGACATTCCTTTCCCTTCATCCTTCCTATCTCTACATCTTTATTCTGGTAGATCCCTCCACATATTCATGTCGGCAGAAACTCCGGTCCTTGTTTATTTTAATTCACTCATGAATTAAATCTGGCACTGTTGTTTACTTCTTTGTTTGTCCTTATTTCTTCGTTTTGTTATGATCCAACTAACTGTTTACTAACCTTGTTTTTGTGCTTAAGCAACAAACACGCTACTTACCATGATTCATCTCCTTAGATCAATTCTGGTTATTTACATGTTAGGGGGCTAATATATTAGCAACGCAAAATCAGACCCCCAACACAAAAAACTGAAAGAAAAATATTTTTTCTAGACATAAGGCGCAAATGTTTGAATTCACTGCTATCTTGCTCCATCAGTAAGGCCAGTACGCATAATACATACATAGCCAGCCAGGGAGACCATTTTAATTTAAGAAACCTGAGTTAACAGTTTTGGTGACAGTTTTAGTTGACTGTTTCTAAGAAGAAATAAATAATGCTGTCTTTGAAAAGGGTCATTAACATTAGAAGAGTGTTTGGCATGATCTAACTTGTTTATTTTGTTAACGACATTTCGAACAAAAACTTTTTTCAGATGGCAGCAACATCATAAGCGTTTCTGCTATTGGAAGAAAAATTTTTTGTTTATCACTATTACATTCAGAGAAGGCTGTAGAATGAATCGGTCAAAATGTTGCATTTACAACATAAACAATAAGGAGTTCAATCATCAAAACACTTTTTTGCCGTATATGATATTAAGAAAATATTAATGGAATTGTTTTCTACTGATTAAATGTTTACACCAGTAGTAACTGGTGGTTTACACCTGGGATCATGTGACTGTGAGTCTCCTCTGTACTCCTTTTATAAGATAAAGCTTTGACCTGTTAATCTTGTTTGTGGCTGGTGACAGCAATGGTATCTGGATGCAAGGTGTAATTAAAACTAACAGTTGACTGTTTGAGACCATATAAGTTGAATGGCAGAGAGCATATATTAGAGAGGCCCTATAAACTTTGGAAAGTGAGAGATAGACCTCCTGCCCCAGGCTGAACTTTGTTAACTCAGGAAATTGATGTTGTAGAAGGCACCCACACACAAAAACATAAAAAAAGACTGACCAACCTTTTCCCCATACAAGATGCTTTCTGTCACAGAACTTATGCATGTTTTGAAATAAGAGGTTTGTTAACAACGCAGAGAATAAATTTTTTTTTTCTCACGTTCACATTTTTATAGGTCTGTTTGGGGAAAATATCCAGCCATTTTGAATATCTTGAGAACCAGTTGTAAGGTCTTGATGTAATTTGGCAACCAATCAGGGTGAACTTTACTGCATGAGTAGACACTCTTCCATAGGATTACTCAGCAGAAGGACAAAATTGTGTGAGCTTGTATACTGTGTGACTATCACATTCACGATGATTGTCTTCTGTCAGATTTCCTGGCAAAACATAGCATCATCCAAGTCTGTCAGTCCCCTACAGTCCAGACCTGGTTCCCTGTGGTTCTTCCCAAAGAAATATCTGAGTGTGGACGAGATTGAAGAGAATGTAATGAGGCGACAAATGGTAACCCTGAAAGTGAACTTGGCAAACTATTTTGGAAAGTGAAAGGGATGCTAGGACCAGGACTACCTATTTAGCTTTTGGGGAGCTAAATCAAGCTCCTTTTTGGTGCATTTAATTGCTATAAGTCTGTATCTAGCTCAGAGTTCCTAATTTAGCTCTTTTTTTATTTATCTGATTCTTTATAAACATTTTCCATTTAGGAAATAATTCATGAATATCAATGAAGTAAAATAGAGATTATGTGTAAAACACCATGTAATTATTTAGTCATATCAAGTGATTCTTTTGATGAAATTTTTTCTTTATTCACTGTTTTCTGGACAAACGATTGATAACATAGACAAAAATGTTGGCCGTCCACAATATATATCAGACACTATGCTGTATCACAGGACGCCTGTATATAGCTCCCTTTATTACAGATCATATTTGGGTTGGTATCCCTGGCTGGGTTAAGTGTGTGCAGTCTGAAGTGGAATACTTTGAAAGGGGACTAAGGCATCATTGCCTGTTTTTTCATTGATGTTAAATGACTGGATACTTTCCAGACAGAGATCTTATTCCAATCAGAGCTGAGAAAAGAATACCACAACATATTCATTCATAGCCCTTTTCTCAGTTATATTTATACCTCCACAAGCTACCCTCTGGAGTTTTTTTGACAAACACATCTGTTTGCCGAAGAGTAAATCCTCAGTCAGAGACTACATGTAGTACCTCAAGGTTTTTGTTACACTACCAACTTGACCTGATACCACAACATTCTTCAATTTGTTCTTGTGAGAATGCAATACACTGCTGCTTATAAAAATTTCTTCAGTTCAGATCTAGAACTATCAATAAAGAGGGCCTTTCATACCTGGAAACTTAAATTTAAGAATTATAGTCCGAATGAATAATGAATATTTCTCTAGGGCATAAGAGGGTTTCTAAAGGAAATTTCAAACCATTACTTTCCAAAATAATAAAAATAGTCAAAAATGTAAGAAGAATGAAATCACTTCACAAAAGTTTTCTGTTTGAAGCAGGGGTCAATAAACTACAGCCAGTGAGCTAAATCCAACCCACTGGCAAAATCTGGTCCACAGTCCCATTTCATTCAGCCTACCTACTTCATTGAATATGTGACGTTGCTTACCACAATTCTTTGTTTTCCTTATCTGTTTTTGGTAAGAAAAAAAAAATCAGTATTGGAAAATTGAGCGAAAGTCTTTTTTTTGCCATAGCTTTGAAAGAATCAATGTTTTGTAGTTAAATGATTTTAACACAATGCATTCTTGCTGCTCTACAATTATACACAACATTTGAATCATGATTTGACAATATTTTATCCAAAAAAAACACTTTCATTGTTCTAATTGATTGATAGTATACAGAAGATCATTTAGGTATACAAAGTGCAATCAAAAAGCTTTAAAACTGTCCCTGTTACATGCAGACAAAGCATGAGACAATCATGCTGTTCAGCAGGAAGTGAACAGTAGTCATTATGAGGGAGCATACAAAATGGCATCATGCTGTGAACATTTGAACTTGTGTTACATGTGTTTTTGTGGCAATGTCTACATGTTCACACATTAAGTTTGGGGTCAAGCCCAGGCAATCAGCAACGGAGACTCTTGAAATGTTGAAGTAGACCAACGGCAATGAAGCAATAAGCAAAGTGTGATGTTTTGAATTCCACTCACACTTCAAGAATGGTAGAACATCACTGATGGATGACATGACAGGGCAGTCCTCAACACGCACTACGCCTGAAAATGTCAAAGGGATTGGACAAATTGTGCATCAAAATCATCAGATCAAAATCAATGAAATTGCTGATATTGTCAACGTGTCATTTGGATCTGTTCAGAAATTCCTCCCATCTTATTGAACATATATCATGTTGCTACCAAGTTCTTGCCAAACATTCTTACCCTTGAGCAGAGTAATTGTGCTGCAAGAGCATGATTGTCACTCCACACCTACCCTACTCACCAGATTCATCTCCTGATGACTTTTTCATCCTCCCTAAGATAAAGTTCAAGTTGAGGGGTCACCATTTTGACACTGAAAAGGAGATCCTGTATGAATCACAGATGACCCTCGACATGCTTAAAGAGCTGGACTTTCAAGGAGTCCTTCCAAGCATGATAGAAGTGCTGGGAGCAATTTATTGCTGTACAAGGTGACTTCTTCAAAGGGAATGGCGGCCAAATTTAAATTAAGTATGAATAATGTTTTTTATAAGAGGTCAGAACTTTTTGATCACACCCTGTATACTCTGATGACAAAGAATGTTAAAGTAATTCAAAGAACATTCTGTTTCCATAATCTTGTTTGATCATTGTTTCATTATTTACTTGCCTTAGCCCACAAAGCATAAACCATTTTTAATCTGGTCTGCCTCCTAAAAATGTGTTCCAACCACTGGTTTGAACTACTCAGCTCACTGTTCCTCAAAAAGAAAATTAATTTGTCTTTATTTCTCAAATGTTCGCTGGAAACCCAGTCATTATTTGTGGCAATTGTAGTGTTTTTTACAGGGAGCTAGCTTGACACCAAAGATGGATTGACTTACAGGGCTAAAAGGCTCCAACGGCCCCACTATTTTCTCATAGCTGCAGGGAGAAAAGGACCCATGCTTTAATGTGAAGTAAATGCGAACTGCTCCAGCCAAAGTTTGAACTCGGTTTGCCAATTCCAGTCTCTGCTAGTATCACCTGCAGCTCCTTGTCTAACCACTGGAGTTATCTTTATTTTAGGAAACTACAGATGCCATTATTTATAAACGTTAAAAGATTTTAGTATAGAAAGAGGCATTTTTCAAAAATTTGGCAGATGAAAACATCCAGCTTCTTTTAAAGATTCTGAAAGAGAAAACTACAACCTCAGTGGAAGGATGCATCAACAAATGTATTGTAAGAGCAAATAACAACATTTATAGGATACAGAGTAAAAAATGAAAGGAAAACATTCATTATTTTAGCTTTGTGCAAAGAGATAATCAAAAAATCGAACCAAGATTTCACACTGCTAAGTTGTCATAAACACTTGTTAAGGCAGCTGCTTGTAATTCTCTTCAACTGTGAGAATTCAAAGAATTCAAAGAGAAGCATATTTCCATCATTTTTTGCTTTGATGAAAATGCAAGTCCAGATAAAAAGGAATGAAAAGGAAATACGATGATTATCTTGACTTTCTTATTCCTTTCAAGATTGATGATCGTTATATAAGATTGAGAATGTGTGAACCTAGTGTACGTGGGCATCCACTGCCTCCATTCCTGGAGGTTGGGGGTGGGAATTTCAGGGACGGGGACAGAAGCATATATTCAGAATATGTTTTAGCAACAAACCTGTTACATAAAACAATTGTACTGCACCATTATCCTTTATTGACAATGAATTTCCAAATTCGTTGACTGTAAGGTTCATGTATATATATATATATATATATTATTGTGTCATCCACAGAGAGCTGTTTCGTTATATTACAACTCTTCATTGTGGTTATAGACTATCCATTATCCCATCCAGTACCACGAAGCAGGATTGAAACCTTAGCTTCAAACTAGGAGGCTGGTATCCTCCCTCTACTCCATGGAACTGGACAGTCAGTAAGGTTGAATTTAAGTGATATATTTATTTATCGCATATATTCCTCATCCATCAAAGTGCTCATTTCATGTTGGAAAATGAATATATATATATATATATATATATATATATATATATGAGGTCGATCAGAAAAGTATCCAGTCATTTAATATAAATTCTGGAGTGAGGATGGGGGTACTGACAGACCTGGATGAGGCAATGTTTTGATAAAAGATAAAACCTGCACAAGACATGAAGAGAGACTCAGGTAGTTATCATCAAAATACATAAAGTACACTGCATCTCACTGTCAACTGAGTAACCCCCAGGAGATTGTCTGCTCATACATGCACAGTAAGTAAAGCATGAATAGAATAAACCTCTAAGAAATGAGTTAATTTATGCTTTCTGCTCTTTGATACAAGATGGATTATGCATAGAATTATACAGATAGGAGGATAAGACGAAAATAAACAAAATGTAAAGAAATTCAGTCATGAGTGAATGAAATCTTGTAATGAAGACTCGAGGGGTACATATAGCCGTAAGACACCATCCTTAGAGAGTAAGAAATGCTATTATCTCTCCCAAACACAGCACTACACCACTGGTTTTAGTTGAATTTCGACTATCAAAATGAATAGAAAGAAAGAATTAGTTCTTACTGCAAAGCCCACACAAGACGAGAAGCCTTGGAGACATGGTTGCAGTTGAATAAGATTCCCAATATCCTGGCACTATTTCTTAAGAAACAAGGTTCTTACCAAATGTATGATAATGTCTGCCATGGATGTAACAGTTGTCGCCAAATCGATAATGATATTCTCATTTTTTTTTATGTATGTGCTTCGATATCAGAGGAAGGTCAGCTAACGAAAATGTTAAACTGAAGAGGAAGCAGAGTTCACCACTAACCGATAACTTATTTAATGAATTCAGCTTTGGTTCATTTTCTTTTCCTCTAAACCCTTAAAGTTATTCAAAAAGGTATAGCATAGCAATATCAGATGATGATCATGGTGTACATAAATGATTAAACAATAGCTTACATTCAACATACAGTTTGTTTAAAACTCTAAGCTACAACATATTAAACTCTCAGCTCTCTGGGTCAGTATTTAAAGATTTTAGAGCAGTTAGTTATGTCTACCCCAAACTGATAAATATACAACATAATGAAATTTTCAGACTCATTTTCCAAAATATTACAAAAGCTTGAATAAGTTTCATTGACTAATTATGAAGATGAAAGAAACATTGTTTTGACTTAAGAACTTGTTTTTATGAATACAACTCATGGGCTCAAGGGTCTCAGCAATATAGCATCCAGTCTTCGGAATCAATTAACTCATGATTCCTGGAGCATTCAAACATCAGCAAATATCAAATAAAAAATACTTGAAAACTTTCTTGTTTTGAGGCTTTCATATTCATAGGAACTCAGTAAATAGATGTATCTGATAACTGTAGCACCAACCTTATTTCATGTAGATGACCTTATTGTCAAGTTGCATTTTCTTTAAATATTGACTTTACTTAGATATTCTTCTCTAACGGACCTTATATTTTTACTGCAATGATCACACAGGTGTTCAAGTACTTTTGTTGATTAGGGATTGGAGTTATTGCCCTCCCACCTATGGGTGCTTTGTATAAATGTATAGAGTGGTGCAAAAGTCATGGAGGGGTTTAAAACGTATTTTGAGTTTTAATGATTTTTTAAAAATTATTTTTGATAAATGAAATATATAAACAAGGGGAATTATTTGAAAGCTTTTTTGTTTTAGGATTTCATATTCAAATATACTTGGTGAATAGATACATTTTGTGAATGCCATGTGTCATGTAAATAACTTTATAGAGAAATTGCATTTTCTTTAATTATCAACTTTTTTTAGATATTTTTCTTTAACAGGCCTTAAATTTTTACTGCAATGACTACATTGGTTTTTAGGTGCTTTTGGCCACTGTTAACTTGAGTATAGAGGTTCCCGAGAAAGGTCTCTTTGTATGAATGTATATATTACTACATGAAATGTTTCTGTAATAATTAAAGAGAAAGAATTTGGTAACAGGTTGGGTTAATCGAGCAAAAAAAATTCTTTTACCAGGGAAAATATATACATCAACACATCATCGTAGAATAGGTTACTCACAATTAATATGGTGAATGTGTCCTCAAAAAGTGCACATGTAATCTAAACCATATTTATCAAATTTGAAAAAAAAAATGGGAAATAATATAATTGGAACCAAACTTTGAATTTGAAAAAAATTAAAATGGTTTTGAAGACATTTTTTAAATGCCTGATAGCAACGGATAATATATTTATATAATTCAATCAAATTTTTGGAAATAAATCAATAAAAAAAATGATTTTTCAGCAGATATCTTTTGCACAACCCAAAAGTCTACAGTTTATTTCAATAAAAAAAACAACTTGTCTTTCTAAGCAAAACTATATCTTAGTTTTATTGCATTTTGTATTTTCTGATTCAGAGCACATTTTTTATTTCTCCAATTGGAGTTCCCCCAAAATTTAACTGATTTAATTTATCCAAGGACTTATCTTCATAGAAATGGAAATATTTGTTGTATTCAAATGATATTTTATAGAGATTTCAGGAAATTAAATAAAGGATAAGTGGGTAACTTGGAAATATTTCCACAAAGTTTTCATACAAAATATACTCTTCAAAAATAGATTCATTCGTGAATGAATAAGTACTAGAAATTTTCATTGAAATCAGAACATTGGTTAAATTTTGGTAGATTTTTCAAAAGTTGTTGTCAAAAGTGAACACATATATACCAGAGATCACAACCACCAAAGTCCAATACAAAACTTATTCTGCTACAAATCATCAAATTAGCCTTTAATAACCATGCTAATTAAACCTTTTTAATGTGCTGTTAAGATTTTGATATCAACATTTCTCAATGCATAAATTGAAAATGCTCCATTCTAAACCACATTGATCAAAAACATCCTAATCAGAACAGTATTGATCAGGTAGCTCTCCGTAGCCAAAATCAAACACTTTTTATGTTCTCTTAAAAGAAATAATTACACACAGTTGTTACAAAAATCCAGTGTCTTTCTTGATTCATTGATTACAATTCTCACTACAATCATTAAGGCTGAATCTAGGATTTTGTGCTGGACCATATCTAGGTCTGCACCTGATCATACATTTGCACTGTGTATGCCTCCAAAATTTGAGAAAATATATTTATAAACAGTGGTGTAGCACTGCAAAGAAAGGTCTTATGAAATGGGTTTAGTGTGTATATATCTGTGTGCTTACACAAAAAAAAAAGAAAAAGTACAGATATTAGCTTTGTAGGAGCCACAAGGATGGGAGCTCCTTCTGATTAGTCAATCTTGGCAGAAAAACTATCAGAGCGAGTGATTTGTCTGGAGTTAGAAAACTGGTTAGAATATCATCATCATCATCATCATCTTCATCATCAGTCTTTTAGCGTCCGTCGTTGGACATAGACCTTCCCCAGGATTTGCCACCCTTCCCTATCATGGGCATCGTGAAGCCAGTACTTCCTGAAATTGTCTAGCTCGTCTCTCCATCTAATATTTTGCCGGCCTCGGTTACGCATGTGGTCTCCGTAATGTCCATCGATTGTCTGCCATTCTTGCAACATGGCCAGCCCACCACCATTTGAGATTTTTAATGGATTCTATGATGTCCCTAACTCTTGTCTTTTCTCGGATGTACTGCACTGTCTTGTGGTCTCTCCATGTGAGGCCGAGCATTATTCTTTCATGTGCACGTTGCATGGTTCTCAAGTCATGGGTCTGTCTCTTGGTTAGGTTCCATGTTTCGACTCCATAAGTGACTATTAGGAGGATGCATCAGTTATACACCCTTCTCTTTAGGATTAATGGGATCTTATTATTTTTGAAGGTTGAGCTAGCTCTGCCAAAGGCTTGCCATCCTAGTGTGACTCTTCACTTGATTTCTTCTTCTTCTCAGGGTCACATGGAGATTCGTTGTCCTAGGTAGATGTAGTGGTCTACTTCCTCCAGTTCTGTGTCCTTGATTTTGATCTTAGTGTTTTTATCTCCGATATGGTTGTTGCACATGATCTTCGTCTTGCTGAAGTTCATGTGTAGGCCGACTTTCTTGCTCTCTTCATTTAGTTCATCTATCAGTTAGAGTATGGAAGTGACCAAATGCTGTGGGCAGTTTAGGCAGAGAGCATAGAGAGGCAGGCCAAGAGATTCAGGATGAAATCCTATGAAGAATATCACCGAGTTAGTTGACCATTTTTGTATTTTGAAAAATGATTCAGGCACAATGACAAAAAACAAAGTAGAAATAAATCGCCAAATTTTCATCCACTATTTTTCAATCTTACCTCACTTTTTCTCTTTTTTATGTTTGTCAGTCATAATTCTCTTCACATGAGCACATATGCAACCCCTTTGCAGGAGTTTCCCGATAGTAAGGGTTGCCTAAGGTTGGACTAATCTGTGGTAGGTAGATGCTGAGCTGGCTCCACCATCTATTTGAAGGAGAATTGGAATATATATGGATATATAATGAAGTAGGAGATTTGCTGCCCAACCCACTGAGAAAAATATTCAACAAGAACAAAATCAAAATTAGCTATAGCTGTACAGATAATTTTGATAAATTCATGACAAAAGATAACAATAAAGTAGTTGGAAAATAATACTAATGGAAAAAGCATAAATAAACCAGCAATTGTACTAACAGAAATGGATATCCTTTGCAAAGCAAATGTACCAAATCAAATATTATATACCAAGCTAGAATATCAACCCAAGAAAAACCCTTAGAAGTAAAATATTATATAGGAATACCTGAAAAACCCTTGAACTTGAGATTAGCCAACCATATATCATCATTTACAAACAAAATTTCAAAAACAGTACATCACTGTCAATATATCATTGGAGACTAACTGATAATAAGAATGAAATACTCTCAGAGAGGAAACATATCAAAAAGAGCTGATGTTTTAACAGCATACAGATAAGGAAAATGCTTACAGAATCTATAGCTAATTTATCATGTATAACTACCAGCAAGCAAAGTATTTTTTAAAAATGAAACAAAAAAACATAAAAAGTAATGACCAACAACTAAACAAGGAAAAGAAAGAAAAAAGAAATGATATATATGTGAAATAAGAGGAAAGTCCTACAACCTAGAAAAATAGCCCCCCCCCCAATGTCCCAAATGGGGATCTAAAATAAATTGAATAATCCGTCTGAAGAAGCCCAAACAGGGTAGAAACACGAACGAGTTTGTTGAGCGAATCCTCTACTCCATCATATTTTTAGCTCTACTCTAACTCAACATAATGTTTATTGTTGAATGTATTGAGCACTCCATGAAATGAACTCATCACATATTGGATATTGTATTATATCATATTGTATTCCTGAGTTGTATCAAATATATTTATATGATTGATTGATAGACTGACCCGTCAGATCCGACAGATCTTTTCTCTATATACACTTCAAATTCAATGATGATGGTGGGCTCAGCTGCAAGGGTGCCTGACCAACCCTATTTGTGAGTGGCATTGATTCTGGCTGTCTGGGCAGATGAAGTCATCACCTGTCTGAGGTTGATCTTGAACATTGGCATAGTAAGCTCTTCAACACTCTTGAAGCTGGTTGATGTAGCAATAATCAGAACTCCTTACATCATATTTATAAACATATAACACAAGCATTCATAAATATATGAAATGCATAAGACCTAGAATGGATAGGCTCTATTATTGTGTATTCATCAGTATCACAGTACACACAAGCTCACTCAAAGACGATTCACTATCGACTAAGTAGCCACATAGAAGAGCATCTGTTAAAGACAAACAGAGTAAGGTCCCTTCTGATTGGTTGCCAAGTTGCATCAAAGCAGTCAAGCTGGTTCTCAAGATATTCAAGATGGCTGAATACTTTCCAAACAGACCTTGAGTATATATATATATATATATATATATATATATATATATATATAAAAAAATTTGGATAGATATTTTTCTGTGCTTACACATTTCATAAGAGAGAGGAAAAATATATGCATGTTTGTGTGTATGTTATATATTCATACATAACATATACATGAAGATACATAAAGCATACACACATACATACAGACACATACACGTATATTACATTATTCAGTAAACAATGGCTTGTTCTAGATGCCAACATTACAATAGCATATTGTGCCAATATATGTACCTCATTCTAATGGTTAAAATGTGCCCTTTTCATTAAGATTCACAGTTTATTTTCAGAGTTATATGTTCACAGTGTAAATCCTTAAACTCAGAGATGAGAAAAGAAGATCTCTGTATTATCATTTTGCACAAGTATAAACTTGTTCACATTGCATCTCAAACAGCTTCAAACATTAACCATATTGAGTGAAGTAACAATCCCAATCAATGGTATTGGTTTCTTGAGTTTTGTAGTCAAGATTTCAGTCTTGAAGATCAAGAGGGCTGGGGACATCGATCTGGAATTAATAATGAATTATTGGAGACAATGGTCAAACATAATCCATGCCAAATTGTCAGAGAAATATCAGAGACACTGGGTGTTGGCATTATGATAATATCAGACCATTAAAAGTGAATTGGTCAAACGAAAATGTTCAATAAGTGGGTTCCAAATGAACCCAACAAAAACCACTAACAATAAATTGGTCATTATTTCACTAATAACCTAACACATATATATATATATATATATATATACATATATATATATATATATATATATATATATATATATATACCGAAGTACGAATCAGTGATTCGATATCTAATGTGTGATGGTTTTATTTCATAAAGTGCTCTATAAATTCAACATTAAGTTAAGATAGAGCTTTAAATATGGTGAAATAATGGATTCGCTACTCAAGCATGTTAATATCTATAAACATGTTTGTTTGGCAAATTCATTATTCCACCATATATATATATATATATATATATATATATATATATATATATATATATATATATATATATATATATATATATGTGTATGTATAAAGTTCATAACATATTTTTCAATTTATAAAAATACAAAAAAATTGAATCCATTCTTGATATTTGATTAATGCTAAATATTTGAATCAGTAAATACAGATATCAATATATAAAGATGAGACTTACAAGAATATATACCCAGTGAATTATTGAAATCAACATATATATATTCTTATAATTATCATTTGTGTATATATATATATATATCTTTCATTTTGAAACACTTGTCTTTCTTTTTAAACACTTACCAACTGCTGGTATGGGCTGATGGTTGGATATTTTTTGGACACAAAAGCATGAAAAAAATAAAAATAACTTTTTTTCTAGATCCAACCTAAATATATGTGTTACATGCATATATTGAAATATGCTGAATTTCATTATTGATTTATCTTTCTGTCTCAAGTGCATAGTATCCAAGTTATAAAGATAAAAACACAACTTTTCACAAAGAAAGATAGTTGAACTTTCCTGTTGATTTCTGTAAGAGGTCACAAGGAATAGATTCAGCCAGTCACAATAATATCATCATCTCTGTTCTCAGTTATTGGTTGTTTTCATCCAATACGCTGAACACAACACTTCGTATACAAAACTTACTAGTTTGTGTGACTGAATGAATTAAACACATGCACACACGCACACACACATATATATATAAACACTGGTATATATGAATATGTATATATACAAATGTCTATATGCCAATTCATAAAGATTCATCCGATGTATGTTTCTGAATATATATATATATATATATATATATATATATATATATATATATATATATATATATATATATATATATATAAATATATATGTATATATATATATATATATATATATATATATATATATATATTTATAAATATATATGTATATATATGAACTGACTGAAATACTGAAATGACTGAGATGACAGATATTTATGTAACATAGAATACAGCAAACTTATTAATAGAACAACTGTGTTTGATGTCAGCTTTATTTTGACAAAGTAATGTTGATCGTTCTGCCAGAAAAATTCAAAGAAATGTCCATAGGTCAAAGATTCAAAGTTTGTAGATTTTCTCTCATACGTATGAAAATGAAAAGTTTCTTGTTAGAGAAAAGTTGTGTTGAAAGGATAAAGTTTGAAAGATTTATTGATGATTGGGCATAGTTCTGTATTTCATTGATAACTATTGAAAATGAATTTATTTGTGATGTCAAAAGTGTGTGTGTGTGTGTTTACCTGTGTGGTGAAAAAAGTGAATGCGTACACGTGTGGCAGAGTAAGTTATTCAATTGCCTGTGACAGTCATCCGAGCATTTCGTAAAACTTGTTGACTACAGTCTCCTACGTCATCTTTATCATTTTCCTTGCAGTCACTCATGTCACATGAAGTCAACTCTTTTTCAAGGATCCCCGTGGGCTCTAAATGAGCCAATTTTGGTTTTCTGATCTTTCCATTTGAATGGCTAGCTTATCGTAACTGTCGCCAACTTGTTTTTTCATTCAAATAATTGTTGGAAGGAAACTGAGAGCAGATTTTAGCACAAAATCCCTCTACTACTGAATTTCATACTTAGTTTACATACTAAACTTTACTTGGGTGGTTCTCCAAAAGCCATCAGCCAAAGAAACAGAAAGAGGCTGGGTATATTGCACTTGTCCTTGTCTTATGTATGTATCATGTGGGGTATGCCAATTAGATACATATATATAAATATTGCATAAACAATTATAATCCATCACTGTAGTGGAGAGAACAGGTGTGAACATTTAACTAGACAGGTCTGATTAGTCAATCAATAGAAACTGTCATGGAACAAATGTATTTTGGCAGCATGCCATTTTGAAGGTGATCAATTAAAAATTAGAAAAAGGGGTGATCAATTTATAAGTCAGTTCTCTCAGATTTTGATGGGCAGTGATAACTAAACGAGACAGATGTGAATGCTGCCAGACACAAGCTAAGGGACCAATTTAGCATTAACTTACATAACAAATTGAACCCCTCATTAAAAAACCATTAAGGGGTACGACTTTCCACTTATAAGGAATACATAATAAGGAACAGATGTTGAAATTTTCAGCCCACTTGCACTATTGCTGTATATAGCCAGCAAGCCAAACTAACTTAGAAAATGAAGAAACCTATGTTGACACTTTTGTTGACAGTCTGTAATATCTGGCCTATTTCATATTCTATTTTTGAGACGGAGAAAAATATCAGATTTTATTTTCAGATATTTTTTGGAGAAAGCCACTTTTGGCTCAAAGCCTGATCCCAAGGATTTTTTTCCATTGTAATAAAATTGAGACATAATTCTTGGTCCAGGAGGTACGAGTGGTGTGATGGTTAATGGTGACTTGGACAATGGAATCAGCAAATTGTATTCAAACTCGAGGCTGTTTACTTTCACTTCAAGCTAATGTCCTTGGCAAAGGCATGATCCCATCTCTCCTATCCTCAAGCTATGAGTAAAATTGTAGGGCAGACGGGGCTGTCTGGCCTCAGAAGGCAACTGATCTAGGAGAGGGAAATTCTGAATCTAAAACAGGGGGGGGGGCAGCAACACGAAACCAATTCCTCTCCAGAACAATCATGACTATGAGCCATGATCGACTTAGCAAACCTCAAAAACAAAAACTTCAGCAATGTTTACAATGGAAGGATATCAGGATCCCCCCCATTTTTTTGATTGATCATCCCCAACATAGCATGCTGCCAGAAGACGTTACTTACGGGAAGGTTTCTATTGACTGACTAACCAGACCTGTTTCCTCTTCTTTTTCTCCCAATTTGTACTGACAATTGGTTTATTGGCCATGTCACTCTGACATTCTCACTAAGCTTTCTCTTGAAGTTAACGCTCGTGCTATTTTCTTGTAATATTAGCAGAAAGCCCGAAAGATAGCATTGATTCTGATCGGCTATTCCTTTTCCCTGACAATATTCACCAGAGTGTCTGCTACCTTTTCATCTTGGAAATATCATCAGAGGGAACTTGTCAGTTCATATTAGCATCCAATTCCACTGACCTTTGTTGGAGGAGATAGATAATTCTCTAGAAAAAAAGAATTAAAAAAAAGAAAAAGGGGTTACCCCAGTCTGCCTCCATGCCTCTCCTTCCAACACAACCCGAATTCTCAGCTGGTGTGGAAGTTGATGAAAGAATTTGTCTAAAGCTAAGATTGGAAAATGTCAATCAGAACCCCAGGTATCAAACTGTTTGTCTGTTGAGCCAGAGAAGATTCATGTTCAACAGAGGAATTGCAGTTAGCAGCACGCAATGTCTGTCCGGAAAGTATCCAGCTATTTTAGATATCTTGAGAACCAGTTGGGCGGTCTTGTTGTATCTTGGAAACAAATTAAAGAAGAATTTGCAGCGCATACTTATTCAGACACGCTCTTATGGATTTACTCAGCTGTGAGACACCTCACAATGACCAAGTGAGTCAACTCTTTGTATCTTGTGCAGGGTTTTTTGAGTAACACATTGTATCAACCAGGTCTGTCAAATAACCCATCAGTTCAGATTTGGATCCTTATGACTTATGGCTTTTGAAGAGATTTTAGACTGCATCTGATGTAAGGTTTCTATTTAGGTCTCGAGATCATCTGGAAAGAATTTTTAAATTCCTCATAAGTCTGATATTTCAGCTTCTATGGTTTTCATCACAGAAAAAGCATGAAGCAGTAATGATGAGAGAGAGAGAGAGGCTGAGAGAGTGAGTATGCATATACATTGTTGTACATTGCTATAACAACCATAAATGAGATGCTCAAAGTATACCATTTTTTTCTCAATTCTAGCTATTTCTAACCAAAATCTAGCTATTGTGACTGGGAACGTCCACTTTCTTTTTTTTTTCAATGTTCAGTTATGGCAACCCTAAAATAAACCAGCCTTGTTTTACCCTTGTGGAGTTGTAAGACTGACAGACGCATAAATTGGTTGGCAAGCAGAGATATGTTGCTTTTCATTGAAACAGATTGTTTCTTCTGATAACTACAGGGGGTTTACAAAAGAAATAGACAGTTTCTAAGATTTGTGAAAGCAAAACTATTCAAAATATTGTCAATAATGATGCACAGTTTTGAGAGAATCATTTCATGTTTATTACTGCAACTTGCAGTCATTGGTATTGGACACACAATTCCGACTAAAGTCTTGCAAATATACATGAATACTCCACTAAAAGTCTTCTAAAAACGTTGGGGGGGGGGCTGGTTGGAAAAAATCTTTTTATTGACATCCTAATATCTTGTGTCATTGCCACTGGGTACACCATTTGAACTAAAATCTTATGAATTCGCATGAGTACTTCATTCGATATCAGAAAACAGTTTTTCTGATTTGGGGGAAATTTTTAACAATTTTTTCAATGAAATGTTCTTTTCAAAATCTCTTTAATCTTGTGTCAGCTTTACTGGATATGCATTTTGGTGTAGATCTCTCCAGCAATAAACTGTATGAGTTTTTCCTGGGACAGATCAAGCCTTTTCAGCCAAGTGTCTTCCAAAATTTGAAAATTCAAAATTGCTACAGAACTATGATTTAAATTTGGCGAAAAAAATATTTTTCCTCAGCGATTAAACCACCCACTTTAATTCATTTGATGATTTATTTTACTCATAATTCTTGTACCATCATGATTTTTACACACATGAAAGATAAATCCATGGACATATAAATGCATTACCTCCCTACAAATCACTTGCAATCAATGATTTGTAGAATTCATTTTTCATGGGCTTTTGGCTGCCTAAAGAGAAAGAGAAGGTTGTCATGTATTGAAAAAAAAAATAACAGTGTGAATAAGAATTTTTGGAAAATTCTTCTGGGAGACCCTGGAAGACCCTCGAATCCCCCTCTGTTCTCTACAAAACTTCATCATGAGTGTCATCATCTTAAAAAAGTTTTGCTTTGATTAATATTTAAAACTGTCTATTTCTTTTGTAAACACTGTGTATATTAACAGTTCATTCTTACAAATGTTCACCAAGTCTAGAAAAAAGATAAAAAATGCTTGAATGTGCCAAAATTGAGACAGAAAAAGTCCAGGGAGAATAAAGGTCTATTTTAAAACAGCATTTTATTAGATTATTCAAAGAAAGTTTTCTATGGGGATGTCAAATAGATGTTCCTCGAGTGGAAAAGTTATTTGTATTCTTTATTTAAATCTGCCAAATTACATGACTAATTACATAATAACATTACCTTAACAGTGAAATTTATTACTAGTTTACCATTGCTGTCAAAAAATGATAACAGTATTTAAAAAACTTAGCAATTTCTTTGTACTTAAAAATATCGAAAACCTAGTTGCTCTGCATTTTCTTTGTTTATGTTCTTCCAGAATGAACCCAGATTTTTTACATACTTGGGAAAAATGAATAGGGGAGACTACTCTATAATTAGCATTTAATCATTATCCCTCTTGGCAAATGTTACACACAAAAAATATACATGGTGTATTATATGAGTAGATCATCATTTTCCCATTAAATCTGCCCATCTATACTGCATATGTAAAATTAACATATCTTTGTACAATATTGCTACAAATTACATGCCTAATTAAGTGCTGATTTTTTTAGTCATATAGGCCTTCCCTAATTGACACACAATATTCGTTACCTCTGGTCTTGTGTTATATGGTAGATATCTAGATTAGAATACTTTCCCAATCTATAATTGTCCTATATCCAAATAGTTAACACATTCTTATTCTTTCAAAATCAAAAGTAAATTTTTACCTATCCATCAATCCAAGCCTGTTATCGCTGGAGAGATCTACACCAAAATGGAAGTCCAGGTGGATATCCTTTGTAATATTTGGTAAGACTTGAAGAACAATATCTTGAATATCTCCCAAATATCCCAAATTTCTCCATTCATTCTCTTTCTCTATCAACAGGAATACGCACAGTTTACCAGAATATCAAATGAAGCGGAAAGCAAGGAATCAACTGAGACGACGTAGTGAGTATTTCTTTTGATCTTTGCTCAAAATTTCATTCAGGGGTGTCAAAGAGGAGACAACAGAACAGCTTAGTCGTGTATGCATTTATTGTTACTATTTCAGATAATGGGTATTAATATTTAACTTAGAATCACAAAGAGAGTCATGGAAAGAGCAATGCTAGGAATAACTTTGAGAAATAGAAAAAGATTACCGTGGATCAGAGGAAGGAGTAGAGTGGAGGATATTATACAAATAAATCAAGCAGCAAAAGTGGAGATGGGCAGGACACTTGGTGAGAAGAGATGACAACATCTGGAGCAAAAGGCTAACTGATTGTTGCCCAGTAAACACAGTAGGAAAAGACTAGACACAAAATGGAGGATTGAAACAAAAAAGTTTTTACCGGTAAAACATGTGATCACAGTCGTCATAGAAAGAGATTGGAGAGGCCTTTGTCCAGCAGTGGACAGGTAATTGCTGCTGCTGCTGCTGCTGATGATGATGATGATGATGATGATGGTGGTGGTGGTGGTGGTGATGATGATGATGATGATGATGATGATGATGATGATGATTTTAGATAATGCCAATTTCCAAGTCTTAACTCCTTTCCAAGACCTTGATTATGTATGCATTTTTATCTCTTTACGTTCAATGGAGGCTACAGAAGGATAATCTAATTTACTCTAAATTGATTTTCCAATCAAATATCATCTTTCATTATTCATGTTTACCAAGTTTTTTTTCTTTATCTCGCTGTTGCTTTTTTTTAATGGTGTATATGAAAGAGAAGAAAGAAGCATTGAAAAACCATAGCCACCAAAGATGATAAAGGGATCTATCCTTTTTATATATGTGTGCATGTGTGTTTGTGTATTCTAGCACTGCTGCCCATACAATTTTGTCTACAGACTTTAAATTGGCATCAGTACTCCCCTAGACCCTTTGTAGAAAAAAAAATTGATTTTCAATTTTGGGGAAAAAAAGAAGCTTCTTTGGCCTTTGTATTGACAGGTTCAGTATTAACACCTAGGTTCTCCAGAATCTAGATGTTTTCCATTGAAAATAACATCTGAATTCTCCAAAATCTAGATGTTTTCCATTGAAAATAACATCTGAATTCTCCAAAATCTAGATGTTTTCCATTGAAAATAACATCTGAATTCTCCAGAATCTAGATGTTTTCCATTGAAAATAACATCTGAATTCTCCAGAATCTAGATGTTTTCCATTGAAAATAACATCTGAATTCTCCAAAATCTAGATGTTTTCCATTGAAAATAACATCTGAATTCTCCAAAATCTAGATGTTTTCCATTGAAAATAACATCTGAATTCTCCAAAATCTAGATGTTTTCCATTGAAAATAACATCTGAATTCTCCAAAATCTAGATGTTTTCCATTGAAAATAACATCTGAATTCTCCAGAATCTAGATGTTTTCCATTGAAAATAACATCTGAATTCTCCAGAATCTAGATGTTTTCCATTGAAAATAACATCTGAATTCTCCAAAATCTAGATGTTTTCCATTGAAAATAACATCTGAATTCTCCAGAATCTAGATGTTTTCCATTGAAAATAACATCTGAATTCTCCAAAATCTAGATGTTTTCCATTGAAAATAACATCTGAATTCTCCAAAATCTAGATGTTTTCCATTGAAAATAACATCTGAATTCTCCAAAATCTAGATGTTTTCCATTGAAAATAACATCTGAATTCTCCAAAATCTAGATGTTTTCCATTGAAAATAACATCTGAATTCTCCAAAATCTAGATGTTTTCCATTGAAAATAACATCTGAATTCTCCAAAATCTAGATGTTTTCCATTGAAAATAACATCTGAATTCTCCAAAATCTAGATGTTTTCCATTGAAAATAACATCTGAATTCTCCAGAATCTAGATGTTTTCCATTGAAAATAACATCTGAATTCTCCAGAATCTAGATGTTTTCCATTGAAAATAACATCTGAATTCTCCAGAATCTAGATGTTTTCCATTGAAAATAACATCTGAATTCTCCAGAATCTAGATGTTTTCCATTGAAAATAACATCTGAATTCTCCAGAATCTAGATGTTTTCCATTGAAAATAACATCTGAATTCTCCAAAATCTAGATGTTTTCCATTGAAAATAACATCTGAATTCTCCAGAATCTAGATGTTTCTTGATGTTTTCCTGTGCAAATAACATCTAGCTTTTCCAGCATCTTGTTCTTCTCTCTTTTTAATCCACATATCGGGGCCATCCTTATGGTCCTTTTTTTTTTAAATTTACAACAATTGGATATTTTTCAAGATTTTCAAAGTTGAAATCACTCCAATTAAATTTCATTGGGAAATTCTAGAGGGTTCTGGTGCCAGCTCATTTTTGCTACTAAAATCAGAAAGATAATTCTTGAGAATTCTTCAGTCTAATTGTCTTCTGCAAGTCAGTTTTGGAAGATTTGAAAGTTAATTCGCTTTTTCTTTGAGAAGATAATGTGGCTGTAGAATGGATGAGATGAAATACTCTGGTAGCAACAAAAGCGTGAACAATAGAGAATGAAGGCAACTCCAAACCACAGAAGATGATAATGATGATGTTACAATAACTGTTTGTTACTATAGTTGTTCTAACTAACAAAGAGATGCTCAACCAAAAACTTGTAAAACAGGTGTGGCTAGTCACTGAATAGAAACCATCATGTGACCAATATTTTTTGGCTGCATACCATGTTAGGGGTGATCAATGAATAAGTTATTTCTCTTGCCGTTTGTTTAGCTGTGACGATTGAAAAAAAGTTCAATTTTTTTTTAAAAAGCATGAGCATGAATGTAACCAGGCACAAACTAAGGGACAATTTAGCATAAACCTACATTGCAATTTGAACCTATTTCAAAAAACAAAACCATTTTTCAAGATATAATAGAGAGTAAATGTTTGAAGTTCCATTCCTCTAGCTCCATTGATATAGCTGGTATGTGATACATAACTAGCCAGCCTGACCAGCTTGAAAACTGAAGAAACCTATGCCGACAGTTTTGGTTGATGGTTTCCGATTACGGAATGTAACTGACAAAGAGATACTCAAGAAACCCCCAAAACTTTTAAAATATTACTGTTATATTATACACATTTTCCCTTTAAGAAATTAGAAGAAGATAAAATGAAAAACGAATGTAAAATCTGTTGATTTTTAAATGCCATAATTTGTTTCTTGGTTCTGGATTTCAACTTGATATCTTTGACAGAATGATAAGAATACAGTTTTTGATATGACTCTTCTCAAATTTATATCAAGTATTTTGATGGATTGTACACCTTGAGAAGGCTGTAGAATGAATTGGCTAAAACCTTGTAGTTATAACATACACAACAGACACATGAGTTCAATAGAGTGAACAACTGTTGTGAGAAAGTGATGTGATTTAACACATCATGCTCAACATTACATGGAGGGATCACAAGACAGCACAGTATATTAGGGAAAAAACAGGAGTCTGAGACATTATAGAATCCATTAGAAAACTCAAATGGCTATGGACTGGTCATGTTGCAAGAATGGCTGACAATCACTGAACATCACAACTCACTAAATGGATCCTGCAGATCAAATGCGAAATTGAGGCTGGCAGAATATAAGATGACGTAATTAACTAGACAAGTTCAGAAAGTTTTGGCTCTGCAATGCCTACAATAAAGAGGTCTGGTGAATCCTAGGGAAGGTCTTAGTCCAATGACAGACAATAAAAGACTGATAATGATGATGTACACCTGAAAATCCCAGAGAATGAATCAGCCAAAATGTTGTGATAACATTAGAAGCAATATATAAATATTGAGTTCAATACTTTGAACAACTCTTGGCATAACAACTCTTTCCAAAATCATGGAAGATAATGATGATTTCACAATAACTGCATATTATTATTGTGGCTGTAATTACCAATGAGATACTCACATTTCCACAACACTTATGAAATAATCCAGTTATAATCAACTGATCAGGAAATTAAAGGCAATTAAAACGTAAAATATGCTGATTTAAAAATGCCATAATTTGATGCTGGGTTTTAAATTTCAACAGACTGAATGATCGTTTATGATCTGGTTCATAATAAAAGACTGCAGTGTTTGTATTGAACGTACCAACCATCCAGATGAATTTATGAGGAGATGAAAATTCCTGCTTGCACAGGAAATGAGTTGTTCGCCCTTGAATCTGCAATATAATGCTTGAAGCTTCCACAGAAGAGTAGCAATTATGGGCCCACTTGCAAGAAAATCACCTCTTTTGCATCAATTTTACAGCCAGTCTTTGGGCAGAGAATTGCAATTTTAAATTCTTGCATTATGGCTATCCATATGTATTGTAAGGGTTGAGCAGAGCTAGTAATAGGCCCAGGCCAGATGTAAAGGGAAGGCCCCATTTTAAACTTGCCATTTAGTATTTTTGTAATCAGTACTGCATACATATGATTCATGTTTGGGTATATATATTTACACAGAGTGTATATGATGTACTTAAAGTTGATAGGATAGAATAAGAGAACTAGAACAATTTATAAACTCTTGAGTAGGACCCCTCAAAACTGCAGCCCCATGACAACTGGCCAATCTAGCCCCACTTTTGCCTGGTCCTGTGTACTTTTTGTTTCAGTGTTGGGCTCAACAAACAAAAATGCTAAACTGAAAAACAGCAAAAAATCTTCTTTTATTATATGAGTTTAGCCCTAAAAACAGACCTAGAGAGCTGGAATTTTCAGATGTAGCTTTTTAGCATTTTCATTAGCAGTGCCCTCCACAGCTTAGTTGTAAGTTCATTCAACTGAGAAATTTGCAAGGGATCCATTGGTTCCTATTTTTGCCTGTTTTTCAGTTTGGTACAATGGTAGAGTGATATGACCCAGGTCCTGGGTAATTGTATTGAAACAATGTTGTCTCAGTTGGCTTTGCATCAGCTGGATTGATATATCAAGTCTTCGAAATGCAACTTCTTGGGAATGCAGGTTCAGCTTCAGAAAAGAAGGGCCATGGACATAAATTCATGCCGTGAAATCATGGAGCTGGAAAAACAAGGAATAATAGGCTGGATAAGGAAAGAATCTTGCATTTTTTCCCTTGAATGAACTGAGAGAGGGGGAACCCTTATTTCTAAAACACAAAATGGTGCTGAAGTTAATTATGAGAAAATACATTGATGTATGGAGATACAAAGATTTTTCATAATATCAGATTGGTTAGAATAGATAAGGGTTTCTCAAATAGGGCGATATCGCCCACCAATGGGCAATTTCTTGGTTGGGTGGTGAGTGACTGAGCAGAAAATGGTAGCTGTTTTGAAATTTTGGTGGGTAGTATAAGATTTTGAGTAGCAAAGTCTGTAACATGCAATAAAAAAAGAGTCAGCAGCAACATTTTCTATTATCAATTTATCAAACAGCACTGTGATATCACAAATTATGTAAACTCAATATGTCTGCACCAGCTACATCTCATGAGACACAGGTTTTGCATTGATGATATCTAAAAACGGTATATGTGTGTCAAACACTTTATGTTACTACTTTGCATCACTTTATTCGAAGAAAGAGAGTTCATCTTTTTTTATTGTTTTTAAGAGTTGAATTTTATTGTATCTTTTTGAATGTTTACGATACAGGTGTGCTACGGAAATATTTTCCATGTAATTGTGGGCGGTGATGCCAAAAAGGTTGAGAGCCCCTGGAATAGATCCTTTGTGAAGCTGACTCTATTATAAAGGTTGTATCTGTAAGGGATTGTATTAACAAAAGGATAACATAACCTTAGGAAAAACAAACTAATTTATTTATTCAAACAAAGAGGAAAAATACATGGTTATATATAATGTCTTTGTAGGGTTTGTATATGCAAGAGTCCTAATGTGTTTTGTATATCTTTGATATCAAAAAATTTGGGAAGGTGTGTAAAATAAAACCTAATATCATTGTGGTGAATGCAAGGTACAATTGAATGAGATTACTTACATTTTGGTTGAGGAAGGCTCTCACCCTTCAAACCACACATCATTCAATGAGCCAGCAGATGAGTAAGACGGGAAACATCATACCAGATCAACTTCTGGAGGGAAAATGTGAGCAATTAATGATCACCACTCTTGATCGGATATCTGGTCACATGATGGCATGGGGGAAGAGAAATGGATTCATGCCTTTCACAAGGGTATTAGTGCAAAAGAAACAAAAACAATCATAGCTGAAATTTGAACTTAATTGGGCGATTCTATTTTTCATATCAGTATCCCTGAAGCCACTCTGCACTTTGTAACTGTAAGTACCCTTTATTCTCCCCTGGAGGCCTAAAAATTGGCTGAATCTTGACATCTGAGTAAAGAGACATCAAAGAAGAGAAAGGTCCTCCAGCAAAACCAAATATTAAACATCTGCATCTCGCTTAAATGAATCACAGTATCCCATGCATGTATGAGAACTTATTATCTAAAAAGTTATCTAAAATTGTCAGTAAAAAATAGATCTTTTATCTAAAATTATCAGAAAAAAATATCAGCTCAAAATTTTTGGCATTGTTGAGCTGAAATGACCATAGAGGGAACAAAAAAGCAATTTTTTGGAAATAATGCAAATTTATAATGTAATTTTATAATTTTGGTATAATGCAAATTTTCAAGGTTGTAACCCAGAAAATGTGATCAGGAACACCTGGAGCCACACACACACACACAAACACAAACACCCATAAGCACATGGATGAGCAAAGAGAAAAGAATCTGTAGCCCACTTTGCTACTTAGTCAGGTAAGCAATTGGCAGGGATACAGTAATTTGATAATAACTGACAATTATTTTATACATATATTGATCTACCATATTGACAGTGATAAATTCAACTTCTGATTCAAACTGGCAAATAATTTGAGTTCTACGAATCATCAGCTTTAACAATAAGTGAACCAGCACAAGAGAACAAATTCTAAGTTATAGACCAAAGGTCAGCAACCTTTTCGCCTCTGCAAGCTGAATTGCATAATAATGAGTGGATGATGAGTCAGATAAATGACATAAAAAATCATGAAATATAGGAATTATCCATTTAAATACATCTGATTATATTTTGCCTCAAATCAATAAAAAGCACTAGGGAATTATTTTTGCCTATCCAAGGATGCTAATCAAAAACCTTAATTTGATTGCAGAAGTCAAATATCTCTTGAGTCTATAAGAAAGACACAAAGTATCTATAAAACATAAAAAGCAAACATAGTATTCCAATATTTGCTTGTAGGATATTCAAAATACTTTTGCGGGTTTGATTTGACTGGCAAACTGTGGGCTGTTTACTCCTGTTATAGATAATAGATTCAGACATTTTGACTCACAGAATCTTAGTATACATAATTATTAAGAGCAACGCTAATAAAACTTAGTATTAAACAAATCCAACATCTTTGGGAAACATCCAAAATTACAAACAAAATCTAGTAAGAGAGAAATGAACTTGTACAATTGAAAGGTATAACACATCTGGAGACATAACATCTGGCAACATGAATATAACATCTGGTCACAGTTATAATAGTTGGATGGGTAAGTATTGTCAGTATTGTCAAGTGATATTGAATCAATCATAGGTGACCAGAAATCACCAACATAACAACTTGCAACAAGAAAAGGATAACAACAATTCTATTATCATCGTCATCATCAGCAGCAGCATTTTCAGGTCCACTGCTGGACAAGGGCCTTTTCACCTCCTTCCATGATGACCACAATTTCTCTGACCTCTGCCATGTCTTACCTGCAAACCTTACTATCTCATCGCGCCATCTTGTGTCTTGTCTTTTTCTACTGCATTTTTTGTCTCATGGGCACCAATTTGCTCCAACTATTGTCATTCCTTTTTGCTAAGTGTCCATCCCATATCCATTTTTGTTGGTTAAATATTTATCACTATCCTTCGCCGAAGTTCTATCATGGATTCATGTTGATCTTTTTTGTATCTCTTAGATTTATCCCTAATCTTTGTTGAATGAGTTAAATCAGCTTTTCTTCCCATAGTTATGGCAGAAATGTTGGATAGTTTTGGTCACCTCACTCAGACTCCTACTAATATTGACACCCTCTTTTTTACTACCTTAGTATAACACAATCAAAAGTATATAAAAATGTAGATTTAAAGTAACAGTGTATATTCTGAGTTATGTATTGTGTACCTCTCATGGAATTCTCAATAGTACAAGATCGTTAACAAGATTTCAAGAACTAGAGGGAGAAGTTAAGATCAGATCTCAGGAGATCTGAGAATAATAATAATAATGATAATAATAATAACAATGATAATAATAATAATAATAAAAATAATGATAATAATAATAATGATAATAATAGAAGAACTTTCTCTCTGACACTGAAGGCGCAGTATTATACTAATCTTTCATATAATCCTTAATCCTGAAGTGTCTCAAGCTTTGCTCAAAAGGAAACTGAAGCTTAGATTAAGAAGGACATTTTATCTTATTTAATCTAGTTTTATATATTTTTTATTTGTTTGGAAGCTGTGGACTGAGTTTTAATTTCTACATGCATATGAGGTCAGTCCAGAAAGAGTCCAGCTATTAACTATAAATGAAAAAAAAAAATAGCTTACCTAGGGCAATGGTGCCTTAGTCCCCTTCATAGTACTCCCTGTAGGACTTTACATACTTATTCCAGCATCCTATCTGCTTTTCAAATTAGTCTACAAATTCCTCTTTCTGCTGCCTTGTCACATTCTTCTAAATCTCATCCAGATCTGAAATCTCTTTGAGAAAATCCAGAAGTTGTGGGGAAACCGAATCTGGACTGTCGGAGGGTTGATAGATCTGGTTGATGCAATATTTTGCCAGAAAACCATGCTTGGAATCTGTAGAATAGGCAGGCACAGTTATTGTGAATGTGAAAGTCACAGTATCTGTCCATGCATTTGCAGTAAGGTTCCATCTGATTGCTTACCACATCAAGGTTGTCCAACTTATTCTCAGGATATTCAAAATTGCTGGAGACTTACTGGACAAATATCAATTGCATCTCTCTTTCTCTCTCTCTCTCTCTCTCTCTCCATATATATATATATATATATATATATATATATATATAGATATAGATATAGATGTATATTAAATCACCATAGCCACACAAATGTCCCATCCAACCAACCAGCCAAGTCGGCTACAGATTCTTCTCATTTTGCTTGTCTCTGTGTCTATATGTTCATGTCCTCACATGCTCCTGGTCACATTTTGGGACTACAACCTAGAAAATTTGCATGAGTACACCTCTAGGCACCATGTAAAATGTTGTTTTTTTTTTTTAAAGAAGTGCTTTTTGGAGTCTTTTTAAAGAAGTGCTTTTTGGAGTCTTTATGGACCAACAATGCCCAAATTTTGTGCTGACACTTTTCTTTAGATAATTTTAGGTAAAAGATCAATTTTTTTTCGATAATTATTTCAAATCTGGTACACACACAGGCTATGGTGATTCATTCATGTAATGTATGGATATGTACTTATTTATCTATTTCTTCATTTTTACACAGCTATCTATCCATCTATCTACCTCAGTCTTCCAATATGTATCCACATTTTGTTTATACTCTATGCTATTTTTGTAAATAAAACCAATGCCATTTACCCCGATAAGTCAATTTATCTACCAAACACAGAATATTTGTTGTGAGTCACGCTAATTGCTTTTGTTATCTGTCCGGTATCAAGACAAGAAGTGTCGACTCTCAGGATGAAAATGTTATTTGTGTAGACACAGAAAAACCTAATGATGTGAAAATGTAAATTTACCTGTCAAGCAAATTATTTGTTATATGTTCATGAATGTGACAGCAATTTAAGCACGTGTCAGTGTCCAGTTACAAAGCTTGTTTCATTACATTGAGGTTGTTTGGGCCATAAAGACACTGCCTTGCAGTATTTGTTGGCCGATGTACAGTATTGCCCATAAGTAAGTACACCCCTCTTAGTTTTTTACAGAAAGTAATTTTTCTTCTAAACCAAACATAGCAGGATTTTATTTTTTTCTATTTGTAGCAATGCACAATCAAAGAGATATTATCAGGTATTATTTACAACCAAACTCTACAACATTAAGACTCTGTTGCCAGAAATATGAGTATGAAATCATCCAAAAATTAGTACACTCCAACGGAAAAATATTTTTGGCAACAGAGTTCAATGCTGTAGAGTTTTGGTCATAAATAATACCTGATAATATCTGATTTGATCAAATCCTGCTATGTTTAGTCCCACTGGAAATAGATATTATAAAATCCTTCTATGTATGGTTTAGGAGGAAAATTGCTTTCTACAGAAAACTGATCGGTGTGTACTCATTTATTGGTAACACTCAATAATCACCTAGAAAGATTATTAATATAATTAAATCAAGGTTTTTTTTTTTCATGATATTCAAACCAATTTCAGTTTTGATTGAAATCTTAAATTAATAATAATATAGTGTTTTTTTTTTTCATTCTAAGAGCCTTTTGGATTATTGAAAATCTCTGGGAATGATAATTGCTGCTCCTAAAATTATACAGGGGATAGATAGTGGGAATAGGTAAAAAATGTTCCTTACTTTTTGAATGACGTTTGTTAACATTAAATACTTCTAATGCAATCTAACAAGAAAAACTGGATGAAATTTTTTGGCCAACCAAATATAACTATACTCACATGCAAATATTTTCTTCAGCCTCTTTAAAAGTCCATTGGTAGACATAGGTCTCCGTCAAGGTCTTTGTAACTGTGATATGTGATAGATGATGCTCCTTATCCCAGCTATGCTGGCCCATGACGTATTGGTAGGGGGTAAGAGATGGTTACGAACCTTTCCCAGTCTTTTGACAGCATGCTGTGTTCTTGGAGATAAATTTTCAAAAATCGGTAAATAATGGTGATCAATGAATAAGTTACTTCTCTCGCCTTTAGTTGGGTAGTGATCACTAAAAACTCTGAATTTTCAAAAGACAATTGTGAATGCTGCCAGGCATAGACTAAAGTATTAATTTACTATAAACCTACATTGCAAATTCAACCCCCCACTAAGGGCCTATTTAGGGCGAATTTTTTCTTTTTTTAATTTTCAAAAATTTTTTTTTGTATACATGCTAAGGAGTAAATGTTTAAATTTTCAACCCTCTAGCTCCATTGGTGCAATCTGCATGCATGATATATAGATACCATGCCAGACCAACTTGAAAACTGAAAAAAAACCTAAGTTGACAGTTTTGGTTGATAGTTTCTGAAATATAGCCTCGTATAAACCATCTTTCCACATCAAAAGATATTGAGAAAGAAGAAGAGAAAACAAAATCTGCGATAAATCCTTGATCTCTGTTTCCGAATGTTGACCTATTTGGAACTCTGATTTAAGCCACAAGCCGAATGCCCGAGCCTCAATGAAAAAACCATAAAACATCCGAGACTTTGGCTCAAACACAATAAAAGTCCAAGAGAAAATGCCAAAGTACACCGACAATGATTCCTGATGGTTCAAATTGGGCTTGATCAAACACAAACGCTTATCAATATTTATATTAAGAATAGTTTGCATCTGTATTCATCTCCACGGACAGGTTCAGGTCATATAAGAGCCTTATTGCAGTATACGAAGAAAACTATCATATCACTCAATAAAGTGATAAGCTTTGTCATGGCAATAATATTGGCATGAAAATATGCAAATGTCATATAATGCTGCAGAACTGGAGTGAAAGCCAAAATCAGATTAAAGTGAAAATGAGCAGTTGTCTGAGAAAACTTTGGAAAATACTTAGATAGATAGATAGATAGATAGACAGATGGACAGACTGACAGATAGATACACAGTTAGATAGATGAATATACATGTTCATGCGCGCATTTATATGAATGTGTGAGTGTGTGCATATTGCATGAGAATGAGTAGGTAGTTTTTCAGCAAATATATATATAAATGTTTATATACAAAGTACAAATCGGGAATACAATATAATATAATATAATGCAATATCTGATATGTGATGAGTTTATTTCATGAAGTGCACAATACATCCAGCATCCAACATTAAGTAGAGCTTAAATATGATGAAATAAAGGATTCACAGAACAAACACTTTTATGTTTCTGCCCTGTTTGGGTTTCTCCAGGCAAATGATTCAATATATTTTAGGTTCCTATTTAGGACGTCATTGGGTGGGGGTCAGTTTTTACGGGTGAAGAATCTTCCTTTTATTCTATTCATATATCACTTCTTTTTTTCTTTTCTTTGTTTAGTTGCTGGTCACTGTTTGTTTTGTTTTACATAGTGGAGATAAATTACTGTCTGGTAATTTTAACATAACAGGGGATGCTATTGACACTTACTTTATCAGTGTGTTGTTAAACCATCAGCTGTTTATGGCATGTTTCCTCTCAGGGAGTATTCTATTCTTAATTTTATCAGCTCCCCTGTGTTAGGGTTCACTTTTACATGACTTTAGTTATTTATTTTGATTTTTTTTATACATTCTAGGTTCGGTTTCTTTATATTCAAGATAATTGTGAAGAGGGGATTAGATTGTTCTTAAAGTGCCTGGGGGCATAGTAATACTGCTACTACTATCATTAATAATAATAATGAGAAGAATAAGGTAGCTATGTAGATTATTTTTTGTATACTCGGAAGACTCAGGGTCACCATGTTTTTCCTTTTCAGCCAACTATGTTGTCCACTAGAGGTAAACAATCTCACCGTCTAGCTCTCACTCTGTCTCTCTCTTTCTCTCAAGCTAGGTTACTCAAACTTTTTTTCCATTATCATCCCTTTTTGGTTAGTAGAAACAGTCGAACAAAAATGTCAAAATAGGTTTATGGAGTTTTTTAGTAGGTCTGGCTTGCTGACTGGCTATCCATTTATCTGTCATATGTACAGGAGACACCAGTGGATTTAGAGAGTGGAAGACATAATGAGGAATTAATGTTTAGATTTACAATGTAAGTTTATGCTAAATTGGTCTCTTAGTTTGTGTCCGGCTGCGTTCTTTTTGAAAATTTAGACTTTTTAGGGATCCAACAAAAGCAAGAGAAGTAACTTATTCATTGATCACCTCTTTTTCCACTTTTTTAATTGATCACTCCCAAATGGAATGTTGCCAGAAGACATTGATCATGTGACAGTTTCTGCTGAGTGACTAACCAGACCTGGTTTGTTTTGTTTTTCATCTATTACCCCGACCTCAAGCAACTTTTAATTCCCTTGGAGCAATGTTGCCCGTTGTTGAAGATAACTGCTCTGCATTACCTAATACCTTTAGCCTGGGGTGTGGCCTCCTTCAGTTATTCCCCCACCTTCAGGAAAATGAACACATGCATCAAATAGCTTGAATGTACTTCTTCCATAAGGAAAATTGATCTCCATTAAATAATGTCTTATCTTGGTTATGTAATGGATTTCATAATGTTCATGCCTTACTACTCAACCTATAGACACACTCATATCTATATCTATATCTATATCTATATATATATATATATATATATATATATATATATATATATATATATATCTGCTATATTGATGTGAGTTGATCCAACAGAATGTTTATGAAAATGACAATTGGAAGATGAAGTGAAAGAAAAATTAAAAGAAAAGCAGGTGTTACATCTTGAAAATCTTTGTCATCACAAAGGCATGTTTTGATGCATTTTGTTGGATGCTAACCATCTTTTTAAGAGAAACTTGTGGCAATGCAGAGAAAATTGTATGCTTTAACATGTTTGAGATTGAGGAAAAGAAGTGGGGATATTTCTGTGAGGTGGATTATTTTTTAGGAGTGAGTGGGAGGTGTTTTCATCAGTGCAGAAAAAACTCCACTCATCAGAGTCCCCAATGAGAAGTTCTAATGTCTTTTTCAAGAATTTCTAGGATTAGGCCCCCTTCACACATATTGAACTCAAAACAGCCTCCTATTTTCACTCTACAGATCTATACAATTTAGTAGCTGATCTAAGCACAGTGGAACCCTGTATTGAATTCACACAATAAAAAGAATCCAATAACACACTACCTTTCCTTGACACCATACTACACAGAACCAATGACACCATCAAACATAGTGTCTTCTGTGAAGCCACTAAAAAGAATAATCACATACACTTTTACTGCCACCACAGTCCAAAAATGAAATCAGGATAAATGAAGAATGTATAGCCCTGAAAGGAAGAAAATTGCATGAAACAATCTGCTGGATTATATATTCATTTCTTAATAATATAATTGTCCACATTGAGAAACAAACAGAGCATATATAGACAGTGAATGACCAAGATGTGAATTTGGAATTAAAGCAGTTATTTTAGTGGCTGTTCAGCTAAATGGTAAGAGTAACGTGATATTAAAGCTTCTACCTTATCAGTCAAAGGTTTGATTCCTGCAACAGCCCCATTTTCCTTAACTGCTTATTTTTTTTAAGCTATGTAGGCTAAATGATACATTCACCACGTAATAATGGGAGATCATTACAAAAAGAGTTTAAAATTAACGCATTTATAATTATGTACATATATGTTTAAAAAGAAGGATTCTGCTTAAATACACAATTTACATATCCTTTTCCATAATATGGAGCATTATGTATTCCCTGAAAATACAAAAAAACAAACAATATATATATATATATATATATATATATATATATATATATGGATATAATTATAATCTGCGTAATGATATATTGAAATTCTTATTTGAAATGATTTCCCATCAATACATGGTGAATGTATCATTTGACCTCCTCATATCACAAATGAAGTAGACTTTGAGGCAACAAGCGCATAAAGTGGTGTCACTGACTTTGCCCTATGATATTTCACAAATAGTAAGTAAGGGGTGAGATGAGTTCATGCCTTTCTCAAGAGAATTATAGCAAAGTGAGCGCAAATAGTCAAAATTTGAACTCGGCTCTCCATGCTCTTAATCGCTAAGCCGCTGCTCAACCCTCAATTTCAGAAATTGTAGTTAAAAAACAGTATCAGCCGAAAAAGCAATCGATACTGCCCCCCTCCTCTTCCTTCCCCTTCCCCCTCCTCCTTCTCTGCCTCCTCACTCTTCCTCCTCCTTCCTTTGCAGTCTGTGTTTGCAACCAATTGTCACTCTTTTATACAATCTATAAATAGATTTTATAATTGGAACAGCGAGACCTTGTTCTGATTTTAAACGCATTCTCCTGCTAAAAATGTCTCCACTTACTTCCTTCAGTCAGTACGCATGAAGCCTACTCATTTGCCTGCGCACGTGCCGCTGGTAGGTAATGATGTGTCTGTGTGTCTGTTTGTCGGGACTTTATCCGTACTCTGGCATGCAGTGATAGATATCTATAAAGGGGCAAAAGAGGCAACTGCTCCAGGCCCCCTCTATACAAAAATGTAATTATCAAAAAGATTAGTTCCTTCATTGAGAAATGAATCAATAATTACTGATATGTAATTCATTTAATCTTTCTATGTATTTATAACTTGTAAGTTCCAATTACATGAGATGAACAGATTTCGATGAGTAAATTTTGTGATTTTCCATGAATTTCAATTTCTTAGGGTGGGGAGCCCATCGAATCTGAGGTACCCAGGCCCCCAAGGTCTTAATCTGGCCCAACAGGTATAAAATACACTCTCCAAAAAAGGCATTTTAACAGCATGCATATATAGATTGTCTTCATGCCTTCTTATATTCACTTGGCCCTAATACACTTTAGAAAGGTATAAATCCACACAGGTTTAGGTTGGCACAAGATCTTTATACACTCAAGGCAAGATTTAAAATTTGTGCGAAGGTTCTAATGCACCTTAGGGGGGATTTGAAATTGGCGCATGAGTGAAAATCTATTATCAAAATTCAGCTAACAAATATGTGTCTGACTACAGACTAATCAATCCATCTTCAAATGTATACATGCACACATGTCTATATGTATATACATATCTATGAAAATATAGATATATGTATACACTATAGACCTGTTATAACGAGGAAGTCGGGGTCCACAAATTTCTACCGTATTATAACTGAGTCCACTTAGTAACAAATTTTCCATTTTTACAAACATTGACCCAAGTTTTCCTCTTTGCTCTATGAAGAATACTGAGTGTCATTTCTGAACAAAGAATGAAAATTAGTGAAAAGTCAGTAATTTTTTAGTATAATTTTCTGTAAATAAGTAACGTAGACTGGTGGAGCCAGAGGTGGGTGTCCACAACTTCATCAAAGCTGACCCTCGCAATTCATGCAGAAATTAAGAGAAAATATTGGAGGTGGGTGTAGGGTTTGGCTAGTCCAGTTGGAAAACAGAAATAAACATAAAAACAATTTTCAAGTAGTGATACCTCATCACCAAGATTTACTAGTCCCCTCTATGGTGGGCATCACGGAGCCAGTACTTTCTGAACTTATCGTGTTCCTCATGCCATCTTATATTTTGTCAGCCTTGTATTCACATTTGATCTCCAGGGATCCACATTTTGAGTTGAGCGGTTGTCTGCTATTCTCACAAAATGACCAGCCCATTGCCATTCAAATTTTTTCATAGATTCTATGATATCTCAGATTCCTATTTTTCCTCTAGTATTTTGTATCTTGTGATCTCTCCATGTGATTTTGAGCAGGACTCCCTCTCGTGCATGTTGCATGCTTCTCAATTTAAGGGTCAGTCTTTTGGTTGGGTTCCATGTTTCAGCTCCATTGGTGACTATCGAGAGAGTGCATTAGTTGTATATTCTTTTTTGCATTAGCAGAATTTTTTTGTTCTTGAAGGTTCAGCTTGCCCTACAGAAAGCTTGCCAACCTAGTATAATTCTTCACTTGATTTCTTCTATGAATAAATATATTTACTATATATTTGTGCATGTGTGTGTGTGTGTGTGTGTGTGTGTGTGTGTGAATTCACATGCCAATTTAAGTGTAAATAAAAGCATATATATGAATTAGAAAGTAAATTAATGAATCCATAGCTTTAATGATGAAAAAAGTCTTTATTTTGCACAATAAATATTTTCAACATATTCCTTGTCAATACACCTAACCCAATGCTCTTTCATTAATCCCATAGATTGAATCTTATACAGTGAAAGATTTGAATCTAAATTCAGCTAATAACTGTGTTTTAGGCTACAGACATTGATACACCTTAGTATATATAATATATATGCTGAATTACCATAGCCAGAATTACCAACCCTGTCAAGAAAAAGGTGCTAAAGTATTATTCCTTACTGAGTTGTTTCCATCGTAAGAGCTACCAGATAAACTATTTGGCCTTGAACCTTGGAAATTTGCCCGAGTACTCCACTAGACATCTTTTAAAACGGTTTTGTTCTTGGTATTTTCGGGAATTTTAGTAAATTTTTTTTTAACGTTTTTTTTTTTTTTTTAAAGTATTTTTTTGCAATAAAGAAAAGCAGTTTTTGGATACAAGTATCCCACATACTATGATAATTCACTCAACGGCTGGTGTGGCATGTTATTTCTTATTTCAATTACCTTCATCTGCCTTGACTTAAATAAATCTTGCAATCTTCCACAAGTGAAATTAATGCTCATGGAAATTTTATGTCAATGCGGTGCCGGGTAGCCTATTTGTTATCAATACAGAAAATTGTGAAACTGATTGTATGTTTCATACTTATATGGGGAGAGCCTGCATGCCTGCCTCGGAACTAAGCACTCAAACTATTGTTTTAATGCAATACTTCGTTTTTAGAGTGATTTTATGTCTTTAAGGAACAGTGTAAGTTTATAATATTTTGCCAATCACTGCTGCCCACAACAGACTGGTTTAACCACTGTTGCTGGTTTCATACTAGCAATCATGGCTACCCACAATAGGTCGGTTTAATTACTGCAGCTAAGCTTTGGTTATTCATGTGTTCTGACATTTATATGTATCTATGTATCCAGACTTCATCATCATCATCAGCCTTTTAGCGTCTGTAGTAGAAATTTGAAATTTTGCACACACACACACACACACACACACACACACACACACTCACCTGAATGATAAGGAAAAATGGCTTTTTTGTTGTTTTTTTGTTTTTAAATCCCCTCCCAGTAGGTTTTCAGCTTAATTCACAGTTTATAGTTTAAGTTTATACTAAATTGGTCTCTTTGTTTAGCAGTATTCATGCTTGTTTTTTGAAAATTTGGACTTTTTCAATGATCACCGACAAGAAAAGAGAAGTAACTTATTTGATAACCCCTTTTTCCCGATTTTTCTAATCGATCACCCTCAACGCAACATGCTGCCAAAAGACAGTTTCTATTGAAAGACTGACCAGACCTGTTTAGATTTTTCTTTTTTTTTCCTTCCAAAAAAAATCTCCACAATTTCCAGAAGTCTTTTCATAACTTTTTAATTTACGATCTTCAGCAACCTGTAGGTCAAACAGAAAGTTTGATCGAAATGCATCCAGATATGCTAACAAAGAAATCTAGCCATACATACACTTGCACGCTGATATGTGTTCTGAATAAGAATTTTGTTTTTGAGCCGACAAACTCTTATGAAAAGAAAACACTTATAATAGCGTTGGCTTAAATGCTTAATGTCAGCCTCGATGACATTTTACCATCAAAATGTATCGCAAACAGCCTTGTATTTTTCTCATGTTTAAACAGATCGAACTGGCTTCTATTTATAGAAAATATCGGATACATATTTGGTTGTACTGATGAAGATATTTTTGACTGCTGCTGCTGCTGTTTGGATGTAGATGTTGTTATTGTTAGAAACCATCAAGCAAAACTGTCACCAAATCTGACAACAGGTTTCTTTAGTTTTTAAACTGGTCTGGCTGGCTACCTCCAGGTTGAACCGATGCAATCAAGGGGCTGAAAATTTAAACATTTACTCCTTATTATGTCTAGATAAGACGTTCTTTTATTGCTTCTTTCAAATTGGCCCCTTGAATAAGATCTGATTGGGAGTTCAATTTGCAAAGTAAGTTTATGCTAAATTGATCATTTTGTTTGATTTTTGCAGTCATGCTTTTCTTCATATCAAAACCCATTTAGTGATCATTGCCCAACAATGGTGAGAGAAGCAACATTCATTGATCACCCTTTTTGCAATTCTTTAATTGATCACCCTAAACACAGGATGTTATCAAAAGACTTTAGTCATATGACATTTTCTATTGAGTGACTAACTAGACCTGTATTGGTTAATGATTGCATTAACGCTGGTATCAGCTGGATCAATAGGGAAGTTGTTTACTATAGGTACAACCACTATCAGGTGTTTTTCGCAAAAGGTTATAAAAAGAACACTGAATAAATTTTTCTAAAAGTGGGTCTAATTTGTTATTCACTCAATAAAAACCATCATGCTACAATATCTTTTGGCAGCATGCTGTGTTAGGGATGATGAATTTAAAAAATTGGAAAAATAAGTTGCTTCATGTGTAATCACTGCCAAACAAAAGTCAAGGATTCCTCAGCCCTCTGGCTAAATTTAGAGTGTACTATTCTTGCATTCTGCTCAGTATGAAAGTATCGCTTCCAAACACCTCCGCCTAGGATCTGAGTAGTTGCGTACTCATTAAAAAGTGTTACATGCAAAAAAGATATATGTATATATTATATACATGTTAATCCTCTGAACACCTCTGGGTAAACTCTGTAAATTCTTTGTAAGAAATTCGTGGATAACACTTACATCAAATAGTCATAATTGAATAAATAAAGTATAATCTTTAGTTCTTGAAGCTGCAAAGCTTTCTTGACTCACTCACTCTCACTTTCTCTCTCTCTCTCTTTTTCTTTCTCTATATATATATATATATATATATATATATATATATATAAATCTTTCTATTTATATACATATACATATATATTTGAAGTTAATATTTATTTATTTGTGGAGGTTTCAATGCAGGAACAGAGCAATATTAAAAACTAAACTTAAAAAATGAATATCCAAGGACAAATTGAAACTTCTTTCTTGTAAAACTCTTATTCAGACTGGTAGTGAACTCATGAAAGTTTGGAAAATGGATCATATTCCAGATTTTCATAGTTTCCAAGTTGTCTATTAAATTCACCATTATGTCAGACAAATCTTGTCCATTTCTTCATCATATATATAACTATATATATATATGTACATATAGGTGAATACACATTGCATTTTATATATGCGGATAAGTGTGGGCCTATGTCAGCATTGAGATACAGTACTTGTCATAAGTATTTGAAGTAACAGACATTTTGCTCCTAATCATTAGGTTTTGAGAGTTAAAAACAGGAACATTACACAAGAAAGACCGTTTGTTTTGCAATCAACACAACAAGGCATGCATTTAGTTATGTTTTATTGTTCTGAATGCTAGATTTGTGAAGAATCTTTTTTTAATAGAATTAAGTTGTTATATGAAGAAAAAGCAAGTCTTGTGTCACTCACATTATTAAGTGAAGAAGTTGCCAAATAAGTTTTGGAGCCACCATCCAGCTCAAAATCCATGGTGGTCCCTGCAATCTTGGTCAATGAAAACAGATTTTGTGCTTGTTCAAATGCTTATCAGCAGTACGTTTTATGCCAACAATAATTTATTTATATAAAAATTACTGTTCATAAGTATTTTAACAAGCACCAGATCTATTTTCACTGGCTAAGATAGCTGGAACCATTATGGATTACCTAAGATTTCAAGGATTTTGAGCGGGGTTTCAGAATCCACGTTGACTTACTAGTTTGTCAACTTTTCCATATAGCAATGCAAGTTCATTTTTTCATTCAAAAATTCAATTCTCTTCTTCCAAAAAAACATCTTCTGGAAATCTAGCATTGAGAGCTACAAAACATTACTACATGCCTACCTTGTTGATTGCAAAAAATCTGATTCTTCTTGTAAAATGCCCTTGTTTTTAACTCTCAAAACCAAATGATTAGAAGCAAAATGGCTGTTTGTTCACGTGCTTATGTCAAGAACTATAGTTGTATATTCCATACCAGCACCATTGGTTAGCTTTGGGGCCTTTACTAAGCTAAATTCAATAAATTCAGAGTTTAAAAATTGGAAAAGTGATATAAAAAACAGTCTAGAGAATGATGGCAGACAGTGACGAACGAAATAAAAAGATGGAAGAAGAAGCCTGACTGCTGCAGGGTCCAACTCTGAAGATGATTAACGCAACTTTGGTATTGTATATATAAATTATATTATATTATATAGAAACTCATTTGAAATGATCTCCTGTCGTTAAATCGTTAATGTATCACTTACCCAAGAGAACGTACATAAAATAAACAAATAATGAAAACGACAAACCCTAAAAGGATGATGATGATGATGATCATCATCATCATCATCATCATCATCATTATCATCATCATCATCCTCATCATCATCATCATCATCATCATCATCATCATCATCATCATCATCATCATTGCTCCCTGGTCACCAGCCGGTAGTCCACAGGGAAATACTTCTTGATCATTAAATATGTTTTTATTTCAAACTAGTATTCACCTTCATCTTAATATTTGTTGACATCACAACTTTCCTCAGACCAGATTCCCTTTGTCTGTGGGTACATAAACATCAGGAATCAAAATAAAGAATAAGACCCTGATGAGATTTGAATTCACATCCCTGTATAATGACTTGTGATACTTCATCTACTGGAAAAAAATAGTTTTCATCAAAATTGACACTCTCAGTTAATAACAAAAACATAGAGGTTAGGGTAGGGAATAAGCCTTAAGGTCTCATTTAGACTCTTGCTTGTTATGTGAGTCGCCGTAGCTCAAACTGCAAGCTTGTTGATTACGACCTACCCTGTTTATTTATTCAAGGCCAAAGGGAATCCAGTTTGAGAAGAGTTGTGATAAAAAGCAACAAAAATATTAAAATAAAGGTAGATAGTAGCATAAAATTGAAAAAACAGTTAAGGATGATTTACCATACTTCATCTTCTAAGAGATAGATAAATATTTTCTTAGTTTCCCTAAAATGGGTTTCAAATGCCATAAAATAGAATTCCATGCCTATATTGTTGTTCCATGACCCTCAAAAAAAAGGGCTGACATTGACATAAAGCATATCATAAATTGATGATTTTTTGGCCAGATATGACCTAAACATCATGTCCAGCCATTGACGGTTTAGAACTAATAAATAATTAAATTCTGGTGACCGGGTAGAGGTACACGCATATGTCTGCTGTAAAGGCCAATTGAATGACAATTTCTAGATGTGTTCCATAGTCGGAATGAGGTCTCTCACATTATGTGCAACATTCGGGAATTATGGAGCGGAAAATATATCACATAAGATTGGCGTCTACAGACGACCAAATGTTTTTAATATCAAGGTAATGAAAAAGTTCAGGCTTTCCAGCCAAAAAGAGAAACATAATAACCCCAAGATAGATTGGAACAGACTGAAATAGATTTGATACATACAGAGAAAGGCTGTGTAGGGCACTTGTAGACCCCGTGACTGTAGGGGCTCTAGGACGCAACCCTGAAAAATCTAAGTGAATTATCAAACAAATTAAAGAAATCTTGATTTGCAGGGGTACCTAGTCAGACTTAGTGCTTCCACTGATATATATATATATATATATATATATATATATATATATGTATATATATATATGTATATATATATATGTATATATATATATATATATGTATATATATATATATATATATATATATATACATACATACATGATGTATAATTAAAGATTTGGCAATTCGATCTAAATATGAGAGCAGTTTTGTTTTGTTTGTTAAATAGCTTAAGTTTTAGGGTGTTTTACATGTGTTAAAATCACCAGTATAATGCTAGTAAAGGGGTTCTGTATTAGAACAGGGTATTAGAATCATGAAGATCATCATAAAAGTAAGGGTCAATATGAAAAATGTAAGGGATTCAACTTAGTGTCATCACAGAGAAGAAGTTTGGTCCAGACAGAGTAGCCATTTCCAATGAACATACATGTTGGTATTTCAACCAAACACGCGTCCAATTTGAATATTGGGACTATATAATAAAATGATCAAAACAAAGAGAATTCTATCGAATACAAATAGTATTGAAAACGGAAAGTTCATATGATGAGAAATAAAGATGAATTCAAATGTTTCTAGACGATCATCATCATCAGTCTTTTATCGTCCATCGTGGGATGTAAACCTTCCCCAGGATTCGCCACATCTCTCTATTGTGGATGTTGCACAGCCAATATTTTCTGAACCTGTCCAGTTCGTCTGGCTATCTTGTATTCTGCCGGCCTCGGTTCTGCATTTGATCTCTGGGGATCCGTGTTTTGAGTTGCAATGTTCATTGATTGTCAGTTATTCCCACAACATAACCAGCCCAATGCCATTTGAGTTTCCTAATGGTTTCTATGAAGACTCAGACTCCTGTTTTCCCCCTAATGTGCTCTGATGTCTTTTGGTCTCTGTGTGTGATGTTCAGCATGATTCTCTCATGTGTATACATTGCATGGTTCTCAGTTTGAGAGTCTGTCTCTTGGTTAAGTTCCATTTTTCAGCTCCATAGGTGACAATCAGAAGAATGTATTGGTTATATAATCTTCTTTTAAGGACAAATGGAATTTTCATGTTCTTGACGGTTGTGTTTGCTCTACTAAAGGCTTGCCATTCTAAAATAATTCTTCATTTGATTTCTTCTTCTTTTGAGGATGACATGGAGACTTGTTTCCCTTGGTAGATGCAGTGGTCTACAATCTCCAGCTTTGCATTTTGGATTTTGATCGTTGTGCATTTATTTCCGACATGTTTGCTGTACATGATCTTTGTTTTGCCAAAGTTCATGTGGAGGCCATTGTTCTTGCTTTCTTTGTTCAGTTCATGTAGGATTAGTCAGAGGTTGTGGAGGTTCTCTACAAAAAGGATGATGTTGCCTGCAAATTTGAGGTAACTTGGATATTTGTTGTCTTTTCTGATTCCTTTGTATTCCCTGTCTAGGTTTCTGATGATCATTTTGGAGCAGGTTGTATAAAGTTTGGGTGAGCTGGTATCACTTTGTCTTACCTTTTTTTGTTTTGGAGCTGAAAGGGCTCTGAGTCTTTATATAACCTGATAAAGGAGCTGCTGAGACGGTATATATGTTGCAATATTCTTACATATATGAGGTCTACACCCTGCAGAGTGATATCATCAATGACCTTGAGAATTTCTACCGAGTTGAAGGCCTTTTTGAAGTCTATAAATGCTACCGTGAGTGGCATTTTATATTCTGCTGATTTTTTTTTTAGTTGAATTATCAAATGAAGATGGTCCATGGTTGAGTAGCTTCTTCTGAAGCCAGCTTGTTTCTGTGGTTGGTTTTTGTCTGGTGTTTTTGTGATTTGATCATTGACAGCTCTTGTGAAAAGTTTATAGATACAGTTGAGTAGACTTATTGCAAACACCAAACCTTTGTCTTCAACGTCTTCGCACTACCCATTCCTCACCGAGAACTATTTGAACTACCTAGAACCATAATTTCTACAAACGGTCGACCTTCCAATCTGAATAAGCCTTATAGCAGGAATAGAACAGAAATCGTGGTAAAGTCCTTGTTATTGTGACTTTATGAAGTGAAGATATTGAAGTGCTTGGTTTCCAAAATGCTTTGTTACTTAAAAGACCGATGCATAATTAACGGAAACATGGTTTTCAGGATAATGCCTCCTGCAGCGTTTCTGCGACGAGAGAGGGCCACATATATTGAACCTCATTCAAACTTACTAAATATGAATGACAAAAAGACTTAGTAAATACCAAGATATCCGATGCCATGGTTATACTAATAGCAAATAGAAATATGTATACTGAAGAGCATGTGGCAATAGAATTTGTAGAGAGGAGCTGAGAAAAGTTACTTGTCCAAGGATCAGGACTTCATCGGCCAGCATAAGCAGTGAAGAACCTGGAGTTAAGACTGTTACAGCTTGTGATTAGATAGCTTCGAAGCTGACTATGTTGTCTTTGAATACTTCATTGATGAAGAAACCTATTCCATTTTGTTTTGCTTCCTCTTTTCTGTTGTTGCAAAGAAGACCTTTGCTATTTATTTTCATTAGTTCTTTTCCAGTGATATCTGTAGATGTGGGCCAACTTTAGAATTTTTTTGTTTAGATCCATTTATTTATTTAGTTTCATATCAAGTTTGACACTAATTTTAACAAAATAAAAAACAAGTTGATACAATCAGAAGCTATTTATGGGCTGCCGGAGATAAAGTGGAAGTTAAATCTAGAAAATATGAAGAGGTGGAAGATAAATAGATAGATAAAACTAATGAACTTGAAGAGATCAATTTTGTTTTGATTATAAATAGTAAGATGATTGTCGATTGAAGGAAAAGAAGTGAAAGAAAAATATTGAAAAAATGAAGGACAAAGAGTGGAAAACATGAAGAAGTGGATTAGAAAAATTGAAAAGATGAGGAAGAAAAAGTGGAAAAGATGAAAGACTGGAAATGAAATATAGAAAAGATGAGGGAGAAAAAGTGGAAAAGATGAAAGACTGGAAATGAAATATAGAAAAGATGAGGGAGAAAAAGTGGAAAAGATTAAAGACTGGAAGAGAAATATAGAAAAGATGAGGAAGAAAAAGTGGAAAAAAAGAAAGACTGGAAATGAAATATAGAAAAGATGAGGAAGAAAAAGTGGAAAAGATGAAAGACTGGAAATGAAATATAGAAAAGATGAGGGAGAAAAAGTGGAAAAGATTAAAGACTGGAAGAGAAATATAGAAAAGATGAAAGAGAAAGAATTGAAAAGATGAAAGACTGGAAAGGAAATACAGAAAAGATGAAAGAGGAAGAGTAGGAAAGATGAAAGAAGGGATGAGAATTATAGAAATATTTTTTTTTTTTAATTCCTACTTTAATTGAATTTTAGTGGGAGGGTTCTTTTTGCAATGTAAGTTTGAGCTAAATCAGTCTTTAAATTGGTTTCTGGCAGCATTCATGCTTGTTTTTAGAAAATTTGGACTTTTTGTGATCACAGCCTGGTGAAAAGTTCATTGATCACCTTTTTCAAGAATTTTCAATTAATCTCTCCCATGCTACTAAAACATGTTGTTCACATGATAGGATCTATTGAGTGACCAACCATATATTATATAGCAAGTTATATATAATCATGTTTTAATATATATGTATATATATATGTATATATATATATATAGATATATATATATATATATATATATATATATATATATATATATATATATATATATATATATATATATATACGTGGGTGCAAGTTTCATTGAACGGTATCAACATTTTTTGTCGGTTTTCGATACTGTTCAACAAAATTTGCCCAAAGGGAAAATTGCTGTCTAGATATACAATATATGTGTGTATATGTGTGTTTGTATGCATGTGTATGAATAACCTTGTATCCATGTTTTTTTTCATGATAGGCATTGATAAATAGAAACTCAGAATGGTAGCTAAATCAATTACTCAAAGATGTCCAGAGATACCGTTTTAGTAACATTCAAAAACCATAAATACATACATACATATACATATATATCTATTCATATTTATATTTTTATATATATATACATATATATATATATATATATATATATATATATATATATATATATGTATATATATATATATATATATATATGTGTGTATATATATATATATATATATATATATATTGTCTAGACTACATATATATATATATATATATATATATATATATATATATATATATATATATATAAACAGTTCATTCTGCTTCACTCCACTGTAGGCTATGCCTTTGGGGCAGTGTTCAACTACTGGCCATCTTATTATAATTCACCAAATGTCTGTCCGTTTGTCCATCCGTCTGTCTGTCCGTATGAGACAGCTTGCGGCAAAAATCATTAAATAAGATCCTACAGAAATGTCTGTGTGAACCAATGTGAGCAACTTAGTTTTTGAAAATCACCCCATTAAATATTTTCTTAAAATATTAGACACACCTATACATATACTCACAACATGGATCCCGACAAATCACATGAGAAACCGAGGATGACAGAACGCAAGATGGAGAGATGAACTAGACAAATTCAGGAAATACTGGCTCCACAGCACCCATGATAGAGAATTATGGCAAATCCTGGGAAAGGTCTATGTCCAACGATGGATGTTAAAAGACTGATGATGATGATATATATATATATATATATATATATATATATATATATATATATATATATATCCATACATATATATATATACATATGTATATATATACACACATATATATACATATATATATATACATGTGTATATATATTTATATACATATATATATATATATATATATATATATATATACACACACACACACACATGTATATATATATATATATATATATATATATATATATATATGTATATAAATATATATACACATGTATATACAGTTTGTTTTTGCATATTTGTGTGTATACATAATGCAACACATTTATAAGAAGATCATTAGAGGCAAATGATAGTAATAATTAAATAAAAGGGAGCTTGTTATAAATATTGATTATATATATATATATATATATATATACATATATATATATATATATATATATATATATATATATATATATATATATATATATATATATATATATGTATGTATATCCAATAGATATTTTTATATGATTGTGTCTTCTGTGTTCTAAACATATATGTAAGTAAAATGAATGCATATGTTGGCCTGGGAATTGAATGCTATCTGCTGTTCTTTTGCAAACTTAAAATAGAAAACTTCATTCTTCTTCACACTGCAATATACATTTGCAGACTGAGCCTAAAGCAAGCTCAAGTCTACCTGACATAGTTTCTTCCGTTCATATCAATATTCATACTTCTTTGCTGAGTCCATTTGGTAATTAAATATAACAGGCAAATGAATGCATTTTCCTTTTGTGTTTTCAACTTTTATTAGTGTTGGTGGCATCAGATACCGTATATTATTTGGGCCAGTTCAAAAATAGCTCTTTCGGGCCTTATTCCAAGCATTACAATTTTTCTTGCTATTCGAAACTGTCAATCAAACAAGTCAACATAGGTTTCTTCAGTTTTTGAGTGATTCTGCTTTGGTAGTTGATTATATATGTATGTATCACATGTAGAGGCTGCATCAATGGACCTAGAAAATTAAAATATTTACCCCTAATCACGTCTAGTAAATAAACGTTCTTTTGTTTTTGAAAAATCAACCCCAAAATGATGTTTAATTGTAGGGAAGGATCAATTTGCGATCTTAGTTTACACTAAACTAGTCCTTTAGTTGATGAACTACAGTGCCTGTTTTTTTTGGTGTTTTTTTTTTTAGATTCAGACTTTCTTAGTGATGACTGTCCAACAAAAGGTGAGAGAAGTAACTCATCCATTAATCAGCCCTTTTTCCAATTTTGCAATTGATCACCCCCAACAAGTTATGCGGCCAAAAGAAATTGGTTACATGATGGTTTCTATTGAGTGATTTATCAGACAAGTGTATTTGTTGTTTATTTATTTACTTATTGGTTTGTTTGTAGTTATAATTTGATGCTTTGTGAGCCACTAGTGAATCATATTTATCTTCTGGCATATATCTTGTACTAAAAAGACTTTTACAATGACTCTATCATAGATGCTTAATCAGGGTCACTGATTTGTTGAAGTTGGTGCCAAAGGAGGAAATGATATCAAAGAAGTGAATCTATTATTCCTTGAGTTGTTCATACTATTGAATTCTTTCTTTGCACTGCTTTTGTTGTTACCGCAGCATTTCAGCCAAGCCATTCTACAACCTTCATCTGGTGTAAAGTCCATAAGAAGAGAAACGGGTAACTTTTCTCCAGAGATTCATCATCATCATCAGTCTTTAACATCCGTCATTGGACATAGACTTTCCCCAGGATTCACCGCAACTCTTTATGTTTGGTGCTGCGGAGCCAATACTTCCTGAATTTGTCTAGTTTGTCTCTCCATCTTGTATTCTGCTGGCCTCAGTTACACAAATGATCTCTGAGGATCCATGTTGCAAGCCATGATGTCCACTGGTTGTCTGCAATTCTTGCAACATGACCAGCCCGTTGCCATTTGAGGTTTCTGATGGATACTATGATGTCGCAGACTCCTAGTGGCAAACAAAAAATAAATATTGGCTAGTCCACTGACCGGCTTGGCACATTCCAAACATGAGCCACACAAATAATTCCATTCTCAGAAACCCATGTAATACAGGTGATTCCATTTTCACCATGGTGAGGATTTCTTTGCTGATCAGAGAATCGGGGTGGGGGGAATATATACAAACAAATATTATCTGAGTATTATCTAGGGATGAGCTGTGCCTGTTTGTATACTAGCAATCATTTCTTTTCTGTTAGCCACCAATTGTTGAAGAAAAATGATACTTTGAAAGCCACACGGAATTTACCTGTAATAAGCTGATTGCAAAGGTAGAAGGGATCTCTGCCTAAATTTGGGATCACCTTCTCCTGATTTGTTTTGTTTATTCCTGTAATCTCCTTGTGGAGCATACAACTGCAACAAAACCATGCCCTTGGGGTAATGCTGGTGAGGTTTCCGTATTTTTTAGGGGTGGATTTGCTCGCCCCATGCCCACCCTGCTCCCCTATCTAGGCTTCAGAATTATCTGTCTCCAAGACTGGTTGCCAACCAAGGCTGAAGATCCCTGTCAGCCCTGCTATTTACCCTAGGGACATTAATGTGAAGTGAATGTCAACTGTCTTAGAATTTTAACCTATTTCGCAGATTCTGTTTTCCATGCTGCTAACCATTATATCACCTCCTTCATCTTCTTTTAGCTGGATCTAAGAGATGGAGAATCTTAGTCCTCTCAGCCACCAGTCTTATGCTCTAATTGGCAAACTACAGCTCATGGGCCAAATCCAGCCTGCAGGCTTATTTCATCGAGCCCGCCAGTTCTATTGAATATATGACATTGCAAAAAAAAAGTTTTGTTTTCCCTATCTGTTTTTAGTTAACAAATATTGGAAAATACAGCAAAAGTGTCAATTTTGCTGTGGCCTCAAACGATTCAATGTTTAATAGCTAAACATGTTTTTATACTCACTGTTCCTGCTATTCTATAAATATACACAAAATTTGAACCATGATCAAACATTTTCTCCCAAAGAAGAATTTCATAGTTCTTATTGATTAATAGTGAATGGAAGTATACTTGTATCATGAAAAAAAATTCAATATGATTTTTTAAAAAACAAGTCTGCAATGTTTCATTTTTTATTCGCTTTGGCTCGCAAGACATAAAAACATTTCTAATCCGGCCCGCCACCAAAAAGCTTTGCCGACCCCCAGCTCTAATCAATCGTATTGCTATATGCAGAAAAAATGATCTATAATAAGAGAGCAATATGGATCTTTTCCAAAATCAGAGAGGTCAAAACTACTGTATTAGAAAACAGAAGATGATAATTGAAGGGCTTTTTACCTTGGCCCAGAAGCAGTATGACCTTAGAAAGTTTTAACTGGCAGAGAAAGCCTGTGGCCAATTACTACAGTTGCTGACTTGCCAACTGCGCCATTCCTACTCCTATCAGAAGAACTTTTTCACTGACCGCATATTTTTAAATTCAAGTTGACCATATGTCTAAGATGAGTTCAAATTAGAGTAGAAAAGCTAAGTAAATCGGACAATTCAGATATGTCAAGCTCAAAATTATAATCAAAGCATTTGATGATTTTTGCCTAAACAAGAGAAAACAAAACCAAAACAAACTCTCAAGTTGGTTTGGTATTTTTTATTGAACACTGACTAAACATAAATGAATGATAATTTGTAAATGTAATCTTTTTTTTCTCAAAAAGTAACAAAGAAAAATAATGCACCAATATAGAAGCAGTTCATTAGATTCAGAAGATTGCCAAACCTGCTTTTCTGTCATGCTGCTGTTATGAGGGTCATCTTCTTATTATGAACTCACTGTTTCTTATGCTTGGTCAGAAGATTTTTGCCACAAGATGTTATCTTCTGTTCTATCTATGCACTAGGAAGTTCTTTTTTATAACTAACTTGAAAATAAGCCGAGGTGTTAATTTTAGGCTTCTTTTTAGGTAAAAAAAAACCACAACCTGTATTCAAAATTTTATGGTAACTCATTTGAGACTCTTTGGACAGTTTTCTTTGACCGTTGAGAAATATATATCCCATGGATATCTCTAAGGAGCTTTCTAGGACATTTGAATTTGGATATCAAGCACCTCATTAGATTAGTCTTGAAAGGGTTAAATAAGGTCCTAATACCCCATCCCTATCCCATTACATCCCCCAAACTGTTTTTTTTTTCTTTTCTTGTTTGATTCACCCAAATGAATTTGAAGGTATTTTACTGTTTTATCATTCATTCTATACTTTATATACTGTTGCGGCAGTATACTGGGTTTAACATTGCTCGGGTGTTCATAAGTTTTAGTTGCCTGAGTCAAGGGATTATTTTCTGCTTCTCTAGGTGATTGCAACTCAGGTTTCCCCTACTGTTTATGCACATGCTTTTTGTACTTGTACTGAGCTTTAAAAAACTGGTAATTGATGTCCCAATGGTTGTAGTGGGAGTAATACCCCTCACTCTGTTGACAATATCTTTTTTATTTGTTATCAGGTCATATTGTTAAACATTAAAATGGTAGTTTTATAAATCTTCATACATAGAGGGCATCGCAAAATTTATAAAACTGATCATTTTGTTTCTAAGTTCTGTAGCCTTCTTTAAGCAATAATGAATATAATATAACCAGCCTAGTATCATAGGTAAAATCTTGGCTTTCTACAGCATCAAGCCTATGCTTTTACTGATGGGCTACACTAGAAAACTTCAATCTATTTTTGCAAAAAAGATGTGCTCAGACATAAGGAAAAGTGTGGCGGGAAACCTCAAAGGTATAGAGCTAAGTCCGAGCATGTCTAATACCTGTCAAATAAAAGTTGCTCTTGTCTATTGGCATTGAATACTTTCTGATTTCCCTGGAGAAGCGGTAACTGCCAAAGTCTTTAACTTATGGAAATTATAAAATAAAAAATAATGATCCATCTTGGGGTTCGATGTTATTGCTATTCTCTTTGAAGACTTTATAATGCAATAACACATCCTACAAAGTCATTCTCTTTGAAAATATCAGTTCTGTTTATTTGCTTCAAGAGTTTCTTATATTTTGGCTGGCTTCAGTCTGTGTCTTCCCTGAGGTGATTATTGTTCCTTGCTATCTACGTTACCCGCGATATCACAAGTAGGATTATAGGATGATATGGAATAATTTCATGTGACCATGGGTGTCCACTGGGCAGTAAATGAGGTATGTGCCATCTATCACTTATTTCAAAATGATTTTCCTTTGGCGGACTTCTTACATGGATTTAACAATCCACTAGTGGTTCATGGACCATACCTTAAGAACTGGACTTTGTTGTTGTTATTATCACTGCCAAATATTGGTACAACTAGTTGTTTATGAAAGCCATGATATCACTGGTAGGATTGTATTAAGTAATTAAGTCAAACTTTTATTTTTAATATTGCACAAATGCATCAAACTTCTCATTCGCTTCAATGATTACACAATATGCCAGATTTTATTGCTATCGATAATGTGTATAATTTGCATGAGTACACCACTAGACACCAACTAAAAACACTATTTATTTTGTTTTTTCAAAAAAATGATTTTTTGGTTTTGATGGTCATTTTGGAACCCATAATTCCCAAATTTCAAGCTGCTATTCTTTTAGAATAATTTTTGATAAAAGATCTATTTTTGGGATAATTTCAGATATTTTTTTCTGGGCCATGGTGATTCACTTATGCAAGGGACGAATATTATTAGTATTGTTCGATAGGACCAAGAAACTGTTGGATAGTTACATTACTACCCTAATGCTTCTACTACTATTACTGCTTATGTCATCCTCCTACCACCTTCATTATTACACATCTTGATTCCTACTTCATGCTATTTACCTTAACAGTTAGAAGGTATTTAACCGAGAAAATTGTAATAGAAAGCAAGAATGAGATGAAAAAAATCTCTGAAGACTAATAATGAAAATACTTTGTCTCAAAATTCAAGTAATAATAAGAAGATTGGGTCTGGGGAGTCACCTAATCAAAATTGTCTCCTGATAAGAGTCTCTTAGTAGTATCTTGCGTTGGGGATGATCAGTCAAAAAAATTGGAAAGTGGTTTAATTAATGAGTAAGTTATTTCTCTTGTCTTTAATTGGGCACTAAAAAAGTCAGATTTTTCAAAAAAAACAATCATGAATGCCAGACACAAACTAAGGGACCAATTCAGCATGAACTTGCATTGTAAATTGAACTCCTCTCTAAAAACCAATTTAGGAAGTGAATTTCAAAGGAATATGAAAATAATTTTTGTTGATACAATAAGGAATACATTTTTGAATTTTAAAACCTCTAGTATCATTGATGTATCCGATGCACATTATACATACATAGACAGCCAGACCAGCTTGAAAAATGAAGAAACCTATGTTGATGTCGACGGTTTGCGTGTACGGCTCCTATTTGAGATAAAAAGCAAGGATGAGACAAAGAAAAATGAATACAAAAATAAATAATGAAAATATTTCATTTCAGATTTTAAGTAATGAGAAGATTGTTCTTTTTTATAAAGAATATTGTCTTTGATGGATTCTGAAGAAAGTTAAAGAAAATGTTGATTTTGCATCCAGATTATGAATTTGTAAATGGATCAGCCATTATCCAAAGCAATAAACAAGATTTCATTTTTTTTTTCTTTATTTTAAAAATACATTAATCAATTCATTGGAAATGATATTGATTCCAAACAAACATTTTTATTAGTGCTTTTAAAGATTTTTTTGATATCAGCAAAACTTTAGTTACTGGGATTGCTGTTTCAAGCCTACGCACATCAGACACTCTTTCCATCAATTTGAAAAGATACCATCATCATCATCATTATCATCATCATCTCAACGTCCATTGTTGGACATAGACCGTCTATGAGATATGCAAGTTCTCTTGGTCTTTGGTATATTCATGCCAATACCTTCTGAAATCGTCTAAATCAACATGCTATCTAATTTCTTACTGGCCGCAATTTTGCATATGATCTCAGGTGATTCATATAGCAAGTCCTGATGTCCAGTGGTGGTATAACATTCCCATTGCCTTTTGAGTTTTGTAATGATTTTATTTTTTTTAATTTGGCTCTATTTCATCTAATGCCTGTCAGATAAAATTGGCTCTGTCCGAAGATCCCTCTGAGTTGCCCGTGTGTGCGTGTTCACACACATTTTCCAACCAGCACACAAAGGAAATTAATGTATGCACAAAAGATTTCAAATTCTCTAGATAGCTTACTGCGTTTTCATTGAAAAATATTGATTCACTATACTGAATTCAAAAGTGCGCACATGCTTTTGCCACAGGAAAAAAAATTGCTCAACGTAAGATTTTTGCACATACTGTCTTGCTTGCTTTTTAATATAATGTGTCATTTTGTGATCTCTTCATGTGATGTTGAACATAATCCCCTCCTGTGAACATTGCATGGTTCTTAGTTTGAGAGCTAATCTCTTGGTTAAATTCCATGTGCCAGCTCCATAGGTAGATGGATAACACTAATGCAAACCTACAGCATATAAAATATTCAGCAGAGCAGCAGCTTTTTATACAGTGTGCTACATGCTGTAAGGAGGACTATTTCAAAATCTGTATTCATTCATAAATTGGGTGTGCAGTCCCAGCTGTGCGATTAGGGTGGAGGTATCCCTTCAATGAACTTGCATCCTGCAAAGAGGGCGAACATAAAAACTTGTAAGAATAAAGTCCTGGTCCTGACTGGACTTGAAACTTACAACAATCATTGACCTTATGTGAAGAAACCGGGGCTTTGTCACTCTCCAAAAAGATGGACACTTTACTTTTTCATTATTTGTTTATACTGTTACATATGCAACCTCTAGTTTTTTTATTGCCAATGTGGAGAAAAGGTGTTATTAAGTGTTCTCAGCATGGATTGGAAAACACATGTTTCCGCTGAATATATTTGTATTCGATTGATTTCATAACAAAAACTTCTGGTTACTTGAACCATTACTCCTGTCTTCCTCTATATGTCACTTATAACAACTTCCGAAATCAACCACACAGCACCACTCAACTGCAGACAATTTATATTCCATGGCCTCCAGATCAAACACAAGTGGCAGGAGGTATCATCACAGTAGACTGCTTGATGCTTACTCCTGTAACTCCTTGTGCACCACATGGCTGCAAACCCTTTACCGCAGTTTCAGTAGCAATTGAATTTCATTGGGGAGTTGCTAGCCCAACACCAGAAAGTCGTCCTTTACCTGTGCATAGGGCCAGCAATGGTGACCGTCCAGTTCTAGGTTGTTTTTTTTCTGTCAGAGTGACCATTTCTTAGATAGACTGACTTGAGGAGTAAAATGGCTCCAATGGCCCTAGTATTTACCAATAGCTAAGCAAAGAAATGGATTTGCGCTTTTCCCAATGGTATCAGTACAAAGCAAACTTAAAATGGCCTCAGTCAGAAATTGAACTTGGTTCACCAATTTCATTTTCCATGCCAGTGACTGTTACATCACTCTGTGCCATCTTTACTGACACTATAAACCTTTCATTAATGTGGCATACTTATATTTGAGCTGCACAGTTTTTTTGTTTTGTTGATTTGTTGCAAATCCAATCGGGAAATAGATTTCTGTCAAGAATGGTACCATAATAATGGTAAAGTCTGCGTGATGGATGACCTATCATGGTTTATTTCTAGACTGAAATAAAGAACATTAGTTCCGCATGCGGTAATTAGCACACTTGATGGTTGTCTAAGAGATTGCTGGTTCAATCTTCCATGATGTTTGGGTTAGCTCCATTTATAAGAATTGGTGTTTATCTCCAATACCTTAATTGAATTACAAGCTTTCATTCACTAATATTTGTCTCTGTAGAAGGCAAATAAAGAGAATTAAGTTCACTCAATGAAATGAAGTTGTTTTTGGTCTGTTTGAGTCCTGATATCAATTTGATCCTTAAAGCATCATTAGGATCAATATCTTTGTCTTGTTTTAAGCAATTTTTAACCACACAAAGAATAGCAGTTCAATCTCTCTTGATGTATCATTGTCTTAAAATCTACGCAACATAAACAAATAACTCATCAAATAAGATAAAAATCAAGATAATATCTGTACTATTGATGCCATGTGTAAAAACAATAAATATAGTGCGTGGGATCAGGGATGAATGAAGGCATGTTTGAATGGTTTGATTTGATGTTCTGTCAGCAGTAAAAGTTTTGTAGCTCAACTGGCTGAGCAGCTGGTATGGATTGCCAGGCTTCCAGAAGCAATAGGGATGTGAGGTCAAGACTCGCCTTTCTAATCTGTTCTGTTTACTAGCAGCTGTAGACTAAAAGTCTGAGTAAGTTGCAATGGAAAGCAACTAAAAATAAGATGAAAAAAATAGTTGTCAAAAATCAATACTGGTTAAACAAATTAGTCAGGAATCAGTACATGTTTATCATGTGGACTTCATAAAAAAATCAGAGATAAAACAATAGTATACCAGACCATGAAAAATAATTTACAAGGTTATTTAGAGTACAAGCGCCTTCTGGAATTCATTGAAGCCCCATGACTGTCCATATCAAGCTGTGGAAGATGGCTCGTAGTCATAATCGGAGTACATTAGAAGCAGTGTAATACTTGTACAGTTGAATCACCGTAACCCTACTAATGGCAGACTCGACCAACCAACCGATGAAGCTACAGATTCTTCTCTCTTTGCTTGTCTGTATATATCTGTCTCCAGATGTTCTTTGTCACATTTTTGCGGATCATCCTCATCAGTCTTTTAGCATTCATCATTGGACAAAGACCTTCCCCAGGATTTGCCACACTTCTCTATCGTGGGCGTTTCAGAGCCAGTATTTCCTGAATTTGTCGAACTTGTCTCTCCATCTAATACTCTGCTGTCCTTGGTTGTGCATATGATCTCTGGGGATCCATGTCGTGAGTCGTGATGTCCATCAGTTGTCTGTCATTCTTGCAACATGGCCAGCCCATTGCCGCTTGAGATTTTTTGATGGATTCAATGATGTCCCTGACTCCTGTCTCCTCCTGGATGTATTGTGCTGTCTTGTGGTCTCTTCATGTGAGGTTGATGATAATTCTTTCATGCGAACGTTGCATGATTCTCAGTTTGCTCCGTGAAAATCTGCAGTCTGCATGAGTATACCTTGAGGCATCATTCATGAAGACTTTTTTGTTCTTTCAAAAATGTACTTTTGGGGGTCCTCCCGAGATCTCATGCAGAACCGAGGCCGGCAGAATATTGAATGGAGAGACAAGCTGGACAAATTCAGAAAGTACTGGCTCCGCGACGCCCATGATAGAGAAGTGTGGCAAATCCTGGGGAAGGTCTATGTCCAATGATGGACGTTGAAAGACTGATGATGATGATGATGATGGTCATTTTAGACTAACAATGCCTAAATCTTATGCTGGTACTTTTTAGATAACTTTAGATGAATGATTTATTTTTTGGATAATTTTAGATAATTTTTCAGTTCTGGTGCACTCGATGTTTAGTGCGAATAACTCAAATGAGGTACATATATCTATTTTGTTTTGTTTTTTAATCAAACGTCTATCTTACGTAGAGGCATGTATGATAATCTCACATCTATAGAGAAAGGCAGCTAAATACCTAAGGTTCTTTCCACACCACATGATGGAGTGTCATTTCAGTTGCTAGATCACTGAAGCTGCCAAATCCTATAGATACTACCAAAGGTTTTTTGTCTCATTTCTCTCAAGAGAAACAACTTCTACGTATTTGAATCCATTCATGAGAATTAGGCCTGAGACTTTCCACACATACATGCACGGATGTTTACACACAGGCACACCTATCCACGGATACACCCACCACGCAGACGCATGCACATACACACACATGCATACATGTGCACTCACATGTGCAGATATATGCCAACACAAATGCACAGACATTCATGCACTCACAGATATGCACACATATACTTACATATGTGGATACACACTCAAGCACATACACACAAGTAAACACACATTGATACACAAACATACACACACTAGCAAACTTATTGTTTCTATATTTTCCTTCTCTTTCTATGTGTGAGTTCTTGCAAATGTATGAGCTGATGTTGATTTATCTTTTCTCTCTTTCCAACTCTCTATCTATTTTTATAAATATAAATATTGTGTATTTTGGAAGCAATTCTTATCTCTAGTATATATCATTTAAAATGACAGACAAATTTTGTTAGGAAAAACTAAATAAAAAGTTGACCCAAGAAAAATTGTTTGTTGTTTTCAACAAAATATATACATATGTACTCATGTGTCTGTATGTATATCCATATATTTGTTTGTCATTTTTATCAAAATATAAATACATATACTCATGTGTCAGTATGTGTATTTATATAAATAGGGTGTCCCAAAAATGCCAAAGGTATTTAAAAATGTAATGTCTTGACACCATCAGTACTAAGTTTGTTTTTGCTGACGTATGTTTGCCAAGAATAGAACAATCGGGATCCCATAGAGAGTAAATAGCATTGCTAGAAAGTAGGTATTAGTCACAGAAGTGTGTGGAAGAGAAAATGAAGATGAGGCAATTATTTCATAAAGTTAATTAAAGTAATTAACGTCATCTTGTGCTAAACAGTTAAAGTTGAGAGAATATTAATTTAAGTTCTTTGGTGCTGAACATGTTAATTATTAACAAATAGGAATATTATCAACTTTTGAAACTCTTTCCATGACTCCTTTCTTTCATTCTCTCTCTCTCTCCATCTCTTTCATATATACGAATATGTAGATACATTCATATATGTGTATATATGTGAATGTGTGTGCGGAAGTAAAATGACAATATCAGATGACGGTTTGAGACAAATGACTTTTAATTTCATCAGGAAATTTCCCATCGAAGCCCTAAATGAGCAAAACTTTGAAATGAAGAATCATTTGTGTTGAACAGTCCTCCAATATTGTCATCTTACTCACATACTGTTGGATTAAGCATTTATCCACATCTTCATATTCCCTATATATATTTATATATGTATATATGTATTGTGATTATTCATAAGTGAAGAGGGTAGGATATCAAGGAAAGAGTTTACATGAATAGATGTAGACAGAAAAATCAGTGCTTCATGGTGGCTCAGAGTTTTACACTGCTGCAATCTTCAGACATATATATATATATATATATATATATATATATATAGGCGGCAATACAAACAAATTCATGGAATTTGAACCAAATGTAGTAAAACTTTGCTGATACCCTTTTTGAGCAGTACCCTTGTGTTAGATTGCTGTATACATGTCCAATCAAATGTTTTTGTCTCATTTCCCTTTCCATTACCTTCTTACAGCTCGTTCACGAAAACTGAAGATTTTCTCACCCACTTTTCTTTATTGTCATAAATTGGCCATATCGAATGATTTATTTTTAGATTAGCCAAATCAAATGCATTTTAGTTCTGGATGGATTACCAACAAAGCAGAAGAATCCTTGACATTTATTTTCTTCACGTTTGCAGTCTCAGAGACTTTTATCCAAATTTTTTTTTGTCATAACATTGCTGGAAATGTTAACGATTTTCTTTTTTCTTTCTTCCGTCTTCCATCTTGACATTATCATCCATCTTGTTCGTATTGTTGATTGCCAGATCACCTCATAAAGGTGGGGGAAGGTATTTTGTTCTGCTTACTTTATCAATATCATTCATCATCTAACATAAGAAATTAGGAACACATACCTATTACTCCATCAACTGTTACAAAAAAGAACCAGGACTTTGCTTAGATATAAATGTATAAGTAATATATACATACATATATATATATATATATGTTTACATATATATATATATATATATGTATGTATATATATATATATATATGTATATATATACATACATATATATATATATGTATACATATATATATATATATATATATATATATATATATATATATATATATATATATATGTACAGTCTACAAACCTTACAGCTTTAAACACCAAATATAGAAAAGAATTTTCCCGAATTTATGTCATTTCAGTTAATTATTCCCAAGTATCTGTTAATGCAATTTCTGTAAGCTTTCCAAAGGATTTTATGTTTTAGATATTATATTACTAGGTGTGAACTATATATATATTTATATGAATTATACATACTTAAAAAATGCAAATTAGTATGTTTATTTGTATGATAGTCTGTAATGTCCTGTACAGTTATAACCTAAAAATATAATAGATTGGTGCATATGAAATACATTAACAGAGGTAATAAAATAGTCCTTCAAGTCCAAGTCAGAGGCTGGAGGTGACTTTATTTTTTCTCCCCAAACTGGAATAGTCTTCACTTAATTAACTCTTCATTGTTTCTCTGTACCATCCAGACTAAACCAATATATTGAATTAACATTTCCCTACAATGATTTGAAATCACAACCCAGTGAATGGTAAGTGTCTCTCTTACCAGCTTAGCCAAATTGTTGAGTCTTACATGAATATAAAGGTATGATTTTTTCAGTTTATCATTTATTAAATACAAAAGTTGCAGTAATCATCTTTAGAGAGAATAGAAGTAAGAGTTGAGTTTGACCTTGAAGCAACCAGGCTTACACACACACACACACACACATATATATATATATATATGTACACACTTTCTAATATAAATATATACTTTCCAGCTACTACTTTTTGGAAGTTAAAAATGAAATATAAAATCAAAAGGCAGTAATGTTGAATTCATATAATTTATTACAAATGCTCAATATTTACATAATATATAGATAGAGCATTATAATAATGATAATATATATGTATATAACACTATCTAAACACATACAGAAATGAAAAGAAAAGGGCAAAAAATAATTATAAACTGGGAAATAATAATAAGCACCTACCCATACAATAATATCAATAAAAAATGTATGCTTTGCCTGGAAGAAATGTTAAACATCATCCACTACAAACAACCAAAACAACTCCTGAAAAAAAGAAGTGAAATAATTTCTAAGTACAGACATAAGAACATATTAGAACATGCAAATAAAGACAATTACAAAGACTAAACATACACATAATACACTATATATCTAAAATTACATATAATTTTACACTACTATGATAAATGATAATAGATAACATATAAAAACTATACGAATACAATAGATTACATATCAATGATTTATTTATGAAATAACATGAAAATCGAACAAGATGTTAAAAAGAACAAGTCGCATCATCTGAAAGAGCCATGAGAAAAAATGATGTTATTTGAAGAAAAAGATGTCAAAAACATTTAATAAAACGCTTGAAAAGTTGAAAGAACAATGACCATTTGGTCAGAATGTAGCAAAATACAATATAAAATAAAAAATGTACATAAAATCTCTATTTCAAGAATTTTATCTAAAATATACAGCACTCTGTATCATTAACAAATATACAATGAAGCATAAGTATGTATATGTTTACAAATATTTACACACATATATATATATATATATATATATATACACAAAGTGAATACATGCAATGCTTTATTTTCTCCCTTTTTTTGTCAGCCTAATACCAGAATATTTCTCTTTCATTTTCATCTTCATACCTTTCCATTTTTAATCAAATTTCATACGTAGATTTATGGAGGCTTTTGATGTCATTTTAGAAAGATAAAGGAAAGGCAATAACACCCACATGAAAGGTATTAATATAATAATCTCTGTATCCTGTTTTCAACAGCCATTGGTATCAAATTATCATTTTTCTATCATAATTTGAAATTGCAACCCAGTGATCAGTAGGTGGCTCCTTATCAACTGAGCCAAATTGACAAGCCTTACATTTCTGCGAAAACATGATTTCCTCTCTTTATCATACATACAATACAAAAGTAACCGTAATCATCTCCAGTCAGGATAAAAGTAGGAGAGGATTTTGACCCCACAGCAGCCAGGCCTATGTATATAAATATGTATAAATGTTTGTGGTGAGGATGTCACAGTGATAGATATAAAGAGTACATCACTGGGCACCAGCAAAAATCTCTTTTTTTTTTCTTTCCTAAAAAGGGCTTTTTGGGGTCTCTATGGTCATTTTGGACTAAAAATGCCCAAATTTTGAGCTGGTATATTTTTTAGATGACTTTAGATTAAAAACCTTTCTTGTGTTGCCTGCTTGGATACTCTAATGGTTAGCACATCTGCCTCACACACAGAAAGTACGGGGATTCAATTCCCGGTTTGAGCAAAGATTATGGAAAACTCTTCATCAGGATAAATTTCCTGCAGTCAACTGCTAATTGAGTTCACTCTAAGCTGTATGATTAGGTTGGAAGTATACTTTTGGTGGACTTGCATCCTGTTAAAGGTGTGGTTATAAAAAACATATTGTCTTGACCAGCCTTGAGACTTGCAAGGATCACTAAGCTGATGCATGCAGCAGACACTGGGGTGTCATCATCAGGCCATCATACTTCATTGGGGTAAGAGACAGGACAACATAACATTTTTTGACATACGTGGGCTATGGCAATTTTATTTATATGTAGTACGGATATATATATATATATATATATATATATATATATATATATGTGTGTGTGTTTATATATATATATATATGTGTATATATATATTCGTCTAAAACAAGTAAATAAGCGTTATTGTTTTATTCTATCCCTTTTCTGTTAGCCTAATACCAGAATGTTGTTCTTTCATTTTCCTCTTCAACCATTCCATTTTTAATCAAATTTTATATGTAGATTTATGGAGGCTTTTGATGTCATTTTTTTTAATAAAAGTTATAACATCTACATAAAAGGAATTAATATAATAATCCCTGAATCCTGTTTATTTTTTCCATATTAACACAATAATAGAAGATTTAATCGAATAATCCATCATGTGTGATTGGGAATGCTGTGGCTAGTTGTCCCCTTTTCAAATTCAAAGTAGTCTGGGGAATATTTTAATAGAGTTAGAGGAACCATTCATGGTTTAAACTGAAATTTGTGACATCAATAAATGGTAATGCGATTATAACATAATTCTCAGTTTGTTTCCTAGAGGATCAAGTGAAACAGACACCAACTTGCTCCATGTCAGGGTGAATCTATCGCATCATTTTCTATAAGTAGACAATGATTTACAAGAATGCTGTAATTTTTCATGTCACATCCAACCCTAAATATGAAAAAATAACAAATAGTCATGTTTCTAAAATGTAAGCTTTAGAAACCTGAATGTCAAAATAAAAATTCAAAATAAGTTTGTGAGCATTTACTTGAACAGTCTGTAATGTACATATGCCAGATTTCTGGAACAAGAAGGCAGGTGAACATGTGACTTCATCATGTGACCAAATGACTGAAAACTGCTTTAATTTCAAATAAAAACCTGTGATCTTACTTATCCTGGGATCAAAAAGGATCTTGGTATCATTATAACTGACAAACTCTAATTTTTCAAGTACGTTGCCAATGCTGCTACTAAGGCAAACAGAATACTGGGGCTGATTGAGAATAATTCCACTCATATAAACAAGGAATTGTTCCTTGTATTGTATGTCTGCCTGTACCTTAAATACTGTCTTCAAGCCTGGTCACAGTACGAGACAGACAAAAACCTTTTAGAAAGAAATTAATACCAGGATTAAAATGTATGAGTTATGAAGATAGGTTAAAGGAATTAGGATTGGCATTGTTAGAAAAAAGAAGAGAACAGGGAGACTTGATTGAAATGTTTAAGATTATACGTGGTATGGAACTGGTAGATCCAAATGTATTTTTTACCAAAAGGGAGTACAAGGGACTGAGAGACCATGCATATACTGCAGAAGTGAATAGGAGTAGATTGAGTATCATAAAATTCTTTATTAACAACTGAGTAGCAGAGTTATGGAATAAGTTCCGGGAGTATATAGTGTTATCAGCAAATGAAAATCAGTTTAAAAGGAATTACAATGTTTATCAAACCACTGCTAACGCAAATGTCTATGACTGAGATATTGAGTAAATGTGATTATTTGATGCGTGCTTTTATATGAATAATTGTATACTTCTCTTCACACTGTAATAAATGTTTCAATGTGAAGAAATGTCTGGACCTGAAATAACTAGAGCTCTATGAAGCATTCTGATCAAATTGAATATCTCACAATTATCAACTGTGCTGAAAGGCAAGTGAATTTCCTATACAATGATTTGTTGCAACAATTTCTCAAGTAAATGAAGTAGTAGCAAGAACCTGATAAATAATAAATGAGAGCAAAGATCAGTTATGGCTGTCATATTAAGGAAATAGCCTATATACAAATCACGCTTTGGCATAAGGCCCAAGACATTGAGGGGGCTGGCAAATAAATAGCAATATAGACCTGTATCACTATCTCCTATGAGAATATCATCTTATAGGTATAATACCCTTTTTTTTAGTTTATACTATAACACCTTTTTTAGCATTTGTAAATTACTGTTATTACTATCTTGATAATTCATGGCATATTTCTTACATTTTCCACATTGTCTAATTATGAACTGTTGAAATCTTTTGAGCATTTTTTTCTTTCTATTAGGTCTTAAAAGAAATGCTACTTCAACAATTTCTTATTTATTCAAAGTAAGAAATTTCAATTTATCAAATAGTAAGTCGGCATTTTCGGACGATTGAATTGAATTCAACACAAAGTGGCTTCCACTACTCACCTGGAACAAAGAATTGAAATCCTGGCCAAACGAGGAAAAGAAAGGAAAAACACCTGAATCCTGTGTTATAAGTATTGCTGCTAATGGAAAAAAATTCTGTTGACCACCTTTATATTCAGATAGTACACCTGAATCAGGGCATAGAATCGATTGTCCAAAACGAAGATAAATAAAATAAAGTATGAAGGAGTTTAACTGTCCAAAAATCTTTTTGAATTGCATAGTACTTGTCAAGTATCTGTGTGCTTTGCCTAGGATTACTGCTCAGCCTAATATAAATATTTTCAGTGGGTCAATGACACAAAAACGTTGGTGAATAGTTTTGTTTCTGATTTTATACTGTTGTATTTTTTGTTATTTTTTTAATAGTAGTTTTAAATTACTTTTGTTATTTCAGGGTCCTTTGGCTACAGGCCATGTTTAACATCAGAAGGTATATATATTTTTTGTTTTTTCTTTAACTTTGTTAATGATCATAGGTGTATGAGCGAGCAAAACAGCAGGGAAAGTTCGGACAATTGATATTTTTCTGGCCAAGAATGGCAAAAAGCAATAGTTCTTTCAAGTTGAACGTTATGCAATTTGTACTGTATATTGTCAATTGATAAAAAATACTTTTTATTGGGAATCAGTACTTGCATTTTTAATCTGTGTAAAATTTCAGTTAAATCAAGTCCTCTGTTCTGTTCAAACAAAGAGTTCTCATACACCTATGTTGATGAAGAATATATGATGTTCTTTTCTTTTTCTTTTTCTTTTTGAAATCTTCATCAGCAGCATTTCCAAGGGTTTGTTGACTATTCTAAATCAGATCTGAACATTAGCCACTTACCAGACCATTTATTCATCCAAATTTTCATTTTGTGGCTTATATTTTGTTATTTGTTATTTGTTATTGAATCATGAGTATTTAATATTTGTGGTGGTGATTGTCCTTCAGTCTGAAGAAGACTTTTTTTAACACATTCATCTGTGAACTGTAAGATGGCTGGCCAAGCAGCCGGACTTTGGAGATACTAAGTCAAGCACAGTACGGATAATGGAAGTCAGTTGTTCTGGGATCACTGTCTGTGCTGTCTTGTAGCAATGTTTCTTGGTAGGGATGAGTCTTTGACATCCTCAAAATTTGCAGAGATTTGAAGAAATATGGCTTATCAGTGGTAGCAATTTCATACATGATTATCCAAATCCTTCTATCTGATCAAGCACCATTGTAGGTTGGTTTTGAAGGAGTCTATGTAGAATTTTTTAAATCAGCCACCGTCTTTTACCACGTCAGCTCACTATATAGCAAGTATCTTGGTGTGCAGTGTTTTTCCATGCAAATAGTACACCCCACCCATCAGAGTTGGGCTTTAATGAGCACAGATTCAATTCTGGTAGAGTGAGTGCGGTCCAGAACTCAAACGTTGGTGATGTGATCCTACCACTGGTTTCCAAGTATGGAATGAAGCAGCCACATGTGGAAGTTCTCCAGTTTCTTAATATGTCTGCAGTATAGCGTTAACGATTCGCATCCATATAGAAAAGAAGGAAGGTCCACTGCATTGTATACTTTCAGCTTTGTTGACGGGCATACGTCGTGTTGGTTGAGTTCCCCTAACCCTGGCTGCTTTGTGCATCAATTTCTCTGTCCATGGAGCCATAATATAGGATTTGTGAAAATATGTTTTTTTTCTTTTACTCATTTTTTTGTAGTTGCTATAAGTTTGGAAACATATACAGCCTATGGAGATTCTCTAAATACACAGGGCAAGAAACTATTATTTGGTAGATTTCATCCTTAGAGCTAATAATAATAAAAACATGCGTATATACAATATATATTTGAAACCATCAATCAAAACTGTCAGCAGAGGTTCCGTCAGTTTTTAAGCTAGTCCGGCTGGTTAAGTATATATGTATTACATCAACAGACTGCACTAATTGGGCTAGTGGATTAAGCATTTACTACCTATCATGTATAGAGATAACTTCTTTGTTTTTTAAAAAATCCTTTTAGTGTCATGCTTTTTAGGGAAATTCAAACTCTTTTTAGAGATCACAGAAAGCAAGAGCAGTAACTTATTCATTGATCAACCTTTTTCTCCAACTGATCATCCCCAACATGGCATGCTGAAGAAAGACATTTGTCACATGTCGGTTTCTATTGAGTAACTAACCAAACCTGTTTTCTGTTTTTTGCTATAAGCATAGAAACGCATGCAGCCTATGAGAAAATCTCTAAATATACAGGGCAAGAAAGTATTATTTGCCAGATTTCATCCTTAAAGCTAGAATGCTGTTCCATAAAAACATTTATATATACAATATATATTTATTTGTGAAGCTAAAATCCTCGCAAGCTAGTGGAGACAAATTTGTTTGGTGTTATAAAAGCTATAAAAACTCAACATTTACAGAAAAAAAATTACACTCAAAGAAAAATTGAAATTTGAAACAACTGGACTTAATACCCTAACAGGTGGAGTAAATTACAGTCAAAAAAGAAAAAGAATCAATAAAATAGATACTTTTTTTTTAAAGTCTCTGAAAATGGTTCCTCTCTTTTTATATACAAATAGATATACACTTGCCAAATAGTACTGAGGTGTTTGTAATTGTCTCTTTTTCTCTCTTTCTCCTTCTCCTTCTCACATGATTTTATTCCCAAATCTTCGCTAACAGACAAAATTATGTCATGAGGCAGGCATAAAGTATGTGTTCATTTTTAGATGAATTTTCATGGTAAATCAATAACCCATCACCGATAATATTTTCAGAAGCTAACTTGCTAAAAACCTGCCTAAGGGTCCCATTGGTACACACAAAAAAATTCATGGATCCCTGCGGTGTTGACAGTTATGGATTCTATCACTTTGTCACTCTTTGTTTATATTATTTTTTACTTCATTTTATCATTATTATTGATCTTATTTTTCATTATTTTTATTATCATTTTTATTACTTGATCTTTTTAATTATTTGTTATCATTTTCATTACTATTTACATCACTATTTTTATTACTCATATCATGTTCATTACTTATTATATTATTTTTATTACTTATTAGAAAATTGTCATCCAAAATAGTCAAAATGAATTTATTTCTCCAATTTTTAATCTGGTCTCACTGGCTATGTATACTTGCATGTATGTATGATGTGTACAGGCCACACCAATGTAGCTAGGGGGCTGAAAATTTCGACATTTATTCCTTATTACATTTAAGAAAAACTATTTTTAGGGGAGGGGTTCTCACCCACCCATAGGTTTGGGGATGGGGGCAATTCATAAGGTACATTTTTCCTACTTTGATCACAAGTTCGTGACATATTGTTTCTTGAAAATTCAAACATATTAGTGATCTGATAAAATGCAAGAGCAGTAATTTATTCATTGATCACCCCTTATTCCAATTTTTCTAATTGATCATCCTCAACACAGCATACTGCCAAAAGATGTCGGTCATGTAACAGTATCTATTGAATTAATAACCAGATGTGTTATATATATGATTATGAATCTTTACAACAGAAATTCCCTGGGGTCATTACTCAGGATAAAGTGAGAGAAAATCTCTGTTCAAGTTGATTTCAACAGGGCTGGGGTTAGAGTTGTCATGATTCTTCCTTGGATTTCCAACTTTGCCATTCTCATGGCAAGAGTCTTTGGGACTATTCCACAGGTTCCAATAATTATGAGTATGGCCTTCACTTTGAGTTTCCATAAGTTTTGCAACTTTGATTTGAAGCCCTGGCAATTTTCAATTTTCTCATTTTCCAGGGGCCATATTCTCTATTTGAAAGATTTTTTTTCATCAAATTTTGATTAGTTTTTACCTTCATCTTGATTTGAGTTGTTTTTATACGACTTTCAATTTGGGCCCTTGTTTCTACAGCAATGAATAACTGTATGATTGAAAGTCAAAATCTAATGACAAATAATAAGCTACAATACTTTATGCAACAATAATGATAAAGATACATTCTTTTTTCTTGCAATATTCAAGACAAGTCTCCAAGCTTGGACATAGTGATCCATCTGAACCACAAATAAATTTACTTCTACCATTTCTATTAACAGCTTTTGGTCTATGCTTGCATTTGTTTTGTTATTTGTTCTGTTCCCTATGAATCATTTTCACTACTCAAACATGCGTACATTTCAATTAAATAATAGCTTGCCAGAGAATTACTAAGCTGGCTGAAAAATGCTGGTTCTCGAAAGCCATCTTCACTGCGTTTCCAGATCTCTTGAGCTGTGCTGTCAACACCTGCAGCTTTTCCATGCTCTTCCTGCTTGACTGATTTTGCAATTCCTTTTGCTGTTGGTGTCACATCGAGTTCCAGTTGAACTAGTTGTATCTGGATGGGGTCAATTCAAAGTTGGATTAAGCTTGTGCCAGGCCTCTAGCATATGTGAGAAAGGGACAAGAATTTTTTTTTAAATTGCACATGTACAATAAGACACATAAATATTTTACTTACATAGTAAAGTAATAAAAATTGTTCATTTGCTTTACAGCCAGATGATATGGCAAATATTTCTGACATTTCAGTAATATGGTATTATCAGCAGCTTGATGCACATTATGAACTAGTTTACATTCTTACTTAAAAATTAGGCTAATTTCTTGGACAGACATCATTATTGTCAAGGGCTCTAAACCTTCTAATAATGAATTACATCTCTGTTAACATCAAATCTGTAGAAATACATTAGTAAATCTTTCACTTTTAGCATAATTCTCTATTAGTAAAATATATTAATAGAGTGAGAGCAAAATCTCTGAATCAGAATTGATAGCTTGCATCATTTCGGGGCCAGTAGCAAACATTACTTTTGCTACTACATTGATCGGGAATTGATACAATCGCAGTTTTCTGCTTTGAAGCTAAAAATTTTGAATGCAAAATAATCCATCTCTCAGAAATTTTCATTGAATTTTATTCATATTAATAGTGTGCATTAAATTAATCTAACATGGGAAAAAACATGCTTTTTTTCTCTTCATCAACTTTTCCATTATTTCCACAAAAACTTTGCATAGTTAGTCAGTGTACGACAGCTAGTTTATACTGTACTAGAAATTTTGATAACTTTTTGTCATTTTATTGATTTTTTTCCTCCAGGGGTTTGAGCAGACGATGTTTACTCTAGAAAAAAAAAAACTGCAGTAACATGATAGATTGAACTTTTACCATAAAGAAGAAATAAAGCCAATTTCAATGAAAGAAGAAAGATAAAAGCTGGATTTTCCTTATATTGAATTAATACACTCCAGAAATTTTTTTATCTTGATTTATTACACTCTGGAACTATATGCTGATGACTCTATAATTTTTGCAAGACGTATTTTTCTAGAAAAAGTATTTTTTAAAGGAGATTTTTGGTATTAAAGAAAATGGACAATCAGAGAAGAACCATTCCAAGTTTTGAGGCAAATAATTATCAAGATTCAACTTATTTCTTTGAACTAAATATACTATAAAAGTGTCTGTATTTTTTAGTTGAGAAAAATACAAATTTTCTTTTGAGTAATTACAGTCAGTTCTTGAATGCTTTTATTTTTTAAGTGAAAGGTCATTATTGTTTTAAAAGTTCTCTGTAATAAATTCTATTTACAATTCAAGTTTCTGTAATTTAATGAAGAATCATAAATATCAACTATTTTCTATTTATTTTCTACTTTATTTTCTCTGTATATGAATCAGATTTCACTTGTAATTTCTGATCTTTCCATGACTGGAAAATTAGTATTCAAGCCAGTGGTCAATCATAGATAATAGTAATTTCCTGCTGAATAATGAGAAGCTGGATGTGTGAGTGGCATTATGATTAATAGTACAGACAATGAAATCGGCGTGCCAAGTTCAAACTCCGGCTGAGTCTATTTATGTTCACTTACTACTGATGTCCTTTGGAAAGGTATGAATCTATCTCTTCTTAGGGCAGGACGAGTCTGAATTCAAAACCAAGAGTTGAATTCCCTGAGGCAGTCCAGCATTATCTTCAGCCTTATTCTGGTAACTCCTGCAACAACATTGGCGCCAAGCTGCATCGACCTTCCATCATTTTAGAGCAAAATGTGGTACTAAGAGTGAGAAAACCAGGTTTTGTCAAAAGTAATCCAGCCCAATAAAAATCTAAATCATACATCCAAAAGCATTGAAGAATAGTTGAAAAGGGGGAAAATTAACTATTTTAATCTCATCGAAATCTTTGGCGAGAACAGAAATCTTGAGTCATGTTTTCAATGCGTATCATACACCCCAGGAACACTAAAAAATATTCAAGAGCTTGGACAATTAGCAAAGGAAGAGTGGAAGAAAGAAAGGGTGCCGATATTTCTGTCCAGGTCATATTTTCAATTCCTTTCTTAAATTACTAGAAATGATTTTTTGTTAAATTACTTCCAACATCTCATCAAAATATTCTGTTGACAAAAATTTGGTACATTTCCATTTATTTCTGAAGATATTTCACAGATTATACAAAAAGATTCAAGGATACCAATAATTCAGAGCAGTAGGTTACTCTTGATGGTCTTAATTTGCTAGTGTGAATAACAAAAGCTCCCGGATTACTGACAGTAAAGGAGAATCTCTATTGAGAGAATAGTTTTTGAACACATATGAGCATATGCATGGTAACTCATGCATGAGTTCACACACACATGCACACACAATCCAAAATTACTCAACAACAGGCCATTGACATTCACCAGTTATATTGGTCAGCACAAAAAACAGTGCAGTGTCAAGTTTGAACTTGTTTGGATCAGCAGTTCTTGAGATATTTAATAAAGACAAATAAAAAAATTACTGATTATAGATCTTTTATCTGAAATTATAGATCTAAATTTAGATTTGAAATATCTAAATTGGCAACAGGTCATGAAGTAACTGTAGATGTAGTTTTGTATGGTAGACAGGAAATCATTTTACATGACTATTAAGGCAGGCTGCTCCACATGCCATGAATGCTGGCACCTTTCAGACATACATCATTGAAAACAGGCTCTACCATAGTTATTTGAATCGCTTCGTTTTATTATTTACTGAGATTATTCCTTCATATGACACCATGCATTTGTAAAAAGGCTTTATGAACAGTTTTGTTTTTTTTAAATTTTGTTGTTTGAGTCTAGCATTTTAATATTGATTTTTCGTGTTTCCTGTAATGTTTAAAATCTAAAAGATGCTGTTAAAGATGTATAAAGTGTCTTGTTGCAGTGTGTTGACATTTGAACAGTAACCTTTTTTTCTTTATCCAGGTCTTCTTCATTTTCCCTTCGTACTGATTGCATATTGCATGCAAGGTGTTTCACTTTCTTTAAAATCTTCAACTTGATTAATCACCGCTACGCACAACACTGGTTTAGATATTCAGTTTAGGTTATTCATGTGTTCAGACATCTATATGTATCTATGTATCCATGTATCTACGTACTTATGTATCCAGACTTTGCCAAGCACTAACCATTCATAGTTAAAACTTGAAATTTTACGCACACACTCCTTTCAATGAGAAGAAAAAATACTTTTTTCGATTTTTTAAAAATTCCCCTCAAAAATAAGGTTTTAGTAGAGGGTTCAGTTTTCAATGTAAGTTCATGCTAAATTAGTTTGTGTCCATCTTTTGGATATTTCAGCACCCAACAAAAGGCAAGAGAAGTAACTTATTCATCGATCACCCCTTTTTCCAATTCATCAATTGATCATCCCAACATGACATGCTGCTAAAAAACATTGGTCACAGGGAGGTTAAGAAAAAACACTTTTTCAATTATATCCCTATTATGCATGTAACTGTTATTGTTGCTGTTATTAATTCCCGCTACCCACAACAAACCAGTTCAAACACTTTTGCTGGGTTTAAGTTATTTGTATGTTCTAATAATCATACAAATGTATTTATCAATGTATCTGGACTTCTCCCAGCTCTTAGTGTTCAGAGTAGAAACTCTAAGTTCTGCACACACACGCAATCTTCTCAATGAGTAGAGAAATTGTTTAATTCACAATATAAATTTATGCTGAAATTACATGATAAAAATGTGCATATATAGGTAGAGGTGATTCATAATTTCCCTTGGAATTTTAGTTTTATTTCATTGTTAAACAGCATGGGTTTCATGCATCAAAAAATGCTTAAAATCAGTTATTAAGTATATAAGGGTGTTTAGAAAGAAATGTCCCAATCTAGATGGGAAATGAAACACCCATAGCAAAATAATCTTTATCCACCATAATAAAAGCCTACTGCAAAACTAATTCTCTTATTCCTTGATGAAAGAATCTGTGATTCTGTACAAAACCCTGCTTCAACATCTAAACTGAAGCTTCACTTCCATAAGAGCAGTCTGTAGATACAAGCTTGGCTGTGCTAGGGTCAATCTATCTCGCTTTGTTGAAATCTAAAAAGTAAACAAAACAGAATTCATTTCTCCATACAATACTATTCCAAAACTGTGTATCGCATTTCAACCTCTTTATTCATATTTCCTGTATATGGGATTTACAAATTTTTACAAAAAACATCATCAGTTTTCAAATATATATCACCATGTCACTATTATTGGAACATGACATTATAGGTTTTTGGTCAGGTCATTGTCATTCTCCAACCATCATTGTTATTATATTCAAAAATAAAGTCAAAACTCAATAGTAAGAGTTCGATAAAAGATAGAAAGAAAATATCTATTCAGCATAATGGTTAATCCCTTAATAGCTATAAAAGCAAAGAAGGATGAGAAAATAAAAAGAAACAGCCTACTCAGCCTAATGGTTAATTCACCACTAGCCTCTAAAGCGAAAAGAAAGAATGGAAGAAAAAGCTTACTTAGCCGAATGGTTAATCTGCCACTGATCTTGAAAGCAATGATAAAAAAGTGTTTCTCCCGGCTTAATTCAATTCCCAAGATGTAGGGATTACAAGCTTAACGCCCCAAAACACAGAGCCACTAAAATATTAATGAAAATTGAAATTTATCTGTGGTTATAAACGGCATTATATTGCTTATATGGTTTTATTATGAACTGTTTTAATGACATCCCTAGTAGCACGGTATTTTCCACCAAAAAGAAAAACAAAATATATGAAATATATATACATATACTTTTTATTATATAAAAATGATATTTTTCCCAGCAGAAATTCAATGTATATAAAAAATCATAAGGTCTTTTATAGGAATAGATATGCGAGAATTAATTTGTTATTGTTTGTTTGGTGAAATAAAATATATTCTATTCTTTTGTATTCATCCTATAGATAACTTTTTTGTTGATGTTTGACTCATCATCAGTTTTTAGGTATCTCATGATTTTAAGTATATGATTCACCAGTTTTTGGTGAGGTAATATTGTCATGATATGAAAACCAAGTCAATTCTAGAGTTTGACAAAAACTTTTAAAAAAGCATGTCTTCTCCTTCACTTCAACAAAAACCAGCATTAGGCCATGTTTCCAGGAAGATTGTTTTCTAGAAAAACAGAAAACAATAAAATGATATCTGAAATGAAATCTCTGTAGGCTTTGTATGAATCCACCTTATTATTAGAACTCTCCACTGAGCCTTGAATAATTTAGCTTGACTTAATACGTAATGATATGGTTGGTTTTGTCTACTCTCATAAGTGGACTTTGTCTCAACAATGAAAAAGTATTTTAAAAAATAGGAAACAATAAAATAATACCCCCAAAAAATCACTCTTGGTTTTAAATGAATCCACTTTTTTATTATTAGAACTCTTGTCTGAGCCATGAATAATTTTAGCTTGACTTATTATGTAATGATATGGTTTGGTTTGTTTACTCTCATAAGTGGATTTTGTCTCAACAAGAAAGTTCAAAGGAAAATAGGTAAAGCAGTAAAATAATTCAACAATTGAAATCTCTGTAGACTCTCAATGAATTGATCTATTTTATCATTAGAAATCTTCATTGAGCCTTGGATAATTTCAACTTGATTACGATTTAAAACTTGATGCAAAAAACGCATTCAGATCAACTGTTTCTCTGAGTCAAGCACAAAAAATTCAAATGGTAATGGGCTGGTCATGTTGCAAGAATGTCAGACAACCGCTGGACATTACGACTCACAACACAGATCCCCACAGATGATATGCAAAATTGTGGCCGACAGAATGTAAGATGGCGCAACAAGCTAGAAAAATTCAGAAAGACTGTTTCTCTGAGTCAAGCACAAAAAATTCAAATGGTAATGGGCTGGTCATGTTGCAAGAATGTCAGACAACCGCTGAACATTACGACTCACAACACAGATCCCCACAGATGATATGCAAAATTGTGGCCGACAGAATGTAAGATGGCGCAACAAGCTAGAAAAATTCAGAAAGACTGTTTCTCTGAGTCAAGCACAAAAAATTCAAATGGTAATGGGCTGGTCATGTTGCAAGAATGTCAGACAACCGCTGGACATTACGACTCACAACATGATGATATGCAAAATTGTGGCCGACAGAATGTAAGATGGTGTGACAAGCTAGACCAATTCAGAAAGCTCTGGCTCCACAATGCCCATGATAGAGAGGTCTGGCAAATCTTGGGGGAGATCTATGTTTAATGACAGATGCTAAAAGGTTGATGATGATACAGTTCTACTGTTGATGAATATGTCAGACGGTTTCATACTATTTTCTAAATAACTCATTTTCTTCAGACGGTCTGATGACAGACATTTTTGTCATGTAACATGAAACAGAAGAAATGAAGCAAATATAGCTGTACTTTTCATCCCTGCCACTCTCTGCCATTCCCTACTATACATAAATGGAATATGTCAATAGAAAAATTATCCCTGCTACATGTTAATATAATATTTCAATGCCATAAGTATCCCTGCCACTTCTCTATACTGCTACTTCCAAATGCTAATGAAACATGTTGCAAGGAATGGCAGTGAGTATTTGTTCATGTTTGAGAACTAGTAGTATTGAGAAGTGTCAGGGAATGATAGGGAGTAGCATGGATAGATTTAGACACTATTAATGGAAGATAATTTGTTATGTATCAAAAAACAAGATGAATGAAACAAATAGATAAATGATAACATTATAATGTTATTGAATAAGTCTAAACAATTAACATTTGAAATACTTCATCATCATCAGTCTTTTAGCGTCCGTTGTTGGGTATGGACCTTCCTCAAGATTTGCCAGACCTTTCTATTGTGGGTGTCACAGAGCCAGTACTTCCTGAACTTATCCAGTTTGTCATGTCATCTTAGATTTTTTCAGCCCAAGTTTCACCTTTGATTTCTTGGAATCCACATTGTGAGTTGTTATGTCCAGCAACTGTCAGCCATTCTCAAAGCATGACCAGCCCATTGCCATTTAAGTTTTCTTATGGATTCTATGATATCTCAGAATTCTGTCTTTCCTCTAATATACTGTGCTGTCTTGTAATCCCTCCATGTGAGGTTGAGCATGATTCTCTCATGTGCATGTTGCATGGTGTCAGTTCAAGTTGGTTTTTTGATTAGATTTCATGTTTCTGCTCTATAGGTGACTATTAGGAGGATGCATCCGTTGCATTGGCAGAATTTTCTGATTCAAAATAACAATATACATTCATTTACATTTCATTAGAGTACAACGGCCGAAACGTTGTATGGAAAACAACCAAGATGAGGATAGTCCAAACAATAATAGAGATACATTCATTTAAGTCATGAAAATGAATCAAACTTGAAAGATTTTACAATCTTATCAGTACAGAGGAACATTTACCAGGTACATTTTTTTCCCCTAAATTCTCCAGCATATTTCAGCTGGTAAATTTCAAAATTACCCTATCAATTTAGTTTCTATCCCATGGGATCTAAATTTATCCAATTTATTATCAAATACTTGTACTATTTTTTACTCAAGATGTTAAACTATTGCAATATTTCAAAATTCTTTGGGAGAAAAAATCAATTTGTTTTTGCGACTTTGTTTTTGTAATAGACCTAGCTAGTAAATTTCCTGTCCTATCTGACTTTTTTAACATTAGAATTTCGTGATTTATAAAGCCATTTAGCAAATTCACAGAGAGAAAATCGATGTTCTTTCAGGTTGACCGATTAACTGCGGCAGAGACAGCACAGTTGCCACATTCTGAATGATTTATGTTTTACAGGGTGGTGCTAAGTAAGCTGGACAGTTTGTCAATCTGTAAACAATGGACTCTTCCTCTTGAAGTTACTGATGACTTTTTCTGCTTTTTTTTCTATGTTTCTCTTTCCGTAACTTCAAGTGATAGGGTCCATTGTGTGACTGATGGAAATTTCAGTCATTCGCAGTGGAGCCATAAAACTTCAGTGATTGAAATTCCAGTCATCTGCAGTTAATGGGGGTATGTCAAGATGCATTGGTTTTTAATTTAAGTTGATTTGAGGTTGAAAACATTTGGGGGGAGAGATGGGGTGCTTCTCTGGATATGAATGACTTACAAAGGGTTTTTTCAAATCTTACTGAAGTTTTTCAGAACCTTTTACCAGACAATCTATAGTATTTCACTTCTCAGAGATGTTGGTAATTCATTCAGGCTGGGTTTTTTGTAAAGATTATATAGCAAGTACATAATGGATGGATTTAGGTTTCCCTATTTGCGAAGAGACACTGGGAAGTCATTTATCATTTTGGAGATTATAAGGCATGGATTTCAGTTATGACAAAATTATACAGATATGTTGGTCATGTGACCTTATTATGTATTCAAAATGGCTACCATATTTGAAATGGCCACTGTATTCAAAATGGCCATGAATTTCAAATGCATCTAATGTTTGCACCCAGTCTGAATGAGTTAATCTTAGTATAAGAAGTGGAACCTTTTGATTGTAAGATCATCCCCAGAATATGACAAAACATATTGTCAACATCAGCTTGGTTTAATTTCATTTCATTCTTGCAATGCAAAAATTAATTTCCTGTGATGTGTATTCTTGGATGCTAATTTGATATGCTGTTTCCGGCAGTATTTGTGGTCACAGACAATTTCCTCTTTGAGTAGTTTCCGTGCCCAATGCAAAAAGAATATGAATTTGCAATGTTAAACCAGGAGAAAGACAAATTCACGATTGGATACAATGGAAAGAACTCAAAGAGATTTGTGGTCATCTGCAGAAAAATGGTACTGTCTGTCCAAGTAGAGCTTTTCTGGGAATTGTTATCATTAATACCATTATTTATCAACTATAAGAGGTGTCACTAACCGGTGAAGGGAGTGCTGAATACTTCATTTCTTTTATCCTACGATGTACAGCTCAATCCCTGTTATACACCCAATCAGA
>OY735235.1:38015121-38060121 GCA_963457665.1 Thysanoteuthis rhombus | reverse complement strand
TATAGGATGTTAAAATATATGAAAACTAGCTTGAATGAACATGTGATATATATATATATATATATATATATATATATATATATATATATAATAGGATGTGCATTCGCAACACAAACAAATTTATATTTCTGCTCTCTTTGGGCCTCTTCAGGCAAATGATTACATGTGTTTTTAGATTCTTGTTTAGGGAACTAGGTGAGAATCTTGTGGAAAACCAGATTTGTACTATATGTACTATGTGTATATATATACACGCATGCACATATATATATATATATATATATGTGTGTGTGTTGACAATTGGATGATGAAGAGAAATTCAAGAGAAAAACACATTTTACATTTTGAAAATTCTTATGATCTTTTCGGCATGTTCTGATGCATTTCGATGATTGCCGATCAACATTTTCCAAGAACTTGCAGTGATTGCAGAGAAAACTGTATGCGGTTCACATATTTGAGGGATGAAATGAGATTTCTGCGTTGTGGGTTGTGTAATAGGAGTGGGAGAGGGTTTTGTATCTGTGTAGGTGAGAATCAGGTTATTATCCAACACTTTCAATGCAGTTTGAAATTACATCAAAGTGATTTAAAAACATTGAATAATTTGTTAAGAATGATTTTGTTGTGCTTGTGATGATATCATTTTATCATTTTTTTTCTCAAAGGCAAAATTCAAGTAATAAAATCTATTTTGGTTATTTTCAAATACGATGTTTTAACGGAAATTTAATAGAAATAATCCACCACTACGGATAAATGGATGAACCAAGAAACTTGTCGGGCTTTCTCTCCCAAATCTTCACTATATGTATATATATATATATATATATATATATATATATATATATAATTCTGTATTGAATTATATATTTTATATACTTGTTTTATTTTATATTCCTCTGTACTGAGATGTAGAGCAATTATATGAAAACTATTAAATGTTATTGATTTATGATAAAGTTAACCTTCACTATTAACAAGATTATTCAAATGAGTCCTTGAGTCTCATTTAGGTAATCTTGTTTATAGTGAAACAAGGTTAACTCTGAGTCAAGAACATTTTACCATATATATATATTAAGGGAAGATTTGTTGTGGTCTTTAAAAATACAGCACTCAATAATAATCGATGAAAAGTACATTAGATGAACAGAACAGATTGGAAAAACATCACACAATCTTATTTATTTAATCAAATATACACAAACACACACACACACATATATATATATACATATATATATATATATATATATATATATATATATATATATGTGTGTGTGTGTGTGCATGTGTGTGTGTGTGTGTGCGTGTGTGTGTATAATGGGATTCACAGTTCCTTGTTATAACTCATGTTGACAAGCAATTTCTGGTGGAGAGAAATGTAATAGATTCTTATTGTTGTTATTTACTCACTAGGCTATAAAAAAACAAAAATGTTGGGCTATTGCCAACAGAGTATACATAGAGGTTCAATAGGTACTATCTTATATTCCGGATAGAAATATCACTAAATGGACTGTGTATCCGACAATGTATAAAAAGATGAGAATAAAACCAGGTTATTAAGTAAATTTTGAAAATAAATATCATTTTTTTTCCTTTAAACAAAATATAAAAAATCATTATGGTATGTAACAAGTATAGAGAAATTGAACTTCCTTGATTTAATTGTCTGGGCTGGAAAAGACAATGCAAAAAATATACTGAGTATGTCCAGAAAGGATCTAGCCATTTGATATCAACATAAAATAGCAAAAATGAAAAGGGCCATGGTACCTTAGTCATCTTCAAAGTCCTGTCCACTTTTAACAATAGTCAGAAAAGTCCTCTTATAGGATTGCCACCAGCAGCCTTGTCAGAATCACTTCAACCTTGCCCACGATCAGAAATCTCTTTGGGAAAAGTCAGAAGTTGCAAGGAGCCAAATCTGGACTCTAGGAGGACTGAAAGGTAAGGGTGATGCAATATTTTGCCTAAAAACCTTGCATGAGTCGTGAAGAATGACTCACTCAGTCATTGTGAATTCAACAATCACACAGTACACAAGCTCATTTGAAGGCATCTCACCACCAACAGGATAACCCCACAGGAGAGTGTTTATTTACACACATAGAGTAAGGTCTCCTCTGATTGGTTGCCAAATTACATGAAGGCCATGCAACTGGTTCTTTAGGTATTTGAAATGGAAGGAAAATATCTGGACAGACTCAGTAAGTGATTCCAAGAGGGGAACTGAACAACCCCACAAGAGAGTGTCTGTTCACACATGCATGGTAAGATACCCTCTGATTGGTTGCCAAAACTGTACAATTGGTTCTCTAGGTATTCAAAATGGCTGGAAACTTTCCAGACAGACTTTGTAAGTGATTCAAGATAGAAACAAAATTGAATACAGCTAGACAATTGAAAATGTCTGTTCAGCAAATAATGCAGAAACAAAGAAGAATTTTTTTTTTATATAATAAGATTGGTAAGAGAGCCAACTCAAGCAATGTAACTTCAGTTTTAGTTTGCAGAATGCTTTCCCACTTCAGTAAACATTTTAAATTGGAGCTGTGGTCTCGGATGAAATGAATGAGCCACTTAAAAATTCATATGGTTCATAATGCCAGAGACAATAGTCTATAAATAATGAAAGCAACATTCACTTTGCCATTTAATTTGAATGGATTTAGGGTAAGAAGAACTCTTTTCAAATCCAAGTACGGTCTCTTCAAAATAAAATAGTAATTAGAAACTGTCATCATAACTGTCAAAATAGGTTTCTTGAGTTTTCAAGTCAGTCTGGCTAGCAGGCAGAGTAGCTGTATATCTATGTATCATGCATACAGGTCACATCTATGGAGCTAAAAGAAATAAAAATTCAAACTTTTACACCTTGTTATATCTAGAAAGGATTAGTTTGATCACTGCCCAACAGGAGGCGAAAGAAATAACTTATTGATTGATCAGCCTTTTTCCCAATTTTTAAATCGATCATCCCCAACACAACATGCAGGAAAAAACGTTGGTCATGTGATGGTTTCTATTGAGTGACTAATCAGACCTATTTTTTTAATGTTTCTCCTCTATTGATCAGTTTGCAAATACCAAGTCAATACTAACATGCATAATAAAAATGGGACTGAATTTAATTCAGATCTCCCCACTCTCTGTGAATAGAGCATTCCTATAAAAACCTTTTCTAAGCCTAAATGGTGTGAAGGGGAAAAGCAATCAATTATATTAATTTGCAATGGCCGATATTCAGTTGAACCTCTCCGTATTGAACTTTTGACTTTTCCCAGAGCCTAAAACAATTCCACTAGCCCCTAAATAGACTGTGTAGGTGTGAAAAAATTCCCATTTTCCCCAAAATATTGTGGTCTCAATGTTTGGTCTCATGTTGATAATAATGATCTGATTTCCATTTATTTCTGTACAATACTAAAAGTCTGATGACTTCAGAAAAACTTCTGAGCATTCTCAGATTCATCCTATATGGGTAGTGTGTGTTAGTGTGAGAGGTCTATATATATATATATATATATATATATATATATATATATATATATATATATACATACATACATATTATTAAGAAACAGATATACTATATAACAGAATAATTGTTTATTCTACTCATGCTGTCTAGGCCAAGGGACATATTCCCTATGTGATAGTAGGAAGTCATTTAAAATAGAGTTTCAAACAATATAATGTAATCATAGATATATATATATATATATATATATATATATATATGTATACATATATATCTATATATATATATATATGTTTAGAATAATGTTTACAAAAACATGTGCCCAGTGAATGTAAACATTTCATATCTCTCGCACTCTTCAGCAACTGGCAGTCTAAACATTTTTATATAGTATAGATATAGATATATTTCACCTTGATTTTTCTTATAAATCAGAACTTCTAGCACCAAATTTCAGGTCTTTTCAAATAAATGAATTATGCATATTAGATATATGAAACATTCATGGCATGTCATAATTAGCAATGTGCTAATTACGCCACACCTTCATCTACTGGTAATAGAAGCAGCGATAAAAAATAGATTCCTTCATTTATTTTGGTCCACTTTACAGTCTAGAAGCAAAGCTAATCATTATGTATGTGTATTGATCTTGACTTTCTTCTGCATGTGTTACTTTCTATGATGATTGGGTATTGTTAACTATAAATAGGTGTTAATGACGAGATACAGTGACTATTTCAATAACTGATCCTCTATCTCTGCTCTTGATATGATCTGTGAATACACACGCACACAAAAACAGAATATATATATATATATATATATATATATATATATATATATATATATATATATATATGTATATATATATATATATATATATGTATAAATAGTAGGTTGTGGATTTGCTACACAAACTAGCTCATGTTTCAGCCCTCTCTGGGCCTCAATAAGTTAGTTTGTGTAGCGAATTCCACAACCTACTATTTATTTCCAGCTCTACTCTAAAACAACTCAACTCCATGAGTAAAATGCTGTATGTATCGAGCACTCTATGAAATAAATCCATTACATTTCAGAAGTGGCTTTATATTATTGATATATTATTATGTTATGTTATACTGCTAGCCTGATTTGTACCACTGTGTGTGTATATATATATATATATATATATATATATATATATATTCAAACATATATTATTGAAAATAACTGATAAACTCTGTCTATTTAATTTTTTTATGAATTTTTCTAGCTTGGGTACAAACCTTTTATCAATGTCATCAAAGTCTTTGTAAAACACTCCAAAGTTGGTGGTTCTCGATCTTTCAACCATAATCAGTCATTGTTAAGAAAATGTGATAGTGGTATCTAAAGAGTGATTAGTATTATTTTTTTTAATAAATTTACATTTCTATTTCAAGTGTTGTCTTTTTTTAACTAGCGTAATCATAAATGAATCTGTTTGAATGTGTAATTGAAACTAACACAACATACTGACGATGTCATCTATATGTATAGACACTCAATGCTATTAAGAACACCAATACCGATATCGAAAGATATCTTATTGATTATAGGTTGTTTTGCTTCATTTATATATATATATATATATATATGTATATATATCTGATGCAATATATAATATATAACTCTTATCAACCAAGAGAGATGCAATAAGATAGCTCCTTGTTTAGAAATAGCCCCTTTCCAACCTTTCAATAGACAAACATAAAGGAAAATTAGAAAAATCATGATCCCCAAAGTGATAAAACCACAATTCGTAAAAAGCACCATTAATACTACATTCTCAACAGTTACAATATACTTATGTTCATGGAAACATGTCCTACAAATATGAATGCACAAAAACTAAAAAATTTTAAAAAACTCAAAAAGAAAAAATTATCTGAAGAGGCTCTTGAATAGCTGAAACACATGTCGTGATATAAAAATGACAATACCCAAATTTCATTCATTCACAAAATTTTGTCTTTTTTTCAAATATATATATCTATATATATATGATACTATGAAGACAACAAATGTTTTTTTAATTCATTCTTGTTATTAGATGAAGTATTGTAAGACAATATTTTTATCATTAATTTTAACTAGTTTAGCTAAAAATTAAGATAAAGGTAAAAACTGATCAAAATTAATCATAAAAGGTTTTTTTTTATTTCTATTAGGTTGGAACAAAAATAATTGTGGTTTAACCATCAACTTTAAAACAATACATCTCAGCTTAGAATAACATTTTTAAATTGAAATAAAAACTTTCAGAATCTTCACATTTTTGGCAATTATAAACAAGTCCATTTATTTCAGAAGTATAGAATTCTGGGGTCTTGGAACCAATGAATCCTTCAAAGGTGTTAAGTGTTGTTGCTTGGTTGTTGAAGACTTGCAAGAAATGGACTAAATCCTTGAAAAAGTGGTAGTCAGTCGGGGAGAAGTCTAGTGAATAAGCTGGGTGAGGCAGAGTTTCATGGTCGTTCAATTTGCGCAGGGTTGTTCACATGACATGCGGTCAGGTATTGTCATGGAAAAGAATCAGTCTTTTTTGATTAACCTATATTGGATGTAAACATTGCAATTATTGGTGCATTTTGCCAATTCCTTGGGAATACTTCATTGTTGTGATAGTTTTGTCAGGATAAATATAGTTATTGTGGATGATTCCATAGTGACCATAATCTTCTTTTGATGCAGGTTTGATTTGGCAAAGTGTTTTGGTGTTTAACCTCTGGTCAGCCATAGTACTGAACACGACCAATTGTACAGAAACTATTTGTTATCGCATGTCACAATGTGATCAAGGAATGGATCATTTTTGTTGCATAAAAGAAGCACAGAGCAGACTTCATGATGCTAATTTTTTTGATTGTCAATCAGCTCCTGCGATACACATTTGTTGAGTGTTTTTGCTTTTCTAATTTGATGCAAATGTCGAACAACTGCTGAATGGTCAATGTTGATTTTCCCTGTAACCTTTTGAGTTGTTTAACATGTGAAAACTTCAATAATGGCCCTCAATTAGATGTCATCATTCATTCCTTGTCTTCAAGGCTCTCATCTCCATTTAAAAATTATGTAGTTTTCACTGCTTTACGTCCCATTTTGAACTCATACAAGAAAATTTGTTCAAATTTGCTTTTTTTCCATCTTTGATTGAACAGCCTCAAATAAACCAGAATAAATAGTGAAAAGCAAATGTTCAGCTCAAATAAATAGAGCAAAATTCATGCTTTGACAAGATATCTTCCACGAACATAGTTAGATAATAGTTCATTCCAAAATAATCTAGGTTTAAAATCTTAAAAAAGGTAATTATTTTTTCTTCACTCTGATAACTTTGTTTTATAGGCTCCAAGACGGCAGCAGCCTATGGGCTGCAAATTTGTATACAAGTGTAACTTGACCCCATGATAAATATAAGATAGGTGGCGCTGACCTCAAGTGACCTTTAATAGTCAATTTAGGGTCAAAACTACTTAGATGAAATGAAGACTATTAGATTGAAACAAATGAAAGGGAAAAAATTTATAGGATTATTTATTTTCACATTCATAAATATTTAGAAAACTACTTATCTATCCATCTATCTATCTATATATACGTTTATCTATCTGTGTATGTCTTTGTGTTTGTATCTATTAAATCTATATGTATATCTCTGTGTTGAATTAATTTTTTTAAATCTACATAAAACATAATTTGCTTTCCTGTCTGGTTATATTTGAAGTTTTTTGGTATGTTTACAGGCCCAACATTTGGGTTCAGTGCCTAAGCATAAACTAATATATATATATATATATATATATATATATATATATATATATATATATATATATATATATATATATATATGAAATTTAAATAGGACATAATTCTAATTACCATTGGAAATTGCTTTCTTTCTTTCTCTCTCTCTCTCTCTCTCTCTCAAATATATATCAATATATACGCATCGCATACTTTGTCAAAATTGACAAAGCCAGTCATATATATATATGTATATATATGTATGATTATAATTTGTGCTACATGATATACATGAGAGTGAAAAGAAATATCAGAAGGCAATGTTTGTATAAATGAATTCCTTTAATTTACTACAGTATTTCACAAGTGTAAGCTGGCTTCATCAAGCAAGTATACTGAATTATACCTCCATTTCATCTGTGGACCTTCCATGTTGACTTGGATTATATTTTATCCAACAATATGAGGGTGAAGTGACTATATCAGAGGGCAATGTTTGCATAAATGAATTCCTTTGAATTAATTAGGCATTTTGCCAGTGTAAACTGGCTTCATCAGGAAAGTATACACTGGCAAAACATTGAATTAAATTATTTTTGTTATGTATGTGTAAATTATTCAAATAGATATTTGGTATGAGTGTATTTATTAATTAGGATGTAATTAACTTACAAATATTGGGTTGGGAGTTTTTTTGGTGTTAAAATTTTGAAAATATCGAATAGCTAATAATGATGAAAATATTTTTCCCCTATGGAAAATTAGGAGCTTTCAGTCAATAAGATCTCCATTCTGGCATTTTGTCAGTTTTTAGGAAAAATGGATTTTTATGGTTCAAATAAGTGCTTTTATTTACAAGTAACTATAATGCTAAGAAGTACACCAAATTATTTTTATAAATTTAGTTGATAATTTTTCAACTTTTTGTCATTATCTAATTTTCGTCCATTTTTGCTTTTGTTTGGTTTTGTATTTCATATATATCTATATATTTGTTTTGTATACCTATATATGATATATATATATATATATATATATATATATATATATATATATATATATATATATATATATATGCGATATATATATATATATATATATATATATATATATATATATATATATATGCGATATATATATATATATATATATATATATATATATATATATATATATATATTGATATTGGTTATTGCTTCAATTAGTTAATTATATTTCTTTTTTTTTATTTTAGATTAAATAGTATCAACTTACTGAAATCATTTGGAACAGTGTAGGCTAAATTTAACTTTAAAAAATGCCTCATTCATCATATTCAAATCCAACCTAGCAATGTGGGGGATATTTAACTGCTCTCATTTATATTATCTAAGAAAAATATTATTACATTTTACTGTTTGTGTAATGTTCAAGTTTTGCAATCCAATGTCCTCTGACTGGTGTTAAAAGGCTGATGATGATGATGACGATTGTTTGAAAAGAGGGACAGAGGGAATGTTGTTGAGTGGTGCTGACTGATAATATCTTAGCAATTAGGTTGACATTCTACGCTTATGTTCACCATATGATAGCTTGGCGTAATGGTTATGGTTCTGGACTATCAATCAGTTAGGTGTAGATTTGAACCATGCCAGTTTTGTTTTTTTTCTTCTTAATTTTATAAATCAGTTTGGTTCAGCATAACTCTCTGAGTTGGACTGATAAACAAATAAACAAACAAGCAAATTTGGTTACATTGGTGTTTATATATATACATACAAGGTTAGATCAAGGTTAGATCGATAAGTTTATAGATTTATACGCAGTCATTAACTGAATTCTGATCTCAAATTTTCACTGAGCAATGTTGGACCTAATATTTACCACTAACTTGAGTGCATTGACAAGGAAAAGATTATGTCGACAAAGTTTTTGTTGTGAACAAAAACCCTTTTTTTCATCATTAGGCTACTGACTTATAGATGTAAGTGTACACATGTTTGCGTATATATGTGCATGTGTATGTGTGTACATTTGTGTTTATATGTGTATATATGTGTATGTACAGTCCTTTTATGTTGGTATAGGAGGATATATGTTGGATTGAACTAATGGCTACTGCAACTTATTAAATCTATATTGGTACTCTACTTCAGCGAGTCAGCACGTGACCTTAACTTGTGCAAAATGATAGTTCATGCCCAGACTAGTTTGGGTCAGTCTATCCCATTAATAAATAATTGCTTGCTTGTTTTTGGGGGTAGGGTCAAAATGTCATACAGATCTGTTTCAGAGTCACTACAACTGCAACCACAACTCTGATCACTTCTTTTTACCAATCAATACTGGCTTTCCTCATTACTCACTGAGGTAATTGGTTGATTACTGATCTAGAAAGGGTTAAAAGTTATCAGGAAAAAAATTATACAATAATTATATTTTTTGAAATGTAATTTATTTTTACAATGAATCCTGTCATTTTGGAAGCAGAAAAATTACTCAGAAGTAAATGATAAAAATAGACACCAAAATAACTCTATAACATAATGATTTGATTTCTATGTGTTTGTTTGCGGGTTCGTTACCATAACATTGTAAAAATTGCACATTGCAGCACAATTTTTGTTAGTGCTATACCGTTAAATTGCTTTAATTTAGTAAATGAAGCAATTTCCAGTCCAATCATGCCACCAGTTTTCAAGTAATTAATTTTCACATGAAATATGCTGGTCCAAGGGAGATAGCTCTAGGTCTATTAACTTCTAATTACAGTTCTTTATAAGAGAATAAGAGGAATAAGCAAGTGATTAATGCCTTCTAAAAACATTTTGCCAATGTCTCTAATGAGAGGAACTCTAAACTTGGCAAACATCAGTTCACTACTTCATCCTTAATTTGTTTAAAATTTGTCTTCTCGCTGATACCTTTATTTCAATACTAGCTCTCACCTATGGAGATCTTTTTTAGAAAAGAAACTAAAAAAACTCAGAATAGCAGAGGCAATGGAAAGTGTGATATTAGGAATAAAAAAAGATCAACATGAATCCTAGATAGGACCAAGGCAAAGGATATCATACAAGCAATTAAGCAACAAAAATGGAAATGGGCAGCACACATAGCAAGAAGAAAGTACAACAGATGGAGCAAAAAGCCAACCAACTGATACCCATTGGAGAGTAAACACAATAGGGAAAAACCAGACACAACACGGAGAGATAAGATAGAAAAGTTTGTTGGTAAGATTAGTGAAATTACGCTCGTCATGAAAGCAGATGGGAAAGGCCTTTGTCCAGCAGTGGACTTGAAATGGCTGATGATGATATATCAACTAGAAGCTGAAACGCATTTGGCAAAAACATATACACATGTTTCTATTAAGTTTGAGCATTTTTCAACATTCTCTTATTTTAAGACTTAATTAAGACTTGAAAGCTGAAAAAATTACTCTAACGCATAATAGTCCCCATGTGATAGAGAACACAGGTACACAAAAGGTACTGCTCAGAAAGGGCTGCATCAAAAATCTATACTACATTCTGTTCATGTATATTGTTTAAATTCCCCCAACTTTTTAGGTAGCACGTTGTATATATACAATATCAAAATACTTCTGAGTAACACAAGATAATAAGTATTTGTTCAAGAATGGAGACATATTTGTCCATGAAAAAATTACTTACCCTAACACCTAATTTTCAATGTTTCCTTCAAAATAATCCACTTGGCTGCTGTATACACATTGCTTCATAAACGACATTGCTTACAAACTGGCAAAATTCTGTTCTACAATCAGTTTGTTTGTGTTGTTCAAATTTCCCAAAACTTGAGGCAGTATCTCATATATAAAAGGTTAAAATATGTCTGAGAAACAATCTATATTTGTTGAAAAAGGCAAATTACCAAACTGAGTTAATTTTTTAAACCATCCACCAAAACTGTCAACATCAGCATAATCAGCAACAACATCATCATCAGTCTCTGAACATCTGTCATTGGACATAGACCTTCCCCAGGATTTGCCACACTTCTCTATCATGGGTGTAGCGGAGCTAGTATTTCCTGAACTTGTCTAGCTCGTTTCTCCATCTAATATTCTGTCGGCCACGGTTGCGCATGTGATCTCAGAGGATCCATGTTGTGAGTCGTGATATCTATTGGTTGTCTGCCATTCTTGCAACATGGCCAGCCCATCGCCATTTGAGATTTTTAATGGATTCTATGATGTCCCTGACTCTTGAGTTTTCTCGGATGTACTGTGCTGTCTTTTGGTCTCTCCATGTGAGGCCTAGCAACAACATAGTTTTCATCAATTTTTGATTGGGTCTGGCTGGCTGGCTGGCTGACTGGCTATCTATCTATCTATTTGTTGTGCTGTACATATTAAGCTAGAGAGCTGAAACTTTCAACATTTTCTCCTTATTATATCTAGAAAGAATGTGTTTTGCTTATGGAAAATCCTTCCTATTAAATAGGTTTCAAGTACAGGGTTCAATTTGTAGTGTAAGTTTATGCTAAGTAGCCGCCTTAGTTCATGTCCGGCAGTATTCATGCTTGCATAAGAATATACGCAAGGGTGTATGAATATTTTGGATGAAATGTAAGATCAAATTTCTCACAGATTGGAAAAATAGAATTATTGTTCCATTTTACCAATGACCCATATAACCCATGGGCTATTTGTTCGATTATACTTGACTCCCCAGGTCAACCCTTCATCAAAACACATGTATCCCTGTAGCAAGGTGAAAAAAGCTCAAATGTTTTAGATTGTAGTGGAGTGACTCTTAAGGATGCTAGGAAAATGCGAATAAGTGAAAAAATGAATAATTAGACTCACCATCACAGTCAATAATCGAACAACCGTAGCGTCAAATTTTGAAGTCGTGTAAAACAATTCAATCGAATAATAAATATGGTCAGAATAAACTCTATCTATGATATTTCTGGCATTTTTCACTGGAAAACATCTTAAATAGAGTAAAAAGAATCTAGAAATATCATTATTATTAATAAACCCATCAAATTAAGGCCCTAGGAAGGTCAAAAAAGCTTGATTTTTCATAAATTAAAAAGACATTTTTTAGAAAGGGTCTAGTGGAATTTCGATGCCAATTTTCATGTCTGTAGACAAAATGCTATAGCCAAGAGCACTGGAACACATAGTCACACACACACATACAAAAAGGATAGTTCGATTGACAGTTAGTTGGATAGAAGAATGAGCACAGATATTAACTGAAAAAGAAAGAAAATACTGTCATCTATCTGGGGAACAGAAAAATTCATTGGCAAAGAAACATCTGACACATTTTATAAATCTATATTATATTGGTCAAATATTCAATTCAGAATTTTTTAAAATTATTTTCTATTTGATTAATTAAATAATCAAAATGGGACGTTTGTTGTGAGCATATAAAAATCCTATGTATTTAGGATCAATAATAAGGGCTTTTTGAATGTTAAAATTTATAAACAGTGAACAGATAATAATGCAGATAGGGAGGTGAAAACCAACATAAACAGAAAATGGGATGATCAACTAAATTATGCTGATGCAAGCAGAATGAGGCAATCAGATATGTATATATATACTAGATGAATTTAGAATGAAAGAAAATTCACCAAAAGGTGCTAGTTTGCCTGGGCTCCTAGTCAGTGTCTTTGCTTCCCCTCACCCCATTGAGGGGAGTCGACAGAAGCAACTTGGAGATTAGCAACAGAAGCGACTTGGAGCTGTCCAGAAGTTAGTTGGGGTCTGCGTCCACAGCCCAACCACTACCCTCCACAGAGGGCGCAGTCAGCTGAACTCATTATTTTTAGTAGCTGCAGGGCTTTGACACATGTGTAGAAACAAAAGAGAAAGAAAGGAAGAATCGATTTATCATTAGAGAGGATGAAAGACTAAAGTTGGATCATAATTTCTAAATCAGTATGTTTGACAGATTTACAATTTTAAGTGACAAGATATAAAACAAGTTTCAAACAGTACATCCTGCAACTCACACCTTAGAGTGCGGTCTTCCCAGAGTTGCTACCGAACAAAGTCATATAAAAACAAAACAAAGTATCTACTCCAACTTAGTTTTGCTCAATGATGTTCAGATCGGTCTTTTTCAGCAAAGCCATGGCACACCAAAGACTGAAACCCAAACCAGATCTGATAATGTATCAGAAAGCAACAACACAGATACATCAGACATTCGAGACCAATCAGGGCTTGATTGAACATGTCTCAGGCATCTCTTCTTGTTTCCTTACTCTGGCAATGGTACATCACCCCCTTTTGATATCAGCGCATCACAGGCATTTGTTCTATATGCCCTCTTTAACCAGACATCTCTCTCCGAACCCCATTATGTTACAAGATTATTGTGGGTGTTTCTTCTTTATTGGTTTTTCAAATTAATCTTACACCCTTCACAATCGCATGGGTGGATGAGAAGCATTTGATTCATTGGTTGTATGATGTAGGCCAATAAAATTCACTTTTTGGTGTCAGAAGTTAATCATAATTTTAAAACCCTTAGATATCCGCCCCAAATCCTTGTCTGAGGGCTCTTATAGATATAAGGGAGAAGTATAGAACAGTCTAGAGCAGTCAACATCAATCGACCAAGTTTCTGAGACCCTAGATGCTGAAGACAATTTCCACTGGCCAAGGGAGGCACAGGGCTCCTCACCTTGGTGAAAGTGCCACTAAGATGTGACTTTTGCAAGCTGAGAGTTTTCCCTCTCAGAGTTTTATGCTCTATCTCTCTCCATGTGAAGTCTAATTGCAAGTATATGCTCTTTTGAAATAAGTACCACAGCTGTTAAAAGGAATATCTTATTTATTTGATTTTTTCTTCAATTAGGAATTTCTACAGCAGGTATCAACAAAAGACAACCAGAGCACTACCCTACAACACAACAGATCAACATCTTATCTACACATGCATGCATCAAGTCCTGATTTAATTAAGCTTTTTTCTTACACAAAGTGTCTTTGACCCAAGAGAACTGTAAACTTTATCACGATGATATACTTTTTTTCATAGATATTTTTAAAGATCACTGCCTATGAAAGACAAGAGAAGTAATCCATTGATTACCCTTTTTTCTGATTTTTTATTGATCACCCCCAACACGGTCTACTGCTAAAAGATCTATTTCTACAAGAACTTTTTGTTGACTAACAAAACCTGTTCTTCTTTATTTCGTAAAATGTTCAGATGTGAACAAAATTGATATAAGGCTGTCTTTTTTAAAAGAAATTTCAAAGAACAAAATGAAGCAAAAGTAATTTGAACAAAAAAAATAGCTTAGAATGAGACTCAACTCTGAGTCTTTATAAGTGAACAAGACCTTTCAGTTTCTGGCAGACATATTTGAGAAGGTGTCATAAGAAAATGATTGACAAAGATAAGGCGATCATATCACTGGAATTGTTGAAAAAGATTCAAAATAGTAGGATTACATATAAGATAAGGTATAAACAAAGGCTTAACCTTTTGGGTGAGAATGAAAAACTAAGAAAGAGTGGGAGGGGATCAAGAGTAGATAAGAAAGAGAGAGGGAGGGTTGCCGAAGAGAGAATACAGGGGAGGGGGAAATGATGACAAGAAGATGGTATTTGAAATAAGGAAGAAAAAGAGAGAAAAAGTGGAAAGAGAGGGAACAAAAAGTGATGAAGAAACAGGTCTGGTTAGTCATGCAATAAAAACAGTCATGTAACCAGCATCTTTTGGTAGGGTACCATGTTAGGGGTGATCAGTTAAAAAATTGTTAAAACGGGTGATCAATGAATAAGTTACTTCTCACACCTTTTATTGTGCAGTGATCTCTTGGAAAATTTCCAAATTTCCAAAAAAAAAAAAAAGGTGAATGTTACTGGATACAAACTAAGGGACTAATTCAGTATAAAAAATTTTCAAGTACATGTTCAAGTTTTCAGCCTACTAGCTCCATTGGTTGCAACCTTTACACATGGTACACACATAGCAAGCCAGCCAGATGGACCAACTTAAAAACGGGAGTTTTGGTTTGGTTTCTAATAGAAAGAAAGAGTGAGGGAAATGCCGATTTACAAAGCTTAGCTTAGTTTGATATTCTAATAGTGATTGAACTCACTAATCTATCAATTGGACTGTCAGATGAGCTTTTATGCTGATATATAAGATGGAAATTGAATTTTTTTAAAACTATGCAAATTTTACACTGTATAACAATGGGGCCATATACTGAATCTAAATAGGTTTTTAGAGAAAGGTTCAATTTACAATGTTAGTTTCTTGATAAGTTGATTCCTTAGTAAATAAATCATTGTTTTCCAATGTTTTAATTGATCCCCCCAACATGGCATGCTGCCAAGAGACATTGGTTTCAATTGAGTGACTAACCAGACGTGTATTTTGTTTCTTCTGTTGTCTTAATCGTTTGCCCTCTTCATTATCCCTTAATGAATAAATTATTGTTTACCAATGTTTTAATTGATCACCACAACATGGCATGCAGCCAACAGACATTGGTTTCCATTGAGTGACAAACCAGACTTGTATTTTGTTTGTTCTGTTGTCTTATTCATTTGCCCTCTTCATTATCCCTTCGTAAATAAATTGTTTACCAATGTTTTAATTGATCACCCCAACATGGCATGCTGCCAAAAGAAATCGGTTTCTATTGAGTGACTAACCAGACACATATTTTGTTTCTTCTGTTGTCTTAATCGTTTGCCCTCTTCATTATCCCTTAGTAAATAAATTGTTTACCAATGTTTTAATTGATCACCCCAACATGGCATGCTGCCAGAAGAAATCGGTTTCTATTGAGTGACTAACCAGACACATATTTTGTTTCTTCTGTTGTCTCATTTGTTTGCCCTCTTCATTCAAGCAATGTTCTTATTCAAACAGTTTTGCAGCAATCACGATGGGTGATGCTAGAGTTTGCAATCTGTGACTTGTTCTTCCAAGGTTTCCAGATTGATATTAGTCCTGTCCCTAGTCTGAGTTATCTTAGTAATGGCACAGAAGGCAGCCCAAGGGCTTTTTTTCTTGTGATGAGTTTGCTGTAGAGGATTGTGCTATAGTAGGCACCTTAAATTGAAAGGGAAATGAATAGAGAAAAAAAAGAAAGAGAATGAAGAAGGAGGGGGTAATAAAAGAGTGTGAGAGGCAAGAGGAGGAGAAAAATGAAACAGAAGTAGAGAGAGGGCTAAAGAAAGAAGAGAAGAAAAATGGACAAGGTTGTAAAGCAAAGCGTGGGAGAGACAAAGAAGTTAGAGCAAAGAAAATGTACTAACAGCGGAGATCTTTATGAGATATCGAGAGATGAGAGAAAAGGGGAGAGAGAGAGGGAGAGAGAGAAGAGAAGGAGAGTCACATTGAGAAAAGAGAAGCTCGAAAATGAATATACAAAGAGAGAGAGTTTGGAGGAGAAGAACATGTAAAACATATAGGGCGAAAGTGACTGCAAAACATAAAGAAGAATTGATTAATTAAGAAAGAAAGAGATTGATGAGGAAAAAAGAGTGTAGGCATTTAAAAGGAAGAAAGAAAGAAACTGATGAGGAAGAACAGTGTAGGGATTTAAAAAGAAGAAAGAAAGAAAGAGTTTACAAGAAGAGAAGAAGAAAAAGATGGGAAGGAATTGAAAGGGAAGAAAGAAATAGAAAGAGAAAAAATGGAAGAATCTTGAAAAGTTAAAAGAAGAGATGAGCGGGGATTAATCAGGATTAAAGGAATGAAAGAAAAAAAGGAAGAGAGTAACAAGGAAACAGTAAGCGGGTTGAATAAAGAAAGAAAAAGTGAGAGAGTAGGAGAATGAGTGAGAGAAAAAAAAGACAGATAAAGAGATCAAATGAAGAAAGTCAGAAGAAAAAAAATAATTCTTTTGACTTCATTCCTACAGATAAGCTTAAAACTTCATAATTTAATGATGCGTGTGTGTGTGTATTGATTCATCGATTCGATTATTGTTAAGTTCTGTGATTAAAGAAAGGAAATCTTCAAATTTTGTGGCTAAAAAGGCAATCAGACCCTCGATTTATTCACTATTCTCCATGTTTGATCTTGTCTCTTATTGATCTGTGGGGAAATGCTGGAACCAAAGAACTGTCTGTTTGAATTCATTTCAAGAGATTAATATACAATGCTTTATTTACATTTCTATATAGCCGAGGATACAGCTAATAACTTCATATATCTCTACCAGTTTGGCGAGATACAGTCTGGAGTGCAATTATCAGAATAATTGGCAATATATATATATATATATATATATATATATATATATATATATATATATATGTATTTATATTTATGAATGTATTATATTATATGAAAATCTACTTGAAATGACCTCACTGTTGTTAGATCTTATATTCTGCATTTAATTTCTTGGGATCCATGTTGTGAGTTGATTGTCTGCCATTCTTGCAACATGATCAACCCATTGCCATTTGAGTTTCCTAATGGTTTCTAAGATGTCTCGGGCTCTTCAAAATATACTGTGCTGTCTTGTGGTCTCTCTATGTGATGTTGAGCATGATTCTCTCATGTGCACATTGCATGGTTCTCAGTTTGCAGGTCAGTCTCTTGGTTAGGTTCCATGTTTCAGCTCCATAAGTGACAAGCGGGAGGATGCATTGGTTGTAAACTCTTCATTTTAGGACTAATGGGATTTTTGTGTTCTTGAAGGTTGAGCTTGCTCGACTAAAGATTTGCCATCTTAAAGTGATTCTTCGCTTGATTTCTTCTTTTGAAGATCTCATTGAGATTTTTTGTCCTTTAAAGATGTAGTAACTCAACCATGGACCTTCTCCATTCAATAAATCAACTAAAAGAGAAAGCAGCAGAATATAAAATGACACTCATGGCAGCATTTATAGACTTCAAGATGGTTTATGACTCAGTAGAAATTCTGAAGATCATTGATGCTATTACCCTACCAGGTGTAGACCCCAAATATGTCAGAGTATTACAACATATATAATGATCATATCAGCCCCTTTATCAAGCTATATAAAGACTCAGAACCCTTTTGGCTCCAAAAAGGGTAAGACAAGGTGATAACAGCTCACCCAAACTTACAACTTGTCTCAAGATGATCTACTGAAACCTTGAATAGGAAAACAAAGGTATCAGAATAGATGGTTGATACTTAAGTAACCTTAGAAGGACAATATAAAGAACAAAAAATGGTAAAATAGTTCAAATATTACCCATTTACAACCTTTTTCTAATGATTCTTTAATGATAATATACCATCTCTATGAAAATTCTTTAGCTTTCATTGTCACAAATTCAGTAAAAGCATGAATTATGGCTTCCCTATTATTTAAGCTTCTACAATGTATATGCAATTCACAATGCTTGAAAAGATGATAATCTATAGAAGAAAAGTCTGGCGAATATGGAGGATGTTACCTACCTCTTCATATCCTAATTATCTAAGCACAGACAGCTAAGAGATGTGGGCTGAGATACTGTCAAAGTCTCTAGAAAGTGGCAGAACAATTGTTCATTGGCAACTGCTGCCAGTACTTCTTCATCATTAAGAACAGGTTTAGGCTTCCTTCAAGGTTTATTATTGGTATCCATATTTGTATTGAACCAATACTAAACAGTTTGCACTGTAGTAGTCCTTACTTCATACTCTAAAAATGTTGTTGTCTATTTGAAATTTCAACTTTCAATGGTAAAAAAAAACAAAAGAAAGGAGGAAAAATGTGTGTATACTAACTGAATTTAGAATTAGAAGAAGCATTGTCAATTATTTTTAGACTAGTATTTCTTTCATCTCAATATCTCAGACTATAATTCCATGTCTGTTAGCAAGCAGCATGGATTAGAAATAAAGAATAAGCCTCAGGCAAAACTTGACCCTGCATCTCTTTTTTCTTAGGAAGCCTGACTTAACATGACAGCTGTCTAACTGATTAGGCCATAAGGGCAACTGGCTACAACTGGAGTTCAAATCTAGCCATATAGCACTCATTCCTCATTTCCTTGAATGCCTGAACTTATAGTATCAGTTGCAATATTATATTGAATTCATTAGAAATCGTTAATTGAAACTGTCAACATAGGTTTCTTCAGTTTTCAAGTTTGGTTAGCTGGCTGGCAGGGAGGCTGGCAATGTATATATGTATTATGCATACAGGTCGCACTAATGGAGCTAGAGGGTTGGAGATTCACTCATTATTATGTCTATGAAAAACGTTTTTTTGTTTTTTGAAAATTACCTGCCTTAATAAGTTTTTCCGCGGAGGGGGATTCAATTCAAAGTAATTTTATGCTAAATTGATTCCTTAGTTTGTGTCCAGCAACATCCATGCTCATTTTTATAAAATTTAGACTTTTTTAGTGATCACTGCCCAACAATTGATTCCTTAGTTTGTGTCCAGTAACATCCATGCTCATTTTTAATAAAATTTAGACTTTTTTAGTGATCACTGCCCAACAATTGATTCCTTAGTTTGTGTCCAGCAACATCCATGCTCATTTTTATAAAATTTAGACTTTTTTAGTGATCACTGCCCAACAAAAGATGAGCGGGCTTACTCATTCATTGATCATCTCTCTTTCCAATTTTTCAATTGATCACCCCTAAAATGGCATGCAGCCAAATGATGTTGGTCACATGACAGTTTCTATTCAGAGACCAACCTGTTATTTATTCATTGATTATACCCGTGCTAGCTGAGGACTATGAACGACAGTCTAAGAGGTTGTTATAAAACCAAGCATAATTGAGATGAAAGGAATTGTAGACGAAAAATTGATAATAAGAGAGAATACTGTTGATTCAAAGATATTAATACCTGCAAGCCATAACAGACTGGTTTAACCACAGCTGTCAGGTTTAGGTTAACATGTGTTCTGACATTTATATGTATGCATCTATTTGTCTCTCTGGACTTCAGACAGCCCTTATTGTTTATCATGGGAACTCATAATTTTGCTCACACTCTCCTGAGTCGGGAAAACTTTTTAAGAATTCTCTTCCAAAATAGGTTTTTACTGAGGGAGATGGTTCAATATGCAATGCAAGATTATGCTAAATTGGTCACTAGTCTACGCCCACTTGTTTTTTTGAGAATTCAGACCTTTTTTAGTGATCGCAGCCCAACAAAAGATGAGAGAAGTAACTTATTCATTGATCAGCCCTTCTTCAAGAAATTTAATTGATCACCGCCAACACAGCATGTATGGGTGGTGGTGATTCTTAATTTCCTTTGGAATGCTAGTTGTAACGTAATTCCTGTTCTGTAAAAATGGTTATACATATGTTTTCAAGTAAGGATCTTTTGGGCTCCTTATGGGGGCAAAAGTGACACAAAGTCTGTTTTTCATGTAGAGACACCCTTATGTGATGGCTATGTCCAGATATTGCCCAGTTTCACCTGTTTTTGCCACAAGCACCAGTGAGTAACTCTGCTTATACCCCTTTCTATGCAATAGGGAGCTGCTGTAAGGGTCATAGGACCTGAAGAACCAGGTTATTATACTTAGAGAGTAATTCAAAGCATCTGCTTATTTATTAAGTGTATCTTAGTGTGTTGAGTAGGTGGAAGCCAAAGATATAAGAGAGAAGAATAAAAAGAAAGAAAAAAGGGTTGGCAGAGAAATTAATTCATCACCTTGTCATATATTGCTCTGTGTGCCTGTGTCTGTCTGTCTTTCTGTCTGTCTGTCTACCTGTGTGTAAAGTTCTGTTAAAATAAGGGAAAGAAAGGTAGCAAGAGATGGGCATTTATGTGCCCCTCAATGAGGGTAAAATGTAAGATAACTGTGAGTGAAGGCAAAAGTTACCAGTCTCACTAGCTTTTGCTGCAGGCATCAGGGTGTACTCCTGACCCTCCCTGTTTGTGCAATAGGAAATAGATTTCCACAGATGAGGTTTGAGTCTTTTGTGCCTTATCTCACCCAAAGACAAGACACAACTAATGACTTGAAGCCAAAGAGAGCAAAAGAGAAAGAGGCTGAGGAGAGGACCGTTGTCTCAAGGTTATACTGCCAGTCTGGAAATGAAGAGAGAAACAATGTTTTCCTTAGAATAAAATGAATTAACAGCACAAATTGCATCTTAGCACACATTCATTTAACATACCTAATCAGAGATTTAATAGATTCCACTGACAAGAAGTTCAGAGGAAGATGTTAAAAAAAAAGACGTCAATGATTGAAATCCATTATTGTCTGGAAAAGTGAGAAGAGTGTATTTACAAGAAGAAATAAATTTGCTTCTGTGGATAATACCTGGATAAAAAAGTCAAAGTTTTTTTTAAAAAAAGCAGTAATCAGGCAAGATGAATGTTTTAGAAAAAATCATAACGAATCTTAAGAATAAAAAAAAAAAAAGGACTTTAAATCAGGTAATTATGATAATTTGTTTCTTTCAATTTCAGTGTGTCTGCAGAAATGACACTAAGCATCATAAATACCAGACTTAAAATCCTTTTAGTTTTTATTCTGAAGATTAGTTATCATTCATTTGAAATATTCATTAAAATTTTTGCATTTATTTCAAGTCTGTAAAAATGATATTCAGAAAAAAAAACTTCTAATCAATTTAATTGAAGCATGAAAAGCAAACATTTTGCATCATTAGTCTGGCTCAAGGCTATCTGTTTGAAGAACCTAGAGAAGATTGATATTGCTATAGTATTGATGATTTGCTCAGCTAGCATACTAACAATTACACCATGGAGATTTAATTTACTAGCCTTGATTTTATTTGGCACTAGACCACCTATGAGGAGCACCTGGTGAGGATTGAAATCACTATAGTATTGATAATCAGTTCAGCAAGCTTACAGACCATTACACTATGGAGAATTATCCAGTAGTTTACAAAATCAAGCCTAGACAGATTCAAGGCCACCTGTGTGGAGCACCCAACTAGGATTGAAATCATTATAGTATTAAATATCTGCTCAGCTAGCCTACTAGCCATTGCACCATAGAGAAGTACTCAGTAATTTATTAAGCTTAGCCAGTATGGTACAAAGCAAGACCAGGGTCTGGTTGAGGTAAGTACCACCCAAGGCCAGAGAAATTGGGGTTAACATTTTCAAATAGGTATACTTGGGCATTCAGAAATGCGATGGTAAACAGGATTTGTGTCCTGCAAGGGAGCAAGATTTATCACAGGCATGTCATCCAATAGGGTAAAAAAGTCCTGGGGCCAAACAGGACCCCTTGTGCACCCACCATCTAAGGGACTCAAGATATAGGATACCAAAATTTTCCTTTGGATATTCTCCTTTAGAAAAAAGATGTTCCCAAGAAGAAAATTGCAGGAAAACTAGTTAATTTGCATAAAATAAAATTCCCACTATAAAAAAAAATTCAGAATTTCATATCTTATCTTGCAATTGATACATCTGAGTACTTTAAAATGCTAAATCGGGGTTTTCAAACATGAGGAATTCAAATTTACACTGAACTTCTTAATTCATACAATTTGTATCAGTTTGGCGTGAAAAGTTGAAGCAAAAAACTTGAAACTAGGTATGTAACATTTTTCAGGGAAATTTCAAGTACACAGTCATACTTCTTCAAATTGTTAGGTTAATTCTTGATGGGAGTATATACATATGGGTATCGTTAGAATGTCTTGTACGTTGTAAGTAAGAGCAAAAAATGTGATGGTAGGTATGTGGCGTTTTTAAAGAAAATTCCAAGTACACAGTCCTATTTCTTTGGGTTGAGCATCAAAATTTGAAGATATGTGAAAAAATTCCATTGAAGAATCAATATGGTCAGAATAAATTCTCTATATGACATCACTGGTGTTATCCACTGGAAAACATGTAAAATAATGTAAAAAAACATCTACCAACATCAGAATCTAGATGCTATTTCCACTGTAAAACATCTAAAATAGAATAGAGAAACATCTAGAAACAACTACATTCTCCCAAATCTCCAGATGTTATAGATAAACACATCAAAATAAGACCTAGAAGGTCAAAAAAGCATTTTTTTCCCAAAAATCAAAATATCTTTTTAGAAGGGGATGTTATGGATAAAAAACGAAGTCAACTCTAACTTGGTCAGGAATTGGACAACAATGTCTCTGTTTTGCAATTTTAAAAGATGACAAATTGCATCAATGCCTGTTCAAGAAGTAAAAACTAATTTGCTATTTGGAAATGTAATTGTGTTCCTGAAATATAATTTGCTTCTGATTCATGATGTCAAGTAATAAGTAATGCAACTTGCATTCATGTTGAAAGAACCATTAGGGAAATTAGTGCTTTAGTGTTTTCCTGATACACCAAAATGTATTTACAAATACAATGATGTTGATGCGTACAAAATAATAATTACAGTGACAATTATGTTGATAGAGGTGGGAATGGTGGTGGTGGTGGTGGTGATTATGCTGCGTTGGGGGGAGGTAACTAAAAAATTGGAAGAAGGAGTGATCAATGAACAAGCTACTTTTGTTGGGCAGTGATCACTAAAAATGTCTGAATTTTCAAAAAACAAGCAAGAACACTGCTATAGGATCATTTTAACATGAGCTTACTTTGTAACCACCCCACTAGAAATCTATTTGGGGTGGGAGGAATTTTCTGTTTTTCTAGACAAAACGAGTAAATGTTTAAATTTTCAGCCCTCTAGCTCTATCCAAGTCGCTTGTACACACAACGTGTATATACATAGAAAGGCAGTCAACAAGACTAACTTAACCTGAAAGAGCCCATTAACTATTTTGATATTAAAAGTTTTGTTTGAAGATTTCTAATGATGATCAAGAGATTTGCTGTCATTTAAGGCATGACTGGGTATGAATAGTGGTGCAGTGAGAATTGTGCAAACCACTCGGATTTGATCATGTAAACCAATAATATATGCATAAACCAAAAGCTGTCCTGGGAAATTATCAAAAAGTAAAATTCTATATTCTAACTTTGAAATTCAAAAAGAACATCCAATTCAGGACAGAAGACTAGAAATCTAGTCATCATATACAAAAAAACAGTCTTATTGATCACTCGGCTGAACCCGTCATGTGACCTATGTCTTTTGGCAACATACTGTCTCAGGGGTGATCAATTGAAAAAATTGGAAAAAAGGAGTAATGAATGGATAAATTGCTTCTCTCACATTTTTGCAAGGTATCCCTTGGAAAATTCTGAATTTTCAAAGAAAAACAAGTGGGAATGCTATGGGACACAAAGTAAGGGACCAATTTAGCATAAACTTACAATGTAAATTGAACCTCCAACTAAGAACCTAATTGAGGAGGATTAGCAAAAAAATTTTTTACTTGTGTGTGCAATACAAAGATAGATTGATAGATAGATAGATAGATAGCCAGCCAGCCAGCCAGCCAGCCCACTAGACCCACTTGAAAACTGAAGAAACCTATTTTAATAGTTTAGGAGATAGCTTTGGTTTACAGTTTTGTATTAAATCAGACACTGACTCTTATTAGACCATAATGTGAAATTGAAATAGAATGAAAGACTAGAAAATAATCTGGATCTTGCAAGAGAATCGAAAAAAAAATAGGAATATAAAGGTAAAAGTTTCATCTATCATTATTGAAGCTCTTGGAATAGTCTATAGAGGACTGAAATTTGAAAATCAAGAAAAAATTGAAATAATCCAGATGACAACAACATCACTGAAATCAGGAATACTGAAGAAAGTTCTGGAATATTGTGAAAACTTGCTGTCACTTAATTTCCAGTGTAAGTCAACAAATAATACAGGTGCGAACACTCTTGTTTACAAGAAAAAAAGAACAAAAAAAAGAAAATAATAATAACAACAACAGGTTTGGTTAGTTACTCATTATGAACAATGTTTTTCAGCAGCATGCTATGTTGGGGTTAATCAATTAAAAAATTTTAAAAAGGGGTGATCAATGAATAAATTACTCCTCTCGAGTTTTGTTGTCCGTGATCACTAAAAGTATGAATTTTCTAAAAACAAGCATAAAAAACCGAGGGACCAAATTAGCATACATTCGCATTGCAAATTGAACCCCACTCTAAAAACCTATTCAGAGGAAAATTTTTTTAAAAAGCAAAAAAAAAAATGCATGACACATACATATGTAGATAGCCAGCCAGCAAATAAGACTCACTTGGTAACTGAGGAAACCTATTTTGACAGTTTCTCATAATGATAGTTAGAAAAAGAATAAATTGATCGAAAAAAAAGACCGTATATGATACAATTTAAGAAGATGCTTTTTTCCGCAGAGAATATAGATAAAAAAAGCAATTCTATTTCCCTGAATTTAAATTCCAGTTTCTAACTGCAACATGAGTTGGTTGCAGTTTCTGAGAATGACAGAATCTTTTGTCAAGACCAGATTCAAACAAGTTAATGGCGTTTGTGGGGAATCAAGTGGCTCGAAGGGTGAGTAGTTAAAGAGAGATAGGCAGTGTTTCAAACAGAAAAGAAAGCTATTATCTTAATAAGAGGAGGTATAAAAGAGAGGAAACATCCAAACAGAAAAGAAAGCTATTATCTTAATAAGAGAAGGTATAAAAGAGAGAAAACATTGGTAAAGATAGAAAGATACAATATAGAGAGCGGGTAAAAAAAGAATATTTTCTCTTTTTTACATTATACTAAATCATATTCCTTTTATAAGAGTCAATTCTCAAGATAAAGAATAGAAAATAAAAGAAACAAACAAACAAACAAAAAGAAAGACAAGTAAGCAGACTATAGAGAGTTTATAACTAATATATAAACTTCATATACATATTTATAACTTTTTCATTTTCCAATGAATTATGCTGCATTTCGGACGATATTTTTGGTTTTATTTTTGATGGAATGATTATTTATTTTTGTCCCGGACGTTTTAACAGGGATTAACTTGAAAAATCAATTGGAAGTGAATAGTTTTATTTCAGAAACAAATGTAGACAAATATTACCAAATGCTATCAAAAATTGTATAAACAATGTTGCGGGTTTTGAACAGAGTCTGTTCCTTATCTTGTTCAGCTCCTCCTTCAGTTTTGGCCAATGTGAGGCTGGACAACAAAGGTTACATTTACCTTCTGAGCTGTTCTTTATTTTTTAAAAAGTGGGGGGAGGTTCTTATATACCATTAAATTTACATAACTGGTAGGATCACTGTAGTAGAACTATGACTATAAAGATAATAATAATTACAGTGATGCTGCTAATAAAAAAAACGGTAGTGACAATATTAATGATAATGAAAAACCTGTCAGAAAGATTCTGTATTCTCTCCAAGACTGTAAACTTGTTGCCTTTGCTGCTGAAAATTAGGCTTAAAATTCTACTGCAGAAATGGTAAAGTTTGAATTAAGCATTGATTTGATGGAAGGAAAAAAACATGAAAAGACAAAAGTGGAAAAAAGAAAAAAAATGAAAAAGAGAGAAGAAAGAAAGAAAGAAAGAAAGAAAGAAAGAAAGAAAGAAAGAAAGAAAGAAAGAAGGGGAAAAAATATTCTTCTGTATTTGGTGCATTGCGTCTTCTCTTCAGACTGGAGACAAAGACATTAAGAAATGCCTTTAGTCTTGCAAATGGATCAGTTTTCCTTGGAACATTTATAGGAACCATTTTCAGAGATTTTTGACAGGTTTTTATTCATTTTTTGTAACATTTAAATCGATTTTTTTCCCAATTAATCAAATTCAGAAGGAGTTTTGTCAGCCTCCTGGATTTTGTGGGTCACAGGTTCAAAAAGAGAAAGAAGCTTAATGCTTGTTTCTAGTTAATTGCCTGAAACTTTGACAAATGATATTCATTGCAACTGATCCCAGGTTTCATGAATAGAGACATGGGTTAAAAGAACAAATGCAAAAATATCATTATATAACTTGCAGATTGTTTTTCAGAAAGAGAGATGGCTGGAAAACCTTGTGGAACCATGTCTTCCTATTGGCAGCCTCAGCTTCACATTCGTGGTTGTTGATTCTACGAGACACCAGTGTATCTCTGTATCTCATTTGTGGCACCCTCTGCTTTGTTGGCCTGGAGCCAGCTTACAGAACAGTAGACTCTTTGAAGGTTGATACATGCCCTGCCCAGGCCAGCTGTGTTTTTTGTTGCATAGCCCCAATGCTAGTGGTGCTGGCACTCTTGAGAACTTCCATTTTTGTAATGAAGTTGCTTCAGCTCGCTTTGAGAATGGTGCTTAGGCAGCACAGGTGGGAGCATTTTAAAAAGGTGTAAGTGGCGCCTGATAGAAAACAGAAGATTTGGCACTATAATAGATGATGGACATCACAACAGCTTCAGTATCTTTCCTTAAGTTCTTATTGATCCATTCAGAGCAGTCAACCCAAGGCTTAGTATGCTTTTGCTGGTTTGTTGACACCCTTTTTTTCTAGTTTGGCTTCTGTAAATATGATATATCTCAGGTAAGTAAAGTCCTGAACTGTGCCCAACTTACCTGAATCTATAGATACAGCTGGTGGGTGGTACACTTGTCAGGGGCAGGTTGATGGAAGATGACAGAACACAGACACACACACACATACACACACACACATACACACACACACAAGACATTATCGAATCATCGTAGCCCTACAGAAGGCCCAACCAACCAGCCAAATGGGCAACAGATTCCTCTCTTTTTGTGTCTGTCTATCTATATTTTTTATATAAACTTTGAAAATGAAGTCAATAAATGTTAAAGTACTATCGCTAGTTTCTAAATTTTTTTCATAAACTGATTGTTTGCATTAGATATAGATATATATGCCAGCACTCATTGAAATTACAGATAACAATTTATTACATATGCATTTAAGAGTCAAAAAAAAATAAAGCTTATATCGTTGATAATTTTTCTCTTTTTCAGAAAATATTCCTTGTTTTCTGAGACATGGTTAAAGTCTTTAAACCCTTCAAGAAAATAAAATAAAAACAAGTCTGGTTAGTTACATGATAGAAACCATCACATGACCAACTTTCTTTTGGCAGCATGCTATGCTTGAGGTGATCAATTGAAAAATTGGAAAAAGAAGTGATCAATGAATAGGTTACTTCTCTTGTTTTTTGTTGGGTAGTGATCACAAAAAATGTCTGAATTTTCAAAAAACAACCATGCTCTCAGTTGGATATGAACTAAGGGACCAATTTAGCATAAACTTGCATCACAAAATGAACCCCTCCACTGAAAACCTATTATGGTCGGGGCAGAGGTTAAAAAATTTTTTTCAAGACATTTGAAGGAGAGAGTGTACAAATCTTGTAGCTCCATTGGTGTGGCCTGTAAGTGCAATATATACAGTACATGTATGCCAGAGCAACTTAAGAACTAGAGAAACCTATGTTGTCAGTTTTGGTTGACAAGTTACTAATTAACTGATTAACAGATATTTCTAATGACTTAGTACTTCCCAGTGTTCAATAAATATCAGACAAAAAGAGTAAAGTTACATTGATAGATGGATTTCTAATTGAAGTATGAGATGAAATCAATGCTATGATTCATGTTTCTCTCCTCTCTAAATATACTGTTACATCTATTATTATGTAACTAATGAATTTTTACTTCTCAACTGCCTGCACACACACACACATTCAAATACATGTTTACATATCTGCACAGGGCAGGATTAAGACCATGATTGGCCCTACGCCATCCATAATTTGGGGGTCCACCATTTTGAAAGACCATGAGATCTGACCAGTAAGTTTATATAGAAGCATAAACATAGTAAAAAGAATCTATTGATAGCAAAATTTATGCCTAAATATAAGCATAGTGATGAGATAGCAAAAAAGCAAAAATTAAAAATTCATGGGAGGCCATAGTGGTTTAGACAGACTGTTTTCTGTATGTGAAGGAATCTATACTGGTTTGGTCAGGTCTTTTGTTGGAAACAGTAGCATCAGTTATGGGTACTTTATGGGTTGCATTGGTCAAGGGAGTTAGGGATTCTCAAGAATTGGTTGTCATGGTTATTGTGAATTTAGGTCATAGTCCAGTATTGAGTTATTTGGGTACTTAGTAAGGTAGTACGGAGTCCTTGCATATAAATGTTTATATGTTAAATTGCCCATAGGTGCATAAATGCATACATAATCTTACTAGATGGATATCAGTGGTGGGGTAAACTGTAAGTGTATTAATAGTAAAGCCATGTATACAGTGAGGGTTTGGTATTAATTAGAGTGGAATATCAGAAATCTCTTGGCTATCTCTTGCGATAATTAAGGTGGTGGGATATAAGTTGGAGGGGGTAATAACAGGAGATCATTTCAAATAGAGTTTCAATATAATATAACGCAATTTATGATCATTTTGTCGGATCATATATCCATTTCTTAATAACATAATGGTCCGCACTGAAATTAACAAATAGAGCAGATATAGACCCTGAATAAACAAAATGAGATTTTGGAGTTAAAACAGTTAATCGAGCCTTTGCATTACAAGCAAGTATTGAGTTCAATGGTAAGAGCAACACTATGTTAGAGCGGCTACCCTATCGGTCGTAGGTTTCATTCCTGCAGCAGCCCCATTTTCTTGATTGTTTATTCTATTTACGTTGTCTAAGCCAAATGATACATTCACAATGCTAATAACAGGAGATCATTTCAAATAGTTTCAATGTAATATGAAGCAATTCATAATCATTATGTTGATCATATATTCATTTCTAAATAATATATATATATATATATTTATATATATTAGATATATATCAAGTTGGACAATCTGAAAAAATGTCTGACACATAAACAAACATGTATAACACATACTTTTTAACAAAATTCAGCACCTCAAAAAGTACCAGTGTGTTAGACACAAAGGATAGATTTTGGATGGTACTTGAAACAAGGATGGTGTATCGCATTACCATGACAAACAGAATTTCTGAGATTGAAGATAATCGTCACAAATTTTTAGAATCCAAAGATTCCAATAATTTGTAATAGACTTTGTCTAAGCTGTTGAATTTTCTTACCTATATCATTTTTTTGTGATTTAGATTTTAATAACTTCTTGATTCTCCCATTAAAAGTAAGAAGTTTTTTGCTTTTATTTATTTATTCTTGTGAATTTTAGCTCAAAAACAAGGATGCTTATTATACATGGGGTACATTATACACCATGGAAAATGGTGTAAAGTCTACAAATGGATACACTAAAAATATTACATATACATATATATATATATATATATATATATATATATATATATATAATATTAATTTTAGCTTAAAAACTAGAATGTTTATTATACATGAGGGTACATTATACGCTTAGGGAAACAGTATAAAGTCTACAAATGGATACACTAAAAATATCTCTAAAAAAGAGACAAGACTGTTTTAGCACTTATTATTTTGAAAATGCATCTGTTTTAGCTAGCAGAGTTGACTCGGCTAATGTGTTTATTTTTATGCTAGAAAAATGAAGAAATCAATACTCTGTTTTGTATTTTATGCCAAAAACAAGCTTGAACCTTGACCTCTTGGAATACTGCCAATTTTAACCAAGTGTTAAAATTTTAACAATTGACTGTGAATACAAATGCAGTTGTTATCAACAAATCAGACTTAGGGACTTACAAACAACAAAGCTATGTAGAGGGAAAGAAATCTGAAATTGAAGCATTCATTGGAAGAACCTTTCATAAGCCAAAATACAACAAAGCAAAGAAACAATTACCTTAGATTTGTATGGGAAATATTCTTCTTCATCATCATCATCATCATCATCACCACCACCACCACCACCACCAACATCATCATCATCATCATCATCATCATCATCATCATCATCATCATCATCATCATCATCATCATCATCATCATCATCATCATCATCATCATCATCATCATCAGTCTTTTAACGTCTGTCGTTGGACATAGACCTTCCCCAGGATTCTCTATCATGGGTGTTGTGGAGCCAGTATTTCTTGAATTTGTCTAGTTCATCTCTCCAGCTCGTGTTCTGTCGGACTCAGTTTCTCATGTGATCTCTGGGGATCCATGTTGTGAGACGTGTTGTCCATCAATTGTCCTCCATTCTTGCAACATGGCCTGCCCATTGCCCTTTGAGTTTTTTAATAGTTTTTATGATGACACAGACTCCCAATCTCTTCCTGATATACTGTGCTGTCTTGTGATCTCTCCAGGTAAGGTTGAGCAGGATTCTCTCATGTGCACGTTGCATACTTCTCAGTTTGTAGGTCTGTCCCAAAATGGTGGTGATTGAGCACATCTTCTTTTCAGTGGAAGGCAGACGCTTCAACTGTGTAAGAAGTAATGAAACAAATGTGGCAGGAGATAAGTACTTTCAAGCTGGTAGATTATATTGAACAAGAGCCTTGCAGAGAAGCACAGTGGTAGCATACTAGGCCCATAATGCAGAGGTCTATAGATCATAACTCCACTCTTGCACCGTGAAAATGTCTGGTTCCCTTTCTGGCTGGGCCGGTAAGCGTGATTCCCTGGGGGTTTAGTTCAGACCTGGAACAGAAGAAACAAAACCATTATCAGTAATGATATTTTAGACTGAGTTGCCTGAGGTTGGTATGTTAGTAGGTACAGGAGACTACATCTTATAGGTATTTACTAAGCTTTAATTGGTCTCGTACAAAGCCACAAGCATTGACTACCCAGTGAAGATTGAATTCACAACACAGTAGTAATGGTGTACTAGACTAGCTTGAAAACCATTACCCCATAGTGAGACATTCTATGGGTACTTACTAAGCTTAGGCCACAAGAGTAGAGCTCCCAGTGAGGATCAAATTTACAACATGGCTGACTCCTCACTAAGCTATACGCATACCCACATGATCTTTAACCAGTGCAAAAAGAGAATTAATATGTGCACAAAAGATGTCAAATTCTGTAGATAGCTTACTGAGTTTTTATTGAGAGAGATATTGATTCTCTATTTCAGATTAAAAAATGTGCACATATTTTTGACACAGTGAAAAAATTTGCACTACATGAGATTTTTACACCATCAGAAAATCAGAGGGAACATTGCTACGCAGTAATAATGGTCAACTAGACTAGCTTGCAATCTATTTCCCCATGTCGAGGAACCGTATAGGTATTTACTAAACTTACCCTTGTCTGACGCAAGGCCACAGTTGTGGAGTACCTAGTTGGGACCAAACTATCTATTTTAGTAATGTTCTGCAAGACCAGCCCTATAAAGAGCCGGCCCAACCAACCACCCTAGTGGGCTACAGATTCTTCTCTCTCATCTGTCTGTGTATGTCTCTGGGTTGTCTTGGTCACATTTTTGGGGCTACAAACTGAGGAATTAGCATGAGTAAACCTCTACACTCAAACCGAATTTTTTTTTTTTTTTTCGAAAAAATTCTTCTCAGGATGTCTATGTCCTAATCTTCTGCTAGGATTTTTTTTAGACAATTTTAGATAAAAGATCAATTTTTTTAGATAATTTTAGATTATTTTTTAGATTATCATTTACGGTACATATGCAGGCTATGTTGACTCATTATTGTGTGGTGTGGATATTTTTAGTTGCTTTTTATCACAACTCCTACTCAGACCATCATTGCAAATACACAGCAATGAGTAAACTGCAATCAGAAATAAAGAGTAGGCCCAAAGTGAAAATAAAACTCATACCCTCTAGCCAGAGGGAGCCAACTATACGCCTAAAGCAACTAAAAATCAGGATGAAGGTAAACCTATTCAAAATTAATCATAAAAATATTGCGTTACAATACTTCAATGAGAATTTCATTTCAAAGTCTAGATTTGGCACAATGTCATAGGTGAACAGCATGCAGTGAAGACCAAACTAACAATAGTAATAATGTTTTGCAAGAGTAGTTTATCAAATTTATCAAAAATATAGCCAAACCCTGCATGAATGAATCACCATAGCCCGTGCGTGTACCAGAACTAATTATCAAAAAAAATATCCTGAATTATCTTTAAAAATAGATCTTCTATCTAAAATTATCTAAAAAATACAAGCACAAGATTTGGGCAAATAACCTAGGGAGGCAAAAAAATCTGTTTATAAATGGTGTTTAGTGGTGTGGTGTAAATTTTCATGGCCGTAGCCCCAGAGGTGTGACCAGGAACAGCTGGAGATACACACACACACATACACTAAGAGAGAAGAATCTGAATGGCTGGTTGGTCGGGTAGGTAAATCTTTGGGTCTACGGTGATTCGATTATATTGAATGAGCGAGTATGTTAAACTTTGCAATTTACAATCGAAACCTTCTCTGCACTGAGCCCTGATTTTAGGCATAATAAATTGATACGTAGTTTTTTATTTAATTAGAATAATCGATGTCGACCAACGTACTTTTTGATGCTATGGAATCAAGCAGCCATGATTATTGATTTTACAGGCTTTTGAGGGAGTTTAAAAATTCTTTTCGGGTCAAGACCCGGGGTGTATGTCCGGCAAATACCGACGTATGGCGACCATACCCGAAGTTGAATCAGCAAAAACTAAACAGAATAGATATTTATTTTGAGTTTCAAAAAACGAGAGAAAAAAAAAAGAAAAATACATTAATTTCAGAACATTTAGCCATTCAATAATTTTTTTTCAAACAGCTATAATTCAAATCGAGAAACATTTGGCGTTTGTGGAAGAACTGAATTCAAAGAGCAGACGACAATCGGCATTAAAGCAGACATCATCTTATCAGTCTTCCTATTGCAATTATTCAACTGGGGAAAAGTTTATCACAGAGAATATTTTTTTAAGGGGAGAATTTAATACGGTATATAAATAAGATAACAGGTTTATTGCAGAAACGGAATTCGATTTTAAGCCTATTCGTAAATCCATGGAAAGAAAACAAAAATTTGGTGAAGTTGAGAAGACGGACTTTATTGAAAAAATTGCCTGAAAGTGAAATGTGAGTTTAATTAGTTTGAAATTTATCTTACTCGCTCATTTTGATTATTTATTACGTGTGAAGTAACCGCACAGAGGTATTTTTAACAGATACATTTTAATTGATAATCTTTTTAATATATATTCTCCCTAAAACGTAGCAAGCAATTCCAATACACTTCATTTTAAGCCATTAACTTTTTGTGCAATAACCTGAATTACCAGGGAAATACTGCCAGAAAACAATCAAGAGATATCATTGTATAATGCCAGCAAATTTTATCATATCGATATATGAAGAAAGAAAAAAAATTATTTATTAAAAAAAAATAAGGCCTGCAAGAAAGTTTTCGATTATGCAAGTAACTACCGAGCCATTTTTCAGTGGCATATATCAAAAAGTTTTGAGTTTTTATCATAAAATTTATCGTGAATCAAAGAATAAGGAATATGTCATCTCATGTCAACAAAGGAGCTTTAGAGTATGTGATACTTTTTTCCTTTTTCATTTTAATGACTCTTTCTGGTTTCTCCAACGTACGACTTCAGCTTTTTCCAGAAAAAATCCCTTTGATCGATTAACTTGACTTACAAAATCAAAAAGTAAGTCTTATGTCTTGTTTTAGAAAGAAAAAAATGTTTTCTCACTTTGCGATATCCTAAAGCGGTTCCTGACACGCAATGACATAATGTTATTGTATTGTATTATTTTTGACTGTATTTTATTGTTAAATATTCAAATAATTAATTCATTATTGATAAGTTACGTAAGTTTGGAGCGAACGTGGTCCTATGTCGAAATTTTCCGGTCATTTCAATTTTTGTCTGAAAATGTAAAAAATCAAAGAGGATTTTAGTCCGAAAAAAAAAATCATTGAATGATATTTAAGTCGTATTAGCCTTAGAGTTAGTAAAATCTATCAAAATGTCATATATATTGTGTGCACAATTCATCTCTTTTGTGTGTGTTCAACTATTTATTTGACAATTCTAGTAGATAATAATCCGTTAAATCAATGAATTTTTCACATGAGAAATTTTTATTTCTGATGTATATTCTTCCGGAGATAAAATAGTAATTGTACTAACCTTGTTCAACATGGACAGAATTAGCTTAGTTCTTTTCCTTTATATGTGGATAGAGTGCCTCAAAAGTGATGTTACTAAAAAATGTATTTTTTCTAAAAACGAAAAATTTCCGGACGAATGAAAATCTGTTTTTCAGTCTCGAAACAAATTGAACTAAATAGGTAAAAAATATTTCATGAAAATATATCCTGGTTTACTAAACCAAATCTTAATCAATAAAATCAAAATCAAATAGTAGCTATAATCCAATTTGAGATATATTTTCGATATTTGAGGGAGTTTTGGGAGTTTTTTGGGGGGTCTTTTTTTTTCAAGTAAAAAAACAAATTCAAAGAGCAGACGACAATCAGCCTTTCAGCAGAAAACGCAATCCTTTCTTTTGCAGTTTTGCTTAACTTAGAAAATGTCCATCTCGACAAGTATTTTAACGTAACATTTTTAAAAGTATGTATATAAGATCAGATTTTATGTCAGCAACAGAAATTCTATTCGTGAAGTCGTGGAAAGAAAACAAAATTTGGTGAAGAAGACGGCCATGATGACATGGAGTGAAAAGTTTCGCCCAAATGCTAACAAATCTTACCATTTTGAAGCCAAATGATGTCATCCGCGAATCTTATGAATTAGGACGAATCTCTCACATTGAAAAAAAAGATATGCCTGTAAAAATGTTTCCGTCTTGCTGACCTACCAAGTCTCCCGCATTTCACAGTTTAAAATCAGTGTTGCCAATTCAGCGCTTTCGCGCTAAATTAAGCGCATTTCTTGTTTTGGAATTGCGAGTTGGTTGTTGCGGAACTAAGAGATTAATATCGCGGGCGTGCTTTGACACTTTGGCCATTTAGGGCGTGTTTTTTGACTATCTTTAGTATCTTTTTAGTGTGTTTAGGACATTTGGCTTGGGGTGTATTTTTTTTAGATTAAGCGCTTTAGCACAATGTTGAGGGACATACTTTTAGGAAATTTCCCTCTTGAGAAATTCTCTACCTTAGCAGGTATATGAGTTCAAATGGTTTAAATTTGGATCTGCTTTCACTGAATTTGACCTTCATTTCCTCCAGAATTTTTTTCATTTTTGAGAAAAATAAGTTAATAGTGAATGCAAATGAATTGGCTCTAAAATGGGGATCGATTTGCAATATACGTATAATGCGAAACTGGGCCCTTTCTTTATGTCCATATTCTGACTGCATTTAACTGCTTAACTGGACCCTCATTTATTATTTTGATTATAATCATATTGAAATTTCATCCTTTGTGGTGGGAATAATTGATTTTTATGAATTTTAAATCTTCTTTGTGGCTTTGTACTCTTATTTTGAACTCTCCAATTCAACCTTTATTGAACGGCTTGTTCTTTGTGAACATGGCTAAGAGACACAAATCTGAAGAATTACTTGTCTCTTCTATGGCATTATTAGAGTTGTGGGGTCCGATCAGATAGTTCAATATCAAAATGTAGTATCTGTTCTTCTCACATCAACGAAGCAGTAACTGTTCACTTCATCGAAACTAAGACTGTCTGAAGAATTAGTAATTTTATGAAAGATTTTGTGAAAAATATTGGAATAATAATTATTTTTCAAAATACCGAGAATATTATTATCTTTTAAATTCATATGCTTATTTTTTTTTTTTTTTTTAAATTTGATTCTATTGGTTCAACGATTTTCCGTTGCCTAAAAATAAAATACTGTTCAAGAATCAAAAAATGATAATATCCTGGGTTTTTTTTTTTTTTTTTTTGAATTTACTAATTCTGCAATTTCCAATATTTTACACAAAATCATCGACAAAATTAGATTTAGTACTTATAATAGTTTAGAAAATCTTGGTTAAGACAATCTGGGTTGAGACGAACTGCACTTCGACCAATGAAACAGCATTAACTTCCCATTTTCAATTTTAAACGTTATGATTATATTTGGCACAATGTAGGGAAGGTGGTCCCAATTGTAAATTAAGTTTCACACCCTCGCTCGCTCAATGTTAAAAAAAGAAATAAGAGAATTAATGAAAGATGTTTAATATTGAAAACGAGAATGCCGTGTCATATAGTTTTCAGTTAAATAAATAAATAAAATTCATAATTTTTGTTTTCGTCAATTGAAAAAATCTCAAATTGAACTAAAATTCATGGAAGAAAATGACTGTGGTGAATAATTAAAATCCAATCATAACATTAATGATTGAAAACTGCAAGTTAATGCTATGTTTCAATGACTTGTGAAAAACAAACACAACACTTTGATTTTGAATTAAAATTCCCATCTGGATCCCCAATGCTCTGATAGCGCCATTTTTATAACTGTTTAAACCATGATATCATGGGTAGGATAATAAAAAACAGAAGCAGCAAAAGTATAATTCACTCCATCAATGTACACAACAAATTCCAATTAGAGAAGGAAAATTGATTTCTGATCACCAAATTTTTGCAAATTCCAACCAAAAATTAGATTTTGCAAGTCCCAACACTCGATCTTTAAAAGATTTGGAAAATGGCATAATATTATTCATTACACTGGTTAATCAAACCAAAACTTGACCTATGAAAAAAAAAAAAAGGTATAAACCAAATTGAAAAATATTTGGCATTTGAAGAAAAATGTTTTTTTCTGAAAAAGTAAAAACAGAAATGAAGGGGCAGACAACAATCAACATCTTTTTTTTTGCAGTTCCTCAACTTACAAAGGGTCTCATCATGTGTTTTTTTTCAAAGTAAATTTAGTTGTATAGATTATTACACAAATTTTATTGCAGCAATGGAATTCACTTTTTAAGCTCTTTATATTGCCATAGAAAAAAAAATTTAGTTCTTTTGAAAGAACGTACAGGTCACATGTGTCATACTAGACTATTTGGCTCTGTTCTTTACTTTAGATTAGTTTATCCAATGGAATGCCACAGTACTTCAGACTGTCCTTAATGCTGTCCTTATAGCATTTCAAGGAACGCAAGACTAGCTGCCCCCAAAATTGACGTTTAAAATCCTTGTCTTCACCAAGACTTGAACCACAGATACCAAGCACTGAAGACATGCTCTCTATCATCTCAGCATATGAATCAATCTGAATGGACACCTGTATTCATGAGTACACAAACATACAAAAAGTGAGTGCATAAAAGATTATGTCTTCCATCCTTAAGGGCACCTCACTGGGGGTAATGGTTAGTGAGCTAGTTTTGCAGACTGTTGTAGCCGGGGGGGGGGACTGCCTTCTTGATGCAGGGGCAGCTGTATGACTTCTATGAGAAAAGGAAAATGGAAGACATTGAATCGAATATATTTTTAATCACCAACAATAAAAATTTTCTCATAACTGCAAAATATTTTCAATATGAATAAAATTTTCAATAGAAAAAAAACTTTATTAAATCAGTAGAGTATCAATCATCTGCATCTCATCTAATTAATTTCCTTTCATGTTATGAAATGAACAAGATGTCATCAATTTTGTCGGGTGATCTTCAACTGGAACCCCCAAACTGGACAAAGGGTTGGTGAGCCATAGAATAGAACAAAATGTACTTGCATGAATCTGATCAAAAAGTCATGTATTCTGTTGTGGACAACTCTGATGCTAAATTGACCATTTTTTTACTAGATGCGGCTGATTTTTTTTCCAATTGATTTGATAAAAATCTATGATAGCTAAAACCTAGCTAATTTGAAAAAAATGATTGATAATTTTTAAGAAGTAAATGTTCTACTATTAATAATTTGTTCTAGAGTGTTGATTATTTTATTTAACAAATGGACTTTAAATGAGTACATAAAACATTTTAGTGATAAAGTTAGCTGGAAATGAAAACTTTTGCCATCACAATGATAATGTATGCCATAAAATGCCCTTTCTGAAAAGCTGTTGCTCCGCAAACCAGGAAGGCTGTGTAATGAGTTCAATCCTCACTGAATGCTCTATGCTTGTGGCCTTATTCCAGACTAAGTTTTGTAAATACCTGACTTACAGTCAAGTTACATCAAAAGTGCTAAAGTTAAGCAGCGTTTTCTGATCACCAAAGTTGAGCAGCATCGAACCTGATGTGTACTTAGATGAATGACTGCTTAGGAACATCTGGTGCTGCAAGCAGCTTGAGCCAGATTAAGCAAAGCTCAGTAAATGAATTGTTTATCTCCCTTAATAAATTTTAATAAAATCTGAATTCAACTTTGAAAATCTCATTATTAGTATTTTAGACAAATATATTGACTGTTAAAGGAGTAGGAAGATTGTGTTGCACCAATATTCCAAGTAGAGAGAGCCTGCTTTGAAAAGCAGTATTTGAAATGTTGGCTTTGTATCTGGGAACCAAGGGAAATACACAAGGAACAGAGAATGAGGAAAAAAAGAGAGAAAAACTCAGAAGACAAAAAAAGTGGAAGAAAAAGAATAAGAAGAGACAGAAGAAAAATAATGAAAGGTTTTGTTTTGTCTGAAGGGAGATATGTATTTTCTTTGAAAAGTTACTTGTGTCCTAGCCATGTTTTTTTTCCTCCTTCCATTTTTAACAAAATAACTTATATATCTCTCATATTCCATCAATCAATCTGGGAATGGAATAGCATGACACATGGTCAAAACAACAAATGTTAGCTCTTCGACAATGCAGTTAAATATGTCAATTCTATTGATTTTTTTTCATTTTATTCTTTTAAAAACATTCCTGAACCTCCTTGAGGATATTTTTTCTTTTTTTCTTCTTTTATTTTTTCTTTTGCATTGGTGTATGCCTTTTTAAAATTTTTCTTTCAAATCACTTTTGGTTTTCGCAGTGAGTAATAAATTCTTTTTTTCTTCTGAGAATATGAATAGTTTTAATGTTTTGTACTTTTTAAAAAACTTCCAGACTCATTTTATTAATGTTATCATTGGTTGTATTTCTCATCTTAGTAATCAATATATTTCATTTTATTCAATCGAATATTACATAAATGATTTTGTCTTCTTTTCCTTTATTTTTGTCTTCATCATTCGTTTCCTTGCTTTGCTTCTTTTTAATCACTACTACTTACAACAGATCAGTTCAAGTACTGTTGATGGGTTTAGGTTATTCATGTGCTCTGACATTTATAAGTATCTGGATTATGCCCAGCGCTAACCATTCATAATAGAAACTTGAAATTTTGCACACAAACTCCCCTCAGTGATAGGGAAAATGTTTTGTTTGTTTGAAAATTCCCTTCCAAACATTTTTGATTGTGGTGGTGGGGGGTCAGTTTATATGCTTATGCTAAATTGTCCCTTTTATGTTTGGCAGTTTATGCTGCTTTTTTGAAAATTTTGACTTTTCAGTGTTCACAGCCTAAGGCAAGAAAAGTAACTTATTTGTTGATTACCCATTTTTCAATTGATCTCCCCCAACACAGCCTGCTGCCCAAACACTAATAATCTTTTTTCTTTGATTTTCTTTGTCTTTTCCAATCTTCTTCTCTTCCTTTATTCATTCTTTTATATATCCAGTTTTTGCTCCCTTATATCTTTTTCACCACTCCTCACCCCCACCTGTTACTACTCTCCTCTTTCCCTCTTGTTTTCTTGTTCAACTCCTCCCCTTCTTATCTTTTTCAATTGAAATATACCCCACCCTTCATTTTCATTTTCTGTTGAATTGAATGTTGACATTTATGCAAGAATTTTCCTTAGGTTTGTTTCCTCTTTTCAGTCAATCATTTCTTTTCATTTGATTGCACTTTTAGGAAAATTACTCCTTATTTCTGAACCAGTCACAATATTTCTACTTCTGTGTGTGTGTCTCTCTCCCTCTCCTTCTCTCTCTCTCTCTCTATTTTTTCTCCACTGAATCAGTTCTTTGTTCGTGTTATCCTGTCTTTTTCCTGAATTTCTTTTTTTCTTACCTTTCCATTTTCTTTCTTGTTATTCTCTTCAGTTTCTTTCAATGGTTCCCTGACTTTCTTCATTTTTTTGAATATTTTTCTTTTTTTCATTCTTCTCTTTCACACCACATTTAATTTTCTTTCTTTTTTCTCTCTTTTGCTTTTATTCATTCATAATATTTTTTATTTTCTTTCATATTCTCTTCATTTTCACCATCAGTTGATTCTCTTTGATATATTCTTTTATTTCTTATTTATTCTTGTTGTTTTCTTTCTTTCTATATATCACTCTTTCTTCTTTTTATCTAACTTTTTCTTTCTTTCTATCAAAATTTCTTTTTTCTCTCTTACTTTCTTTCCTCTCTCTCACTAATACCTTTCGGATGGGTGGGGATATTTTTCATTTTTCTCTTTCCTCTTTTTCTTTCTTTCTTTTACTCTTTCTCTCTTTTTCTCTTTTTTACTTTTCGGGGGTGTTCTCTTTTCTTTTTCTCTTTTTCTTCTTTCTTATTTTCTTTTTTCTTCGTTTTCCTTACATTTACTCATATGTTTTCCCTTTCCTCCTTCTTTTTTTTCTTTCCTTCTGTTTTATGTTTCTTACTTTTTTTACCTCTTTTCCTTTTTCTTTTTCTTCCTCTATTTTTCTAGATAACCATTGTTTACTTTTACCCTCTTTTCACTTTTGTTCACATCAGCCGTAGTGTGTGGCTCTGCAGTTTATGCAATCATATGCCCATGGACAAATAAAAGTACCCAGCGACCAAAGTTAAGCAGCATTGAGCCTGATCAGTACTTTGATAGGTGGCCATTTGGGAATACCAGGTACTGTCAGCAGCTTCATAGCTGAGAGCATCATACCATGAAGTAATAGTTATCAAGCCAGTCTAGTCAGACCAATCGTTAGTATAGAGGTTAATTCCCATTTGGTGCCCCACTCTTATAGCCTTTTGCCAGACTAAACTAAACTTAGTGAATACTTGAGTGTCTTGCCAGTGAATAATGTTAAACAAGTTAGTTTTGCAGACTACTATTATTGTAGTGAGTTCAGTCCATACTCAATGTACTTCCATTGTAGTCTAGTGCCAGACTAAGCTAAGTTTAGTAAATATTTATAGTAATCATTAATGAGCTAGTGTCATAGACCATTACTCTTCTAGTAAATTCAATCCTTACTGGATGCCACACACTTGTAGCCTTGCTCAGTTCTTTCATTACTATTGTAGTGAGTTCAATCCTTACTCAGTTCCCCACTTTTATGGCCTTATGCCAGACTGAGTTGTAATGGTTAACAAGCTAGTCTAGTAGACCATTACTGTTGTGAGTTTAATCCGTAGTTAGTGCCCCACACTGGAACCTTGTACCAGATTAAGCTAAATTTAGTAAATATTTGGAGTAATACAGACCATTACCATTGTACTGTGCTCACTACAGAGTGTCCCAAACTTGTAGCCTTGAACCAGACTAGGCTAAGCTTACAAATTATCTGTTATAATGTCTAATGAGTTTCTAGCCACAATCTTGTCCTTGTTTTTCCTTTTATGTATTTCTAATCTTTAATCATTTAACTCATTCATTTCCCTTTTCTTTTTCTTGATTTATTTTTGTCCTTTCTTTTTTTCTTTTGTTCCTGCCTTTCTTTATTCATTCACTTCTTTCACTCTTCTTCATTTTTCTGTTTTATTAACTTTCCTTTTCCAATCTCTGACTTACATCTTTTTTCAAGCTACTTTTACTCTCTTTCTCTTTTTTTTCACATTTATCTCTTGTGTATTTTTTTTCATTTTTCTTCCCATCTTCTCTTCCTTCTGTTCTTTACCGTTTTTCTATGTTTCTTTATTTGTTTTCTATTTATTCCTCATATTCCATTTTGTTTTTCATTTCCTTCCTTTCTATTGTCTTTTCTTTCGTTTGTATATTTACTTATTCATCTTCCTTTTCTTACCTCCCCCAATTTCTCTATTTCTTTTTTTCTCCCCCTTCTCTTTTTCTTTTCTTTATTTATTCTTTTTCAATTTCTATTATCAATTTTTTTATTACCTTTTTTCGTTAATCGAACTGCTCCCTCCCTCTTATTTCTTTCATTAATTCATTCCCCCTGATATTTACTGTTGATAGTCTCCTAAGGACAGGGGATGCAAGTTCAATCTCCTCAGAAGCTTATTCTTAATTTCCAATCCATGCTTAATGATCGTAGAATGTAAAACAACCTGTTGTTGTTGTTTTTTAAGTAACGAAAATAAGATGAAAAGAAAAATTAAAATTAATCCCCTAAACACCCCTTTTTTGCATTTTTCTTGTAGTTTTATTGAATCAGAGAATTCTTCTTCTTCCATAATCGTTTTATCATCTTATCTCATTTTTTTATCATCACACAATTTTTTTAAATCCTTCAGCATTTAAGTCTATTTTTTTAAATCTTTCATTTTGTTTTTCACCTTCCTTCGTGTTTTTCCTTTTCTTGGTCGCTTCTTTTGTTTTCTATCATTCATCTTCACTTAATGAACTCAGCCGCCACTGACACCCTTGCCCCTTTCACTTTTGCTACGGCTGCTGCTACTATTGAAGGCTGCTACAACCATCGCTCGCTCGCTAGTATTTGAGCTGTAGAATATTTTTAAGATTGCAGTATCGTACGAAGCTTCATCATCACAGATGTGAGGTGCAGCTTTCTCCGTGAAATCACATGTACAATTCGGCAGCTAAGCAGGCATGGACAGCAAGTGCGGTGGCTGACCAAAACACCCTAGGAAAATAAAGCGGGGTTATGTAACATGCTAACGGAAAAAAAGGATTTTCAGTTTTATTCAATCTGAGCAATAACCTAGTGGCGAATTGAATTTAAAGAAAAGCTTGACAAAAAACGACAGAAAAGACAAAAAAACAAAGGAAAGTATAAAATTAAGGAGCTTATAGGTGAAGCTCAAAATCTACCCAAAAAAATCTGACCATGACTGGAGTGGTTTTCATTTTAGCAATATTATCCTGATTTTTTAAATCATTAGATGAGGCATTTTCAACAATGATCGTAGACTGACGGTCTGAGTGGTTGCAATGAAAAGCAACTAAGATTAAGATGAAAGAAATACAAGACAAAAATTAATGATAGAGAGATTGTTCTTAAAACAATGAAAATTTGGTTAGAGTGAGATGTGATCTGTTGACAGAGAATTACAGAAGTGGTGCTGCTACCATTTACCTCAGCAACTGATTCAATCCTTTCTTTTGTAGCATGTGGTGCTAACATTGGTAAACCTCTCCTGCTTTAGATGCAGCAGCAGCAGCAGCCAGTGTAAGCAATGTCATCTTCATAACAGGTGTCCGTTTATTTCCCTCCTTCTTTCCCTCTTCCTTTCTCTCTCTCTCTCTCTCTCTTTGTTTCTTTTTTAAATTCTAATTTTAATCTCAACTCTTTTTTCCCGTTTCTTGAACTATTTTCTTTTCTTCATTAAAGTAACTTCTTTTTATTGTTATATTTTCTCTCACTCTCCTCTCCTCTCCATTCAGACACTTGCTTTGCTTTACCTGCTTCTTCTCTTCTCTTTCTCATTTTCCTTCTCAGTCTTTACTTCTCCTTTTTCATGCTTCTCCTCTAGTTCAAAGTAAAACATCATCATTCTTCTTCTCCCTTCTTCTCTTCTTTTACTTCTTTATTTATCTTTCATTTTAACTTCCGCTTCTCCCCTTCTGATTTTTCACTTCCTGATTCCAAACCAAACTGGCTCTGACATCTTCCTCTTTTCTGCTCCCTCATTCTCCTTTTCTCCAATTCTTCCCTTTTTTCTCCCTCAAGTCCTCCTTCTCCAGTTCTTTCTCTTCCTCTCTCTACTCCTTATCCAATTCTTCTTTTTCTCCCTCCTCCTCATTCTTCCATTTTCTCTTTCTCCTCCTCCTCCTCCTCCTTTCTTTCTCTAATTCTTTCTCTTCTTCCTCCTCCTACTCACTTCCACCACTACTGCCGCTACTGTTGCCATTGTTGTCGTACCTCGGAACGAAAACGTGAAACGAGGACTCTGCTGGTGACC